>CM053787.1:787866649-788466649 GCA_028749045.1 Cupressus sempervirens
ATTTTTTTAGAAAATAAATAAAAAATTTAAATTTTTAAAAAAGGGCACCTTTTTTTTTTTTAAATAAAGAAAAGGGTACCAATTTTTCAAAAATCAAGTACACATTTTTAAAAAATTCAAATTTTAATTTTTTTTTGGGATTTAAAATGCATTTTAAATGTTGAAAATCCTTTTTCAAAATGGGCACCCGTTTCTTACATGGGCCAAGATTTTTTTTCTCCTGCCTCAAACTTTGGTTCCAGATAGGTTTGGTGAGATGAAGCTTATGCCTTACTTCTCAAGATTTGGCTCTAAGGCATTGAACTAACAAATTCAAACCTTGCCATAATTTTTAGAGGATCTTCCCCATAAATTTTTTTTAATGAAACAAAAATTCATTAGAGTTCTCACTATCCTGATTTTAGAAATATAAAGTTTATAATGTTATGATTCTATTTATTGTTATTGTATTATTTTCTAATCAAAGGTGGTACCTAAAGGTAAAATAGTGAGGTTCATTAAAACTTTTTTATGTTATTTATTAAAAAAAAAAAAAAATTATATGTCATCAATCTACATAGAAATCTTTTGAAGTTTAAAAAAAAAATATTTAAAAAAAATGAAAATTAGGAGAAATTATGGTGTTCGTACATGAGAGGTTTTAAAATTTATCTCTATAGCTAATTTAAAATAAATTTAATAATAAAATTATTCAATTAAAAATTAAGAAAAAATATTTCCATCAATCTTTGGTGTGTTAGGGAACTTCCTTTAAAAGGATTTATAGAAACTCATTTATTTTTGTCAAATTATGGTGTTTGTAAATGAGTGTAGTATGTTCCTGAAACATGCATTTCAAAAAAGTGGTTTTTAAAGATCCATACCAAAAAGAAATCTATCATATGGGTACACAAATAAATTACATATTTAAAAAGCAGATTCTGAGCACTACAATCTTTATTACTGAAGTTTTCTAATATTCAATCTCTAAATGCCTCAAATTTTGCTATCAATTGACAAGAAGTTTTAAAAATAGGGAAAAAATTCCACTTTATAACCAAAAGTGATACCCAACTTCTTGCACTTACCTTGATCTGAATCTTCAATCCAATTGCTTTGTCAATCAAGTCAATCATTGTTACTTTCTAACAGTTGTAGCAGTGAAGAAATCTCTTAACAAAGTTGACTTAACAGTCATTTTGTAAATCCTCTAGTAAGGTGGCAATTCTAGATTGAAGTGTCTTAAGACCTCTAACAAGGCCACTCCTAATAGAGTGATTCAAATCCTTTAACATGGTGACACCTCATAGTGTTTTTTGTAACCTTTAATAGTGTTGGCTCCTAACATGGCTCACTTTAGAAGAGTGAAAAATATTAACAAGTTGCATTGGTAGTTTTTCCAAATTGGATTTCCATGTGAAATATTGGCGCTCTTATGTTCATGATATTTTCTTACTACTTTATCTTTCTACAACTAAGTTACTAATGGTTAATACACATTAATATTTCAAGACTAATTTGTTAACCAAGTTACAGTGTATTTCTAGTTCTAACTGAACCATGAGAGTTTTTTATTAACATCTAAGGGATTTGGAATTGCTTTAGTGATAATTGATTTACCCCTCCCCTCTTAGTTACTCGTCTTATATTTTCAACAATTGGTATCAAAGTGTTTGGTGCTTGCAGAAAAGGTTTCAAGGACCTAAGTTAAAGATCAAGATGTCTTACAAAAGGGAGATTCCTAAGTTGAATAAGGATAACTTCAAAAAATGTCAGGAACTCATAATGATACACTTGGCAACCATTGGATATATAGGCCTATACTTTCTAGAAAATTAGTATGTGGAACCTCCTAGTCCTTTGATTGTGGATCAGATGGTGGATAAGAAGAATCACAACACAATGATGATTGACATTGCTTTTACTCTCAATTATGCTAAATTTGACGAAGTAAAAGATTCTCCTACTGCTCATGAAATGTGGATCAAGTTGAAGGATATTTATGGATGAGATAACAATGGAGGAGAGCTAAAGAAGAGACTCTAAGAGGCCAATTTGATCAGATCCAAATGAGAGAAGATGAAAAATATTGTAAATTATAGTGAAAGAATCAAACAAAGTGTAAGTGCAATAAGAGCCTTAGGAGGAATAATATATAATGTGACAGTAGCAATCAAGGTATTAAAAACTCTTCTTCCTATTTATACAATTAGAGTTTTAGCTATTCAAGAGATGAGATTTGATCCCAGAAATGATATAACTTTGGATGCAGTAGTGGGAAGGTAAACAAATTTTGAGTTGGATAACTTTGATAACTATCATCTTGGATATTGGAACATGGAATAAGATTTCATTGAAAAACCAACTCTTAGCAAAAAGAAGGAATAGATCCATCATAGATTGTGCAAGGACACTGATGATAGAGAAAAATGTTGCAGCCAAATACTGGAAGGAAGCAATCAACGCAATTTTCATAACATGAATAGAGTTCAATTGAAGAAAGGTACATATCAAACACCTTATGAATTATGATATGGCAATAAATCTAATGTGTATTATTTTAAAGTATTTGGAAGAAAATTGTAAGATGAAAAACAAGTGTTCATATAAATGTAGAGGAAGGGATATAAGATCTACCTCTAAATCCAAATTCCCAAAGGAAAGATCTAAATTGGTCAACCAAATGGGTTAATTCACAAAAGAATCAATCTATGGAGAATATGAATAAAGGAGAAAACATTATATTTTTTTTATGAAAATTATGTATTGAAACCTTAATTGAATTGAAAATAATTACTAACCTTAAAGTAGAATAAATTTGGAAAATGTTGTTTTCTAATGTTTGTATAAAGTTTTAGGAAATTTTGCAAGTAGATCTAGACTAGAAATGCAAAAAAAAAGAAGAAAACCTAGAAACCTTTTACCTTTTCAAAGAAGTTTTACCTTGACCCAAAGCTAGGGTAAGAGCTAACCCCTTTATTCTAACCTTGAAATGTACTGCTCCGACGAAAATTATATTTGTGAACCCTAAAAGTTCATTGAAAAGGGTACTCAAATCATCACTGATATTTACTATCTCTCACCTACTCCTACAAAAAAAATGTTTTTATTTTTGGATGAGGGGTTTGCATTGGTCAAACTTCGATTTGGAAATAATCTTTAAAAATGGAATTGAAATTGCAATATAGATAGACAAATTAAATGAAATTATTCACCTTTCTTATGTTGAAATCTTTCTGGAGGATTCAAATCCTTGAATCCACAAGTATGGATGCTCCAAATGAATGTAGAATTCAATGTAGGGTGTCTGAAATCAATTGTTTTAGATCTTCAACATCAATCTTGAATGGATCTTGGAATTGCATTAGATCTTCAACATTAATCGAAGGTGGTACCTAAAGGTAAAATAGTGAGGTTCACTAAAACTTTAATAACTTTTTTATTTTATGGTTTTAAAAATTAATTTAAAGATGTCATCAATCTATTGGTGTAAATAATTATTATTTATAATTTACTTAAATTTACTTAGGATAAATGCATTATTTTATTATTTATTAGGTTAGACACTTAGGAGTTTGTGTACTCATATGAGTTGTCATGTTGACAATACAGGAGTAGGCAACTCTAATTTAGCAATGGTGTCTACTACACAAGAATTAGCATCTAATTTAAGCACTTGGTGTCTACAACATCTCTATATGAGATACACCTTGTCATACTTATCATCTCATTGATGCACACACATTCATGTACAATGGAGGATAATCCACTTCTGGTGGACGTGTGCTTAGTTGTAATGCTTATCTCCTAGTTCATTCTAGAGACATTCTAGATGCATCTTAGAGGCCTTTATATATAGACACCTCTTGTACATATCACATCCATTGAATTTCATATTGATATTTTGATCATACTCTATTGGCCTATTTTGTACTAGTTGTTGAGCTTCTTGGTCGGGTGAATTTTTCCCTAAGGAAAATTCTTACATGGTATCAGAGCCATAGGAGCATCATTTCATAGCCATTGGAGACCATTATTGCTTCACCTCTCTAAGGACACCTCAATTTAGATCTAGAGTATCTACATCTATTGGGAGCATCTAGAGCTAAAGCAGACCTCACCATTGCATCCCGAGCATCAATTCAATGAATTTTGACTATAAATTCACCTATGTTAGGCTATTGTCAAAATTGAGGCAAATTTTTTTGCAAACCAGTACCCAAAGGCCCAATTTCTAGAATTGGTATGATCATTTCAGATCTTTGAATTTAAATTTTAGATCTGTGTATTTTATCATTTGCATCTTTGCTATTTTTTTTTCAGATTTGCATTATTTTTCAAAAAATTTTTTGCCATTAGGCCAGTAGGAGAGATTTTTTGTAGGTGAATATTGAAGCTTGCTGGTGCAAATCAAATATTTGCATCGAACTCCTATATTGGTATTTGTTTCATCCAAATCAGAATCTGAGGTGAAATATAGGGGCCTTTGATTTTTGGAGGTGCGATGACGATAATTCAGGAAAAATAATAATAGAAGTGATTTTCAAATAGCGATATCTCCCTCATATGGACTCCTTTTTTTGAGAAATTATTTTTTGTTTTGGGGTACAATTTTGTGATCTACACATTGGTGTAGGATGTTTGAGTTCTTTGTTCCTAAATTTTTCTGCAAAACTCAATTTTTTTCCACTTTAAATGCTTAGTATGGGCTCATCTGGACACATAATCAGGTTCCATTTTTTTTGAAAGTGAATTTTTTTTGTCTACTTTCCAGATCTACAATAAGATTATAGGCTTCTATGGATAGAAATACCACTTTTAGAAATAGGCCCTAAATTGGCAAGCAACTATTGTAATCGCACTGACTATAAGGTGCCAAATCATACATTAGGGGGGGTTGATTGATTATTTTTGCATTTTGAGGGGTTCATTGATTGATCTCATGGAGTCTTGTCACATATGTCAATTTTATTTAAGACCGAAGTTGACAATGAGGAACTATCCCAAATAGAGTGCTTTGATGATTGATCATCTAAGAGAACATTAGGAAGTGTTTCCTTATCTCAACTCAAAGATATTGCCACCTAATCCTACTTGGAAACATCTTTCTAAACTTCTTCACTTTCTATATAACAATATGAGTGAGGAAACTTTTGCTCCTCTTAGTATGGCAAGTTTTCCTCATGACGTTTGGATGGCTCTTTGGGAAGCATATGGAGATCCACAAGTCCCTCCATTTCTAGAGGACATTCTATCTTCAATCATTGTAGTTATGGTACCTCCAACTCCAGATGAGATCCCACCTCCTGATGCTCTTGTTGCTTCTACTGATCCAGTTCCAACCACAGATGCTCCTGATTCAGTGTAGTAGGATATACCATGTCTTCCTACCCGATTTAAGGATTAGTCACCAATCCACAAAGGGAAAGAAGTACCTTGAAAAATACATGTATATTGAATGTACGTGTGTGCAATAAGTGAGCAGAGCATATGCCTCCATGTTAAAATCATTGCTAAAAATTTAATAGGAGCAATGGCTTGAACAAAAACATAAACAACTCCATTGATTATGTTTCCACTACGAGATGCCCCCAAATGAAGACAAATCAAGGAAAATACTAAATAAAAATACAAAGAGCATAGAAGGGACCTACCTTCCATAGGGTCAGTATGATCATAAGATTATATATATGATATTATTGCAAATAAATTGACATCATTCCCCAAAGAAAGTAGAACTACAATCACAATGGAGGAAAGAACATAGAAAAGTTATGAAGAGGAAATTTTTCTGACCATGACATGGAGACCTAAAAGAATCAATGCTACCAAGTCACAAATCTAAGTAAATTACACAAGGAAGCTTTTACGAATAAAAGCATAGGTACATCATAACATGAAATAACATATAGAAGAAAATAGATATAGAGGATTTGCACAACAGATTTGATTCCTTTATCACCTTGCACCAACAAAGAAGCAAGGGTCATAGAAAATAATCTAACAAATATTTAGCAACACATTATGAGAGAAGTACAATATGATAGACAAACACACAAAAGGCTATCATGAAGGACTAGCCAATCAAACACATTGGCTACTCCCTCTGTCTCATTCTATATAATTTAGGGAAGGTGGGTAACTTGCAAGAGGGACTATATCCAACACAATAGGAAGGATGGCCAGTTCCAAACAAGGATCCTCTTGAGAATCATGATGTTCGATAGTAGGTGTAATTTTCAATTGTGATGAAAACATTTTAGGTAAATCAATGTCAATGTCAATAGTCTCATATCCATCATTAACATTATTAAGAGTATCTTATTCATCTAGATTAATCAAAATAGGATCTAAGATACAAATAGAATCATTATAATCTTGCATCTTAACATCATTGTTAGCATTAACTTCTTCTAACACATCATGTATAGGTTGATCAACATAAGGTAAAGAACCTTGAATAACTGAAGTATGTGCTTTAGCATGAGCATAATACTTCTTACGATGTTCATTAGCAGATTGATTACATTTTGTTTTGTTTGAAACATGTTGAGAACTAGGAGGGACAACTACTAGATCCTTCATAGATTCTATAGGAGGATTAATAGGATCCTCAGGAGATTAACAAGCAACAATAGGAGCTTTATTAATAGAACCATAATCCATAGATAAAGAAGGTATGGAAGGTATAGAAAAAAGACCTTGATTAAGATCCATCAAAGGCATGCTTAACTCAAGAATCTTGTGATGCTTATAGGCTTGATATGAGTGAAAAATTTTTTTGGGTTGAGAAGGAAATGAATTAGGTATTGAAGGCCAAAAGAAGTCAAGTTTAGCACAATCCTTGGGCCTAGAAGGTTGATATAAACTATGGTTAATCATCTTCACTTCTTCATCATGAACAAATTTAAGACACTTATGAATAGGAGAAGAAACAACACACATGGCATTCAACTAAGGAAAACCAAGCTTAACTTGATATTGATCAGAAGTAGGAATGACAACAAAGGTGGTGTTCACAATTTTACCACAAAGTTCAACCAAAAAATCAATAGAACCAAATGATGGATAAAGAAAACCATTACAAGTTTGAATCTGCATGTCAGATAAATCATAAGAATCACATTGTATGTTTTTCATAAGAAGATTTTCTTTAGTAATAACTACGTGTAGGTATCTTGGTAATCTTAGCATAAATGTAAAGGGGACCATCAGGAGCTCTAATAATCTCAGAATCATCAGAGGTAATCAGGAGTTCTCGAGGTCTTTTATTCTTATATTGTTTTTGAGGTTTGGATTGAGTTTTTAGTTTAAAATAAGGTTGTTGTATGACTTGAGGTTGAATTTGAGGATGATTTTGAGGTTGAGGTGGAGATACAAATTGTTATAAATCAACATGCTCCACATGGTTGACAATATGATTAAGATCATCCATCTTTGAATCATAACAATATCCATAGAAGATGGCTGAGTAATAACATTAGTATCATGTGTAGGTAAAAGATTCGTATAGATTTGAAGGTTTTGATTAGGAGGAGAAACAAACATGTTCCCACTACCATGAAAATTATCAATAGATAAGACATTAGAATCAATCAAGTCTTGAACCTTATGTTTTAAAGAATAACACTTCTCAGTATCATTGCCATTTTGACAACGGTATTGACAAAAAGCTTTAGGATCAAAAGATTTATACAATCATAGTAGGTAAAAGAGGTCAAATATGAGGTAAAGTAATCATATTGGCAATTAAAAACCTATTCATACTAGAATGTAAAGATTCAAAGGGACTGGTAAACATATGATTCAAACAAAAAGCAGTGGATGCAAAATTAGCATTGTGAGGTGCAACAACAACTTGGTCAACATCTGCATTCACTTGTTTATTTATCTTGATATAGTTGTTAGGCTTTTGAAATTTGTTTGGATTAGGAGAAGCATCACTCTTATCAACTAGAATAGGAGCCATTAGAGTGTTTCTCTCAAATTTTTCTCACTTGTAATTGATAATGATGAAGCATTGCACAAAGTTGTTGAAAAGAGGTAAACTCCATAAGAAGAATCTTATCTCTAATATCTTTTTGAAAATTTGAAATAAACATACGTTGAATATCAATATCAGGAACTTGATAAGAAATTTGAGCATGTAAATGCTTAAATCTACCAATGAATTCAATCAATTTTTCCTTAGTATTTTGTTTACAATGCATTAAATTTGTTAAAGCAATGTTATTTTGAAATTATTTTGAAATTGTTGAATAAAGGTATTGCCAAGTTTTGGAAAAGAGTAAATATAATAAAGAGGCTAGGAACAAAACCATTGCAAGGCCTTATCATAAAGAGTTTGAGCAAACAACTTGGCTAAAATCCTATGGTCATGAGCATAGTCACTACAAAGGATTTAAAATATTTTGAAATGAGTAACATGGTCTCCTTTTCCTTTTTAATTCTCAAGACGAGGCATATCAATTTGCTAAGGAACAAGAGTACAAATGATGTCTAAGGATAGAGGAATTCCCATATTACATATAGGAATGCTAAACTTGTTTTGAGTTAAAGAAGCTAATTAATTTTGTAAAGATGACATAGTTTGAGCCAAACTAAGAATTTTTGAATCATTAGTTGAAATAGTAGGCACAAATACATTAGAAACACTAGGCAAAGTTTAGGAAATGACAGGAATGGAAGATAAAACTAGAGGAACACTTGGACCCATAGTTGGAAGAGGATTGAAATAAGTAAAAGTAACATTATGGTAAGAATGTTGTGATGTAGGTAGGGATAAAGGAAGAACACTCATAGAAAGAGAGGGAACCATTATAGTCACTAAAGGAGGGGTATAAGTAGGAAGACTAGGTAAAGGAACTGAAGAAGGTTCAAAACTAATAACCAGAGGAATAAATCCTAAATCTTGAGCTTCTTGAGATAAATGTGTAACATTTGAATGCATGAGGTGAGTGATACCGTGAATGAGATTAACACCTTGATCATTATCATGAATGACTTTATTAGGAGGCTCTACAGCTTGAATAGAATCTTGATTATGGTTTTCTTAAATAAACCAATTACCCATTTTATCAAGTTTAGTTGAATTTTTTTGGACTTGTTCAAGAGGAACTCTTAAAGCATCATCCTCATCATGAAATGAATGAGAAGAGCTTTTCTCCATAATAGGGTTAGAATAATGAATAAACAAATTTTCATCTAGGATCCTATGGAAAGAAGAGGAAGACTCATGATCAAAGGCACCCATAAGTCTATGACTTCTTCTAACTACAATATTATAAGTAGAACTAAAGGTAGTAAAGCTCATATACCAATGCAATGAAAATGAACTAAACTAAGAAAACACAAAGCATGAAGAAATGAATATTTTTGTATTTTTACTTTATATGAGATGGAAACACATAAAAGAAATCTAATACATGCAATATCTAACATAATAAAAGAAAGAGTTGTCTATCATGGGTTCACCGAAATGTAAGATGAAAAATAAATGTTCATCTAAAAGTAGAGGAAGGGATATAAGGTCTACCTCTAAATCCAAATTCTCAAAGGAAAGATCCAAATTGATCAACCAAAAGGGTTAATGCACAAAAAAATTAATCTAAAGAGAATATAAATAAACAAGAAAATGTTATATTTTGTTATGAAAAGTATGTACTAAAATATTAATTGAATTGTAAAAAAATACTAACCTTAAAGTAGAGTAAATATGCAAAATGTTGTTTTATGATGTTTGTATATAGTTTTAGCAAATTCTGCAATTGGACCTAGAGTATAAATGCACAAATAGAGAAAACCTAGAAACCTTTTGCCTTTCTAAAGAAGGTTGACCTTGACCTAAAGCTGGAGTAAGATATTACCCCTTTATTTATGACTTTGACCTGCATTTCTTTGATGGAAATTTCATTTGTAGATCCCAAAATTTTGCCAACAAGGTTACTCAAATCTGCATTGATATTTGTTGTCCCACACCTACTCCTACAAGAACAAGGATTTTGTTGTTGGATGAGGGGTTTTCCTTAGTCAAACTCTGGATTTGAATTAACCTTTAAAAATGGAATTGAAATTTTGATTTAGATAAACAAATTAAATGGAACTATTAACCTTGCTTATGTTGAAATCCTTGTAGAGGATTCAAATCCTTGAATCCACAGGTATGGATGCTCCAAATGAATGTAGGATGTCTCAAATCAATTGGATTAGATCTTAACCACAAATCTTGAATGGATCTTGGAATAGAAATAGGCTTGAATGAATGTGGATGTTAGAATCTTCCCCAAGAGGGCTCTTAAGAGATTGAATCCTTTAATAGCTATCAATGGATCTCCTTGATGAATGAGATGCTTGAATGCTTGGATAATTGAAGAGGAATGAATGCTTGAATGCTTTCCTTCTTCTTTTTTTCTTGATCACTTGATTGCACTTATGCTTGAATTCAATGGAAGAAAGATGCTTGATCATGGAAAAAATCTCTAGATTCCAAAAATGAGAGAGAATGGCTTCCTTTTATACTAATCTAGTACACAAAATTGTAGAGAGACTGAAATAGGTGAATTAAATTCCAATTAAGCCTTAATCCCTAGAAATAGACCTAAATTAAATACAATTTAAGAGTTTACCATTCCAAAATCTGAAACAGTTAACTTGGAAGTGGTAAATGAAACTTTATAAAGCCTGATATCTTGAAACCTTTGGAACTTGAAATTTGGACCTAGGGCTAGGGTTGAGGTCTTCCTTGACCTAGGTCAAATTCAAGGTCAAACTTGATCCAAAAGGTTATGTTACAAGCTAGAGTTATTGTTGCACTAAAAGATCAACCTATTAATGCCTAATACCACCATTAGACTTATAGAACACAGGAGGCAGTTAAGCCATGTCACGAATCCTAAACGAGAACATTGGTGATTAGTCCAACAACCCCCTCCCCACCAGCATTACTTGAGGAGATTAAAACTTGTGACCAAGCTTTGGTACCACTTTTTACAAGCTAGAGCTACCATTGCACCAAAATATCAACCCATCAATGCCCGATACAACCACTAGACTTATAGAACATAGGAGGTAGTTAAGCCATATCACAAATCCTAAAGGAAAATGTTGGCAGTTAGTCCAACTGGTTGCCCTTGACCCAAAAGTTCAAAGATCTTATATCTTCAGAAACAACTACTAGAAAAGGGTTGGAAATAGGGGAGAGAGAAGCAAAATATGGGGGAAATCCTGATCTAGTTGAATACCCACTCAAGGTGCTTGGCATGACCCTAGACCACTTGCTAGTAGGGAAAAAATAGTCCTAAATGGAAGTGCTTCCATTTTCCAATGATATACAAATGTCATATCTTGAAGGAGTCAAGGAAAGAAAAGTTTGATGTGAAAAGTGATGAAGGCATATTTCTAGGGTACTCCAAATAGAGAAAAGCATATAAATGTTTGAATCTTTCGACTCACAAGGTTATTGAAAGTGTACATGTAAATGTTTATGAGTTTTCAAAAAATAGTGAAGATCGAAGCAACAAGGAACCTAAAGAATACAAAAACTTTGTTTACTTTGAGCCTAATACTATACCTAGAGTTCAAGCAGATACAATTGGAAAGTAGAAGACTTTAGCACTTGAGTCCCCAAAATCACTTGTTCAACTTGAGTTGTAGCCTATGTAATCTAAGTCAGAGATAGAGGAACCTAAGTCAAAGATAGAGGAACCTGAGTCATAGTCAAATGGACCTGAGTCTCAGATAGTGGGGCTCGAGCAAGATTTAGAAGATCTTAGAAACTTTGAGCATGGTGAACCAAGTAATACAAGTCCTAAATCTAAAAGAAGGAACATATACTTGCTAGATATATCAGAAGGCATCATGCACGTAAGAAAATTATTGGAGATCAGAAAAAAGGAACAGTGACAAGGAGAAAACTAAAAGGTACATGTTTTCTTTTAGATTTTGAACCTAGAACTATTAAAGATGCATTAAACAATGAAAGTTGGATTGAGGCAATGAATGAAGATATTGAACAAATTGAAAGGAACAAAACTTGGACTCTTGTTCCTAGACCCGAGGAAAATAATATAATTAGAAAAAAGTGGGTATTCATAAACAAGTTGAATGAAAATGGAGAGGTCTCAAGGAATAAGACAAGATTGGTGTGCAAGGGACACACTCAAGAAGAAGGTATAGACTGTGGAGAAATATTTTCTCCTATTGCTAGACTTAAAGTTGGAAGGACACTACTTGCATATGTTGCATGTAAAGGATTCAAAGTATATCAAATGGATGTAAAATCAACTTTCTTGAATGGAATTCTAGAAGAGGAAGTTTACATTGATCAAATTGAAGGTTTCATTGATCCAAATAAAAGAGACATGGTTTGAAAATTACACAAAGATTTATATGGTATAAAGAAAGCTCCTAGAGCATGGTATGAGAGACTACATGGATATTTGGTAAAGATTGGTTTTCAAAGAATAAATGATAATAGTAGTTTGTATATCAAAGAAGGACCATACAACTAGATTTTGTTAGTAGAAATATTTGTGGATGATATCTTATTCATAGGTCATGATGACTTATGTAAATCATTCTCTGAAGATATGTGGAAAGAATTTATAATTTCAATGTTTAGAGTGATATAATTCTTTGTTGGTTTACAAGTTCATCAAATGAAATATGGCATTTAAATTACTCGGTCAAAATATATCAAGGAGATATTGAAGATGTTTGGAATGGAGAATTCCAAACTAGTTGGAACACCTAGGTCTACTAGACATAAACTACCCAAGGATGATGATTCTAAGGAGGTTAATCAAACAACCTACAAATCTATTATTGGGAAACTTTAGTATGTTGTTGATACCAGACCTTATATTGCATTAGCTATTGGTATATTTGCAAGATTTTCTCTAAATCCCAAAGAAAATCATATGATGACAATTAAAGGAATCACAAGACATCAAAAAGTTACTCAAGACTATGGCCTATGGTAGAAGAATGGAGGAAACTTTGAGTTGAAATCATTTACTAATCTTAATTGGGCTAGAAGAATTGATGACAGGCAGAGCACTAGTGGAGGAACATTATTTTTTGGAAAGAGATTAGTATCATGGATAAGAAAAAAGTAGAATTGCATCTCTCAGTCTATAATAGAAGTTGAATATGTTGCGACAACAGTTAATTGTTCCAACATAATGTGTTTCAAGCAACTGTTGTTAGGAATGAAGGAAGAAATCAAGGACCCATTTGTTATCTACTTTGATAACACAAGTGCAATTAAAATATCCAAAAATCTAGTGATGCACACCAAGACAAAACATATTGCAATCAAGTATCATTTTCAAAGAGAATTAGTTCAAGATAAAGAGGCAAGACTAGAATATGTGAACACAAAGAAATAGGTTGCTTACATATTTACCAATTCATTACCTTAGGATGTATTTTTGTATCTACGAGGAAAGCGAGAGGTCATTCCCCTATGTGATGCTCACTAGAGTACAGATTAGTGATGCATCAACTAGACTATATTGAAGATCTATTAAGTTGATGCAAAGTAGTCAGAGCTCATTGCATAAGAATTAGTACATCATGTACATTATAAAACATTGTATCAAGTCTTTGGCATGTGATGTCAAAGAGGGAGAGATTGAATAATGTTATGCACTATTGAATCTTGTCATTGAGGGAGAGTTTGGTGTACTCAAAGAAGAATCAAAGGAAGTGATTTGCATATCAGAGAGAGGGAGAACTTGATCTAGTGGAGTCTAAAGATAACATGGAAGAGGGAGAATCTCAAGGGGATTTCTCATGATTGAAGAATTAGAATCAAGTTAAGGATATTTTTTCTAAAGTTTTCTTTCCTTATGACATGTAGTGTTTCCATCAATGCCAAAGAGGGAGATGATGTTACACAAATTTTATACTCTGACTGAGCACTGCCAGTTCGAACCAAGCTTAGAAGACCCTTGTATTAGCTGAGAAAAGACAAGTTCAGTGATCCTGTTGAAGCCATGTTAGGTCAGTCACTAAAGGAGTTTAGTGGCAACCAAGTTAGAAGTTCAATATAAACTAAGTTAGGTTGGTTACCAAGGAACTCAATGGTAACTGAGTGACTTAGTTTTAGTTCAAGCTAACCTACATCAAAATAACTATAGATATTTATTTTGTTTATGCAAGATAACTTAGTGGATGTTTATTGTTTATTTATAAGGATATTCAAGATGATGTGACATTGTATTTCATATATACGAAAGGTCAAGATGTGGGTTGAGAATGATAAATTGTGGAAAGAAGATAAGATGTGAATTAAGAAGCATATTTGACTCAGGGTATAATATCCAAGGAGATACAAAAGAATACTTTGATTAGGAAGGATCCAAAGGATAAAATAGAATAGTGATATAAATTTGTAATCCAGTTATTTCCTTAGTCAGGTCAATCATTGTTACTTTCTAACAATTGTAGTAGTGAAGAAATTTCTGAACAAAGTTGACTTAATAGTTATTTTTTAAATCCTTTAGAAAGGTGACATTTCTATATTGAACTATCTTAAGAAATCTAACAAGGACACTCCTAACAAGGTGATTCAAATCCTTTAACAAGGTTACACCTAACAGTGTGTTTTGTAACCTTTAATACGGTTGACTCCTAACAAGGTTCACTTATAAAGAGTGAAAAACACTAACTAGTTGCATTGGTGGTTTTCCCAAATTGGGATTCCACATTAAATCCTAGTGTTTCTTGTGTTCATGTTATTTGGTTACTGATTTATCTTTCTACAACTAAGTTACTAAAGGTTAATACACAATAATATTTCAAGACTACTTTGTTAGCTAAGTCACAGTGGATTTCTAGTTCTAACCATGCTGTGAGAGTTTTGTATTGACATCTAAGGGATTTGGAATTGTTTTAGTGGTAACTGATTCACCCCTCACCTCTTGGTTACTTGTCATATATTTCCTACAAAATTCTCACGTGAATTATTTAAGAGTTATCATGAGTATGCAATATGCAAAGAAGCAATGACTATAATCAAGAACTTAAACAATTGTAAGAATAGAAAACATCAATATAATCAAATAAAACTAAATATAAAAAATTCAAAACTTGGGTGAGGTGTTGTTGCTCCAGAAGATGCTATCTTATGAACTATTAGTATGGTTTCTTGCCCAAAATGAGGCCTTTCATCAAATTCATTGGGCTTGCAAGGGATATAACCCTTCATGATTCATTATTTCCCTAATGTGTTGATCTTTTTCTTTTTCTAAAGAATCACTACCTATAACATCCCTTAAATAATTTGAACAAACTAAGTCATCCCATAAATGGATTTTCATTAATCCCTTTTAATTCTAATCAACTCCCTACTTTTAAAAGTAATGTTAATAATCAATTTCTTCTACATTAGTTGGTTCTAAGAATAAATTATTGTTTATCTTTACTAACCATAGCTAGTCCTTGTTTTGAATGGCTATTGTATTTTATGCCTCTCCAATCATGGAGACTTGTTATCATGGCCAAAAGTTATAAGAACCTTGGATATCCAACATAGGGTGGTCTATCTAGTGGGTTGCTTGTATATGTGCTCCTTATCTAGTCAATTTTATCAGGTTATTCATGTTTTTTTTGTTCTTCATATTTTTTCATTAATTTAATTAATCCTAAAAAATATCAAAAATAGATAAATATAAAATGATTTACAATTAAACAAAGAAAAAAGATTATTGGTGTAGCCTCTAATTCTATGAAGGTATCCTAATGAAGTATCAATATCAAACAAGAATGAAAACACTAGTTTAATGGAATATTTCCTTTATATTTTCCTTTTCCCTTTGCTCCCCTTTTTGCTAGGAGAGCTTCAATAACTTCAAGATCCGCATTTGAATCATCTTCATCTTCACTATCAACTTATTTTCCTTTTGAGTTCCCTCTTATTCTACCAAGGGTTAGTTTAGCTTTAAATGGAGATTCAAGATTGTTGGAAAGGCATAATTATCAAAATTATCCAACTCAAAGGTAGTCAATCTTCCCACAAGATCAATATCTAGGGTTAGATCATGTGTTGGATTGCATTGCATCTCTTGAATAGCTGAAACTCTAATTGCATAAATATGAAGAAGAGTTCTTAGTACCTTGTTGATTAATGTTTCATCATCAATTTTACCTCTTGTAGCTCTGGTTGCACTAACACTTTCTTTGATGCTTTCACTATACTGGGTGATTTTCTCACCTTCTTTCATTTTCAATTGATCAAAATTTCCTCTTAAACTTTTTGTCTTAGCACTTTGAACATTTTTGTCACTTCCAAAGACTTTCAATTTTTTCCACATGTCAAATGCAGTAGGAAAATCCTTAACTTCATCAAATTCAAATTAGTTCAAAGAGGATGCACTATCAATCATCATAACATTGTGATCCTTTTCTTCTTCTTTTTAACTCCACATACATAGGATTGGGTGGTGCCACATATTTGTTCTCCAGATAGAATACACCATCATCAGTGATGCTTGATTTATGAAGCTTCATCAACTCCTGCCATGCTAAAAAGTTTTCTCTATTAAGTTTAGGAATCTCCCTTCTATAAGACATCCTGATCTTTAGCTTAGGTCCTTGAAACCTTTTCCCACAAGAACCAACTTCTTTGATACCAATTGTTGGAAATCTAATATGAGGGTATGTGCAAGATCATGATCAACTAAACTATGTCCTTAAGTGATAAAGAAAAATCAACAGATCAGGGTTATGTCAACTTGACATACAATTTTAAACTTGTTATGGACTTTCAATAAAAAAGTTGTTAGAAAATAATCTATAGAAAATTGAATTTAGTTTCTGTACTACTATGTCTTATCTGGAAAAATAAAAAAATGATTGGTCAAAATTTTAATTTTTAATGCAATAGTACATAAATTTCAGGATAAAAAAAGTAGGCATATGTCTAACCACCTTAATCAAAATAAAATGATAATATTTTTTAATAAGATTATAGATATAAGAAGTAGACTCATGCTCGGATGTGACACATATTTTTGGGAATTCTATATAATTAATCAATTAAAGATTTTCTCCTATAGTATTTTTAGAATAAAAAAATCCTGTGTCTAACCATCTTAACTAATTCAAGACTTTATAAAATTTAATTTTTATTTATATTCCTTATAGTAGAAGTATATAATGTAACCCATCTTTTGGATTTCAAAAATGTTATACCCTTTGAAAGTTTTATTCTTTTTTCAATCAGTGTGTCAATCAACACATTATGCATAACTCCATTAGAAAATAAATAATAATTACTTAGTAAACTCATAATTTGAGAGACATTAAATTTATGGAAAGATAAGAACATTCTTAAGAAACCCTTTTCATTTCATCAAATTTGGGTGAAAAAAAGTCATCAGAGGCATGCTTGAAGTAAAAAACACACAAGAACAAGCCAAAAATATGTTTTTGGGACATTTTTAAAGTTGACCATGTAGAGTTGGTATCCAAAGAAATAATAGGCCTTATAAATGTATGAATATTTTGGTTTGGTATTGAGATGGGTGGGAAAAAAGTCAGAATAGATTTTGAAATGTTTCAAGGCATTTTAGAACTACATATTTTTTAGATCACCACTTTTTGGGACACCATGATCTTGCACATTTACCCAATAGTAACTATTTGGGGAGGGATGAATCAATTACCACAAAAAAAAATCCTTGTCCCTTAGATATTAATACAAACTTCCACTTATCATATAATACATAATAGATCTATTAACACTACAACATAACTGATGCTCAGTTAACAAAGTAATCTTAATATGTATTAGTCAATTTAATCCTTTAGTAACTTAGTTGTAGAAATATAAAACATAAGTAAATAAAATGAACATAGATGACACCAAGATTTACTGTGGAAACCTAATTTGGGAAAACCCACTTTGCAACTAGTCACAATAGTTTTCACTCTTCTAAAGTGAGCCTTGTTAGGAGCCAACTTTGTTAAAGGTTACAAAATGTATTGTTAAGTATGACCCTATTAGAGGATTAAATCACCTTGTTAGGAGTAACATGGTTAGAAATCTTCAAACACTTAAATCTTTAAATGTTACTTTGTCAAAGAATTTACAAAATGATTGTTAAGTCAACTCTATTAAGAGATTTTTTTACTGCTACAATGGTTAGAAAGAAATAATGAATTGACTCAATTTATGAAGTACCTTTCTTTGTTGATTTAGATCTATGTTTTGGGTTGAGCTCTAGATCCTTCCTAATCAGATTTTTCTTTGCAACTTAACTTCCACACTTTCCTACTCTACTTTTCCTTCGCTCACATATCCATTTCTTTCATCTTTTTTTAAATTTCCACATCTCACCCTCACAACTTGACCTTTCTTATATATCATAAGCTAGGAAAAGTTGACTTGAAAACCATTTCAAAATATCAATAGACATCCAAGTAGTTGGCCTCAAATACTAAAACATTTACAATTTAACTATATTGTCACTCAATCAACACTAGAATTGAAAACTCAATTGACACTATGACTTCTTCATTGCCTAGCCACTTGGTCAATATTGAACTCTTTCAATTCCTAACCACTTGGTCAATGCTAAACTCTTTCTATGCCTGACCACTCAATCAATACTGCAAACAGGATCCTTCTATTACTTAGTTACTATTGCAAAGTCTTCATAACCTGATCGCTTTGTTAGTGTTCAGATATACAAGGTTATTACTACAAACTCTATATTCCTTAGTTAATACTGAAATTTGTGTAAACATCAATGACAATATATAATTGAATAATTGATTCCAACATTGGGTTGGTAAGTAACAACAATATGAAATGAAAATGATCATTTTCATAGGAGTATATGACTACAAAATTGATTGAGCATAAGAAAGGAGAAACTCAGAGCATACCTCAAACCTTTGTAATTATAGATCCATAATAGAATTCTATTAACTCATTCATATTGAATTTATTAACTATTTATATCTAATGATTTCTATCTGAATGCATCTTAAATAGTATTGTATGACAATATATAATTGAATAATTGATTCCAACATTGGGTTAGTAAGTAACAACAATATCGAATGAAAATGATTATTTTCATAGGAGTATATGATTGTAAAATTGATTGAGCATAAGAAAGGAGAAACTCAGAGCATACCTCAAACCTTTGTAGTTATAGATCCATAATAGAATTCTATTAACTCTTTCATATTAAATTTATTAACTATTTATATCTAATGATTTCTATTTGAATGCATATTAAATAATATTCTATGATAATATAAAATTGAATAATTGATTCCAACATTGGGTTGGTAAGTAACAACAATATCAAATGAAAATGATCATTTTCATAGGAGTATATGATTGTAAAATTGATTGAGCATAAGAAAGGAGAAACTCAAAGCATACCTCAAACCTTTGTAGTTACAGATCTATAATAGAATTCTATTAACTCTTTCACCTTGAATTTATTAACTAGATATATCTAATGATTTTTATTTGAAAGTATGTTAAATAATATTTTATGAAGGTTTATCAAAATATTAGACACATAAAAAAACCTATTAAAATTAATTAAGGATTACAATTCTATCACGATAAGGCTTGAAGTTAAGAATTAAATAGGATTAGGATAGGTAAAATATTAAAAAATAAAGTATTAATTATTAAATAAATAAAAAATCTCAACTATTAATTTTTTCTTTTCATAAAAGTACTCAAATACAAACTTAACTGTAGTTATTACTCTAAATAAACTTAAAATGACAACCTACATAAGGTAAAAATTTAGAATTTCTTACATAGATCTTCAAATCATAGATATATAGCAAATCATATAAAATATAATTTTTAATTTCTCAAATACTTATAATATATTTTTTTAAAATTAAAATTTGACAAGATCAAAATCACTTGTAAATACATTGATAAAATAGCTCTATATACCTATTAAAAAGTTGTTGGCAATTGAGAGTTTCTCTCAAATTTTCACTCATAAAGACTTAACCCTAGTATGCTCATCCCACTTCTACTTTCTCCCATTTCAACAATAAATACAATATTTGATTAAGTTATAACTTTTTCAAATTATCAAGAAGAGACACAACCTTACATAATTATGCACATTCAAACATAGGCAAGAGAGTACAACACAATGATAACTTGTGAGCCTCTCATGTGGAAGTTCTTGGGTTTGAATCTTTTAAAATTAATGCATAATTACAATAATTAATTTTAACCAATGCTTATTATATTAATCAATATCACATGTATAAAAAATTGACCAAAACTTTTTGATTAGAGCCAAGTGATCTCTATGAAACTCAGAATCCAACTCTAGTATCATTTATAAATTATCATGATTAACTCCCTTTAAGATTTTTTGACTTTAGTGTAAAACCTTCAAGAACTTAAGAAACTAGAAACCCTAAGAATAATTTAAACACAAAAGATAAAATAAACTAGATACTATTTTCAAATTTAATTGTCTCAAATTTTAATCAATAATCTAAATATAATTTCCATTTAGAAACCTTTTCATTGTGTTACTAAGATGATTTTTTTTGGAATTTGTTCTTAATTTAAAGTTTTTTAATGCACTGTTAATTGATCTTCATACTCCAACTCTCAATTTACCGATGCTTCAAATTAAAATTAATTTCCTAACACTTAATTTATTTGTAGAGTGTGATAATTTCTATAGAATGTTTCAACAATAAGAAAAAATAGGAATGCTTGATGTGTTATGGATGACAAAACCCGAGCCTTAAAATTTATTGAATTGAGATGAACAAATATGTTGTCTAGAAAATATTGATATGCTATGGATACCAAAATCTAAGAGCTAAAATTTATTGAATTGAGATGAAGTATTTCTTATGACACATCATATAGTTTCAAAATTTTATTAGAAAATTGTGAAACAACCATTCAAATTGTATGTTTTTTTTGGATTATATTGTCTTTGTCTTTCTCTTTCTTTGGAATTTTAGAAGAAAAATATTTTAATTGTTCATTACTATCAAGTAGACAAGCTATCAATCTAGCCTACAATTGGGGGAAAATTAAGTAACAAAAGGCTTGTACATTTTTTTGTCTCTTAAGAAAAAATGGGGAAGAAGTAGAAATATATGATATACTATATGTTGAAAGGCTCTAGTAGTTGGAATATTTTGTACTGTGCAAAGATAAAGATAGAAGTAGTTGTCATTTCCAAGAAATCAAAATCCTCTTGATTGGTAAAGCTCTAGGTGACCTTTAGCTTATGAAGGAAGTCTATCTAGTCTAGGTTCTTACACCAAATAGGCCTAGTTAGATGTCCATTGAAGGGAAGAGATCGCCTACCTCACTATCTCCAACATGGAGAGTCATGTAATAGAGAATAATGAAAGAATCTAAGAGATTATTGCATCAAGAAAGAAAGGTCCATACAAGGCAAACACCACCCAATCACCTTGATACGTACCATTAGGTGCTTCTCAACATCTATTCTACCAATGCCTTAGCACCAAGGAAATTGAGCTCGAATGTAATTCTTATGACCTTGCTCTTTTTCTCTGTAACCATCACAATTTTCATGATGACAATGGGTGAATTATCCTACAAATCCCCTTCCCCCTTACCTAGTATATAATTGCAAAAAAAAAGCAAAGACTAGAACTCTACAATGGTAATAAAATTCTACTAGTGATGATTCTTGACAATGTTTTCCTTGATGAAAATCAAATTTGAGTTCCCAAATTTGAAATTGTAAATCAGACAACCTTTTGGAATGAAAACGCCATTTCCAACTCTTTCTTTTGTAATTTTTTATTCTCATTTACATTTGATTTTTATCATTAAGATTCTGCAACCATCACTAGGACATTTGATTTTGGAAACATATAATTTTTTGGTTGAATGATCTTATTTCTGTTAATGATTTCTTTGAATCCTATTTCTTTGAAAACAACAATGTTTCCACTACATATATTTTCTGAGGAATAATTGTGGTAACTGCAAAATGGATTCTTATAAAGGTGATAATAAGTAGATTTAGAATCACATAGGGGCAACAAAAAATGTGGGCATAGCCTATAGAAAAAAATTTCTTGCACTTATAATATTTGTGTTGACATTCTCCCTCTACTTCTCTGGTAGGAACTAGTCATACAACAGTTTCATGGATAAAAAATGATTTTGATGTGCCTTCTTCTAGTTGAGTACCAAACATCTTCAAGACAATATAAATCCTTTTTAATAGGGGAAACAACTTCCTGCTGCTTTTTACTATATTGGGTCTTTGCAAACAAATACAATCTACTATTACTGTTGTAGTAGAATTGGGATGGAGTATAATTTCCTAATACTTGCTTCAAACTTCCCCTTTACTTTTTCACTTGTGGGTGAGTAGTTTTTTCTTGGATTCATGAGAGGAATAATAATTATAACAAGCAACTCTAATTTTTCTTCTCTAAACATTCCATGATTTTCTTGGAGAATTTCTACTTAGGTGATCTGGAAAAAATAGATTATACAAAGTTCACCTTGGACAATGTTAGAAATATAGAGCATGACATTTAACTAATGTCAGGAGATATTTTGTATGTAGGTACACACCAACCTCTATGGGACTATTTTGATGACTTGGTTGAGCCTTTGGAAAGTTGCAGGCCATGGATGATCAAAGAAGGAAATCACAACATTGAGATGATTCCCATCATAATGAACCACTCATTCAAAGTTTATAATGATAGATGGAGAATACCATATAAATAGAGTGGCTCAAGTTTGAATCTCTGCATTTGGTTGTGTATGTTGGCCCAAGATTTGAAAAAGTAGAAACAATTAGAAACTAGAATGCATTTATTATTTCCCTTGAATTCAATTGCCTATTGCAGAATAGGAAAGAAAATTTATAAAATAGACAACAATAATAGTTATGAATTGTTATGAAAAACTATCAAAACATAAAACTAAAAGAAGACCTAAAATAGTATTAAAGTAAACCTAATCTAATATTTAGTACTTAGAAACTGTGAAGATTAGTGATTAACATCCCCACTTTAATTTGAAGGAGTTAAACGAAGTATTGCTCTAAAATTATCAAACTTTTCTTTACCCGATACCTTGGTAAAAATATCTACTGGACAATATTTGAGGTGTCTATTTCCATCTTACATGATACCAAATCAAATAAAACTTTGTGTTGATGTGTTTTGTGCAATCATGAAATATTGGATTTTAGCCATTTTGATAGTAGATTGATTATCAATCAAGAGTGGTGTTCATGAAAAATTTGGTATCTACAATTATTCAAGAATCTTTCTAAGCCATAATATTGCCAAGTAGCTTCAAAGGCAGCCATATATTCAGATTCAAAAGAAGAGACAGTTGAGATTGATTGTTTTTAGATTTCCAAGAGATTACAATAGACCAAGATGCATCAAATAACCAGTTGTAGATTTTCCATTTGTTGAGTCACTTGCACAATCTAAGTCAGAATAGCCAAGAAAAGAAAACTCTTTTGTCTTAGATTATTTCAGCCAATAGTGTTGAGTACCTTATGGACATTGAAGAATTCTTTTAGTAGTCAACCCATGAGTTTATCTAGGTTATTGCATATATCCTGAGAGAACTCCAACAAAAAAAGAAATATCTAGACAAGTAGTTGTAGCATAGATCAAACTGCCAACAAGTTTCCTATATATAATTGCATCAACCAATGTTGAGGAGTCCTCAAATGTGAGTTTGATATTTTTCTCCATTAGAGTACTAAAGGGATTACAGTCAACCATGCCAAACTTATGCAAAAGATCACCAATATATTTTTGTTGGGTAATAAAAATAGAATGATGTTTTTGAACCATCTCAACATCTAAACCCAAATCAGCCATATCAAATCCCTTCTTCAATTGTTTTTTCACATCTTGAATATTATTCTCATCACTACAAGTGATAAGTAAATCATCCACATAAAAAAAAGATAGATAATAGTGTTACCAAACTTTTTAAAAAAAAATGTTGCATCATCAAATTCAAAATGTTTGAAATTCAAATTCAAGAGATGCTCTATGAGTTTTTCATACTAGGCATGAGGTGCTTGTTTCAAACCTTATAGAGATTTGAAAAGCTTGCATACCTAATGTTCCTTCCCGTTGACTACATATCCTTTAGATTGAGGCATATAGATTATTTCTTTAAGATCACCATTTAAGAATGTGGTTTTCATGTCCATTTGGTGAATTTTAGACCCATTTTGAGCTGCAAGACTCAACAAAGCACAAATGGTGGTCTATTTTGCTATAAGTGCAAATGTTTCATCAAAATCTATTCCCTCCTTCTGAGCATATCCTTTAACAACAAGTCAACCTTTATTTTTTTCAAGCATGCCATTTGCTTTATATTTATTTCTAAAAATCAACTTACAACCAAGTGATGGATCAATCAACTCCCACGTGCTAGTTTTTATAAGTGCACCATACTCATTCTACATTGGCTTCCTCCAAACTACAATAATTTTATCTTCGTTAAAGGAACTTGACTCATAGTCACTTGTGAAATTGAGTTCATCAATAGGTTCCAGGTAATCTACAACATTGGATTGAGCCTGCAGCCTTTCCTTGTAAGAACTTCTTGTACTTGTTTTACCTATTTCATCAGGTCTTAAACCTTTCAAGTTTTTTGGAATTGTTTTGCCCACTTATGATAATATTTTGGTTGCATAGATGATGTTTTAGTTGTGGCCAATGGTTCTAAAATTTCATGCTCATCATTTGAGGGATTTCCTTCTTGCTCATTCATAGATAGACCAGTTTGAGGAAAAGATTCCACATGTGAATCCAATAAAGGCAAGGCTAAATTGGTTGGGTTTGCCTTAGAAAGTGTATCATTTACTTGACATTCAATATTTTAGCCCTCTTAGAAGTTTCACAAAATACAAAATCACATGTAATGATGAATTTTTTATTAGCTTCAAGATTGAAATTATCCAAGAAAAATACATTTTAAACCATGTTGATGCAACTTACTTTTTTTTCCCTTAGGAATTAAAACATAGCAAGTGGACTAAAATTATTTAAGATGTTGAATAGGAGGTTAACCAAACCATACTTCATATGGAATTTCTTGCTGAACTGCAAATGTTAGAGATCTATTATGAAGATAGATTATATAATAAATGCTGCTTCAAGCCAAAAATGCATTTTGATTCCTTTAGAATAGAACATTGTTGTAACCATATTCATGATTGTTCTATTCATTCATTCAACAAATCCATTTTTTTAGGAGTACCTGGTAAACTTAGATGATGTTGAATCCTATATTGACATAGATAATCTTCAAATTTTAGACAAGTAAATTCTCCACCATTATCTATTCAAAGAGTACTAATTTTAAATTGAGCTTGATTTTCAATCATAACACGAAAGATTTTAAAAGTGTCCAAAACCTTTGATTTTTACTACAAGAAATAAATCCATGTCACGTGACTATAATCATCAATGAAGAATATAAAAAATTGAGATTATCCCTTAGAAGTTATAGGTAAAGGCCCACACAAATTAGAATGAATAAGCTACAATTTTCTTTATGCTCTCCAGGTGGATGAATGGAAAGAACTTCTATGTTTCTTAGCAAGAATGCATGCTTCACATGTTTCATTTGATTTAGGCAAAACAGACAAGCCATCAACATCATTCTTTTCATAGTATGGTTTTTTCATAACAAATATGCTCAAATATTGCATGCCATAACATAGTAGCAGATAGACAACCTTCCTCAATAAGATATGAATTTCTTTTAGAAAGAGTACATGTTCCATGTAATTTTAATATTCTTCCGTTCTCACATCCAGTGAATATAACTTCATTATTATATTTCTTTCTTAACAACTTGGGCCATCTTTTAATAGAATAGAGCGTCCTTGTTGTCTAATCAATATTAGTGATAATAGGTTATGTTGTAATTGACGAATAAATAAAACACCATGAAGCACAATATCTGGAAGATTAGGAAACTTAAATCGAACAGTTCCTTTTCCAATAGGTTTGAGAATTGACTTTTTGCTTAGTAAATTGGACCACAAGAAATTTTATGAAATTATTCAAAGGAATCATGTCAAAATGTCATATGTTGTGTGGCTCTAGTATCTAGAATCCAATTATTATACCATGAGGAATCAGATGCACATTTTGAAACAAAAACAACATATTGATCATCATCACTATCACAAGAAAATTGAGTTGGTCCTAAAATTTTATCACTTAAAGGTGTATCATCATTATAAACTCTGGTTTTATCTTTGTGATTAAAAATAATTTTCTTTAAAAATTTCTATCCTATCCCAAGAGAGTTTTCATTCATGGGCTTCATGACTACCTTTTCTATCACATCTGCTACAATGTAAAAATTACCTACCATTTTTCTTCCAAATTCTTTCTCACGCTCTGCTAAATTTTCAACTAATAAATCAAAAGTAATGGATTTTAATTGGTTGATTTCTTGAAGATACTAGAAATGTGGAATATGTTGTAATATGTGCTTTAATAAAAGCATTGAGATACATATCAACTTTCCCACCTACAACATCAACATCTTGTTTTATGGTTCTAATTCTAAAGCTAGACCATAACATCACCATTTTCAATTCAAGATTAAATAGTTTTAATTAAAACTAAATGAACTCTTACTCTATATGAGAATCAAATAAAATTTTCAATTTATGAAGAGAATCCTAGGGAAGTGTGCATCCCTATATATGTCAATACACTTCTCCATTAACAAAATCCCTTATCAAAGCTAAAGCTTTTAAATTTTTACATAGCCAAGTATCTTTTTCTTTATCATCAACTGGGTCTACAGGATGAGTACTTCCATCATGTATTTTGGTCCACAAATCATTAAAGATAAGTTTGTTTTCTACTTTTCTATTCCTTTCTATCCAATTGTCTTTTATAGACAATGTTTTCCCAATCATTGAAACAATAGATTGCATTGTGAATCCAAAAATAAAATACAATTTGCACCTGGATTAAAAATTTAAATAATTTCTTAAATTTTATTGCCAAAATTTAGCAAAGAAATCAATATGTAGAAATCTTTAAAAAAGAAAATTGATTGCACCTGAATCAATTTTCTTTTTTGTAAAAATGCTCCAATCTTGAGAAGATTCATTCACAGATTTGTTCCAAATCTCTAATACCACTTAGAAATTGGAATGCATTTAAATTATTTCCCTTGAATTTAATTTCCTATTGTAGAACAGGAAAGAAAATTTATAAAATAAAATGGCAATAATAGTTATGAATTGCTATGCAAAACTATCAGAACAAAAAACTAAAAGAAAACATTAACTAATATTAAAGAAAACCTAATCTAATATTTAGTACTTAGAAACTATGAAGATTAGTGATTAGCAATGCAGACATTCTACCTCTATTTCTTTCTATTGTTGTGATTTGATCACTTTACTTAATTTGATGCTAAAATATTGTTCGATTGTAGGAAGATTTGGTTTGATCAAATTTCATTTATTTTCTTGGCAACTTAAAATATTTTTTGACAATTTAAAACCATTGTCCAACTTACCACCACTTAGATTTCTTGTGAATTTTGGGTGTGAGATAGGTATTGGTGAAAAACCAATACGAAATAGCCTACTGGCTAATTAGTATTATTATATTTTTAAAAAAATTCTTTCTTTGTTTAGATGTAATTTACTTATATTATTATTGTAAAATATTTTTTAATGATATTTGATGGTTTAGTTAGTTAATTTAAATTTTTGTATCTATTGATTGATTACAAATAACTAATTAGCAGCTATATTGATAAATATTTCTTTGTAATCAATCATTTATTTAATTTAGTACATTTGTATTACAACTAGGGTCATCATAGTCATTACATCCCAAAATTGCTTGTCCTCAAGAAATTAGAATTCTTGTAATGTTATATTTGATGGCTCTTTATGCTTGAAGTGAACCCTTGATTCAATAGGGAATATCTCCATTTTGTTAATGGCACACATTCTTGTTCATTGGATTTTGCCTTTTTTGTATGGATTTCCTTGTCATATGTTATTTTTTCATTCATCCTTTTTTATATTGATGGTTACACTCTTAGGGTTCTTTACATTTGAAACAAAATCTCTTTTTTTGTAGGTTGTCTCTCTTTGGGCATCTATGACCAAAGTTCCATGGTTCACGACACATGGCACATTTTCTTTCTTGGTCTTCCTTCCTTTGATAGATGTTTTAGGATTCTTAGACTTCTCACCTATATTATTAGAGTCAACTTTCTTTTCTTTCCTGAAGGCTTCCTCTAAGCTCTGGGGTTAAGGGGTTTTACATGGGTTTTGATGACATCTTTAAGTCCTATGAATAGATGAGTGATCCATCATTGAGATAGTTTTGGAACAATTACTATTAAGACTTGTAATTGGTTGAAAAGTTCTTCTACTAATCCTACCTATCTAAGGTGAGTTAGTTCATAGAAGTACTACTTGGTGTCTCACAAATCAAACCTTCCAATTAACCTTTGAGTGAATTTTCTATCGGTGGTTAAAAATGTGTCCTAGGAAATTTTTTCATAATACCACCATTTGTGGGTTGGTAGAATTTATACAATGTGGGGTACATGATCAATTACATCCCTTCCATTTGACATGACCAATGTCTTTTAGTATATTTGTTTTAATATAGGAGTAGGAATATATTTAGGAATTTTATTTAGAAATTATTAGTGAAAAAAGTAATAATATTATTATTAATTTTAAAATTTCTTTCTTTATTTAGAGGTAATATTTATATTATTATTATATTTCATTTATTGCTAAATATTTCTTAATGACACTTAATAGTTTAGTTACTTGAATAAAATCCTTATCTTTATTAATTGATTGAAAATAAGCAATTCTTGGTTCTATGATCAATATTTATTTGTAATCAATCAGTTAATTAATTTAATGAATTTGTATTACAAATAGGATCATCACAATTATATGAGCTTAAATTATTTTCAAATTTTTGTTATTTTGGATATGTGACATTTTGCATTTCTATTTGTTGTTTGTTGTTCTTTTTGAAATGAAGTACATAAAGTATAATGTTTAATCCTATTTTAATCTAGATTTGAACTAGAGTCTATTTATTTTGAGAGTTATATGTTAATGTTTTATTTAATTTAATAGTTTAACTTTTTCTTTTTTCATATGTGAAATAGTGGGAATGAAATAATTGTTTATATTGTCTAGTGAAGGATTCGTGTTTTGAAGGGGGAAAAAGTTATTTATATTTAAGAAATTTATTTTGTTAGAATGCTTGTTTATACTTAATCTTATCATCATGTTAAAATAATTGTAAATCAATGAATGTAAAACATTTTATTTTCTCAAATGATCATGCTAGAGAATTGTAGGGAAAAAGAAAAGAAATAGGAAAATTTGTTAAAAAGGAAATATAAAATTTTATTGCATTATTTAGATTTTTGAAAAGAAATGTTCTACAAAACCTTTTATGAGAGAAAATTGAAATTGGGTGGATTAAATGAGAATTCTTTGGGAGATAAAACCAATTATGATATTAAAAAGAATGTGATTGCATGTTTGTGACTTTCCTCTCTCAAATTGGCAAACTTGTAATTTTTTCATTATTTTGTTATGGTTATAATCTAGATGTAATTCTTCATTTAGATTTGAATTTTTTTGTTCACATATATGTTTTATTTACCCATAAGAGTGTATAGCAATTTCAGATCATAGTTTCTTATTTATGCAATTATTCTAGATATAGATTTTTCAAACCATTTTGTGCTGTCATAATTTTCACTAACATTTTCTAATATATAAAAAATTAATTGACAATGTGGTTGTTTTGTATGTTTAAAGAAGAAAGGTAATGAGATCTATGATCATAATTTTAATACTTGTCCCTTTCTATCATTGTAAAATTCATTGCTAACATCTTATATGACTCTTTTGTAGAATGTGCTAACCATTAATTGATATAAATGAAATACAATACTTTGATATGTTGTGTAATTGATTATATTGACTAATCCAAATGACTAAATTTGAGTATTTCTATCTAAAAATCAATTTTGTTCAAGCATATGATCTAGATAAATTTATTCTAGCTAATCTATATATGTTCTCATAGTTTTACAATGTTGATGTCATATGATAGGTTTCTAAGTCATGATTAATTTATATTCATGATGATGAGTTCTTCATATTAGAACATGATGGTATTTATACTTATGATTCATTTATGATACTTATCCCACACTTGCATGTGTATGGCATGCATGCCTATTTTAAATTTATGTTTCATGTGCTTAAAGGAGGGAGTCATAGTCATCTACTAGTCAAGATCTACATGATGTACCACTCCCTACTATTCATTGTTTAGTTTATATAAGTTGAGATCTACATGATGTACCACTCCCTACTATTCATTGTTTAGTTTATATAAGTTGTAGATACTAGGCATCAACTTCTCTAAATTACAAAGATAAGTGTTCCCCATCACAATATTGTATGGTAAGAAAGGGGAGATAATGTTCAGGTCCAATCCAAGCCATAACCTAATTACTTTTACTTCAAGGGAAGATATTAGTATGATTACCTACCCTTTTCAAACTTGTGAGTTTGTCTTTGTGTGTGTTATTTGATTTTGATTTTGGTCGGCTTTGTTTATGTTGCTTTCACATGAATTTGACTATACAATTTACTTGGTAAATGATTTAAATATGACTTTTAGATTAATGTTATGGTATTAGAATTATTATTTTAATGCAAAAGTTCTTTAAGTATGCATTCAAGGATTAAATAAATTAAAGTAAATAGTGCGTGTACACACACACACACACATGCTCATCTTTCAAGTAGGTTGTAGGTATTAGACATCAACTTCCTTGAATTACGAAGATAAGTATGACCTATTGCAATAACTCAATGGTAAAAATGGGAAGATAATGTTCATGGGTAAAAGTACAAAGTTGTGTCACCTTTCAAGCTGACTTATCAAAATTACTAAATTTGAGTATTTCTATCTAAAAATTAGTTTTTTTCAAACATATGATCTAGATAAATTTATTCTAGCTAATCTATATATGTTCTCATAGTTTTCCAATTGGAAATGTCTATTAAATGCATGTTTTATACTAGTTTGTGTCCACTTACTAAAGAAATAAAATTATTTCAGAACACTAATGTTTTAATAACTCTTACTTTTTTTAGTGATTTTTTGATTAACAAATAAATACCATTTTATAGAGCTCAATGTTACAAATATTCTCATATAGAGTTTACAGCTTTTTACTTATATACAATATATTGTAATTGAAAAATACTAAAAATACATATTTTAAAACTCAAGAAGATGGAGATTTTGATTTAAAATAAAAAATAAAAAATCTTATCAACAAAATTCAAAAATCATCTAAAATTTGAATTGTTGAAATTTAAATCTTATCCCTCTCTCTCAACTATTAAAAAAGATCTGAGAGGAAGGTAGATGGCTCCCACATAATGAAAGGTGAACCTTTGACTCAATGCCTTCACCCATAAGGTTCACCACCTCGGATTCCAGTGAGGATGACTATTAATTCACTTCCAGTTTTATATTGGGCTTTAGAACTCTGAATAGACATTGTAATAGTTTTCTTTTTGGGTTGGTGTCTTGCTAGGTTTGACAATACTTAAAAGTTGTTGACTGTTTGTGGCAACCATAATGGGTGATATCTTTTGATAGTTCACATTGGTTGATGCATTTTTGTCTTCTTGATATGCAATACAAAGAAAAAATCATATGAAATTCTAGAAGAGAGAGTCCCCTTGCAAAATATATAATTTTTCTTTTGGGTAGAATCGATTTCTTTTGAAAAATGTGGTATGAGATGAAAACTATCGATTGTAGGTGAGCTGAAATTTGAATTGTTATAAAAGAAAAAGTATAGGTCAAAAGATAATTTTTAAAATTTTTTATTTGTTGGTTTGATTTTTCATAGTGTAGAGAAATTTTTAAAAATTTAAGTGAAAAATCATTTAGGTCATTGCATTTTTTAGATTAGGGTTTTGTTCAATCATAATTTTCAATTTTTTTAGGTTACCCTGGTCATGCCTTGATTCATGTGCTATTTGAATTGTTTTAAATTCTCAAGGTTTGTCTCTCAGCACAACCATTAAAATACCCTAAGTGTGAAAAACCCTAGGTCTCTTTTCAAATTTTTGAAAAGATTTGTAGAGCACTTAAGTTTTGCCCTTTATGGTCTTACTGTGTAGGGTTTCACGTACGAACAAAATACCTACTTCCTCATGTTTTTGTGCTCGCATTTTATCATGTAGCGTAAAGAACATTTTGTTTTACACGGATACGCTTTTATTTTTTGTAGTAGTGGAACAACTCATTTTAAGATTCTCTGATCATACGCTTGGTCTTTGGGCAAAGAAGCGTACATGCTTTGAAAATAGTTTTATGGCTTTACAGTGAACAAGTGAGTGGGTGAGTAAAAGAAGCTTGAAGAGGTATTCTTGGTCATAAAATGTTAAGCATGTGATCATAAAAGGTTTTAAAGGTTATGAGTAAATAGTTGAGCAAAGGGGCGGAAGGGTGTTGAGTTTTGATCTACGCACCTACATTCTAATGAATGGTGTAAGATCATAATACCCCGGCATGGCATAAAGGATGGTTTGGAAGAGTGCATAAAATGTTTTATGGTTCTACGTGTAAAAGGAATTCGTAAGAGAAAAATTAAGGTTCAGTTGTGTTTATGTGCATATGCTCCTTGGGCTCATGGACAGCTATAAAGCCATGTTATAGTAGTGATTGTGTTGAGTGGGACCTATTGAATTGTCAGATGGGACCTAATGTGAGAAAATCAAGTGGTGACACGTCATGCATATCAGATGGGCCCAACCCACATGGTAGATAACTTAAGTTCTTAATTTTGCATGTGCTTAGTTAAAATCAACAACAATGTTATTTTTTATTTTTCTAAGATTCAATATAGGTTGTTGATAAGTGAAAGGTGAAATTTTATCATTACACCTTTATGTTTGTAGGGTAAGCGTATGAACGAAGAGCTATTTAATCCCTTCTCTGTGGTTATGAGTTAGCTTTAAGCATATCATTGTAAAAGGATAGGTGAAGGAATGAGGACAAGGCTTTACGCTTATATGAGAAACGAGAAACATAAGAGTGGGATGTCATTGGTAAACACTTTTTGATGTTACGAGATTAAAGTAACTCCTATAGGTGTAAAGGAGGAATAAAGAAAAGATAAGAGGCATTACGATGCCACAGGTAAAGCTTAAGTGTATAACCAGAGGATGGATAGGTAAAGAGTTATGATGTCTCAGGTAATGAAGTAAGCATAGCATCTTAAAGAAATTTTTTGAGGTTTTTGATGATACGTGTGCATGTGACATAAAGGATAAAGAGAAGGTTACAGAAAAGGCTTTACGCTCATACGGGGAGGGTTTAAAACATAAGAACAAAGATATCAGTTGAGAGGGCTTGAGATTCTACGGTGTAAAGGGTTGCATAAGAGTGTAAAGGAGACTTCAATATAATGCTAAAGAAATCGTAACACTTCTATGTTTGAGGTATTTTGAAGCGTCATTGGGAGAATGTAAAGGCTGGCCAAGGATGTTTCTAGGGTTACAAAGATTGAAAGATTTTGACTCAGTGTAAGACTAGAAGACCAGAATATGAAAAGAAAGCTGCTAAAGTGTCATGCTAGTTTAGAAAAAGGACAAATTCACCATGGCCAAGTAAAATAAAACATTGAAAAGGACATCAGGATCAAACTTCATAGTTGATATTCCTTGCTGTAAACCTATAAGGGTGGTATTAAATGCTCGTGCATGTAGAATTAATTTAAAAACTGGCGGACTGAATGATTAAAACATAAATATTTAATGAATGTCCAGAATATTGCCATTCTGAGAATTTGTGTCCTTGCTCTGAAATTTTTTACAAGCATCCATAGCCTCGTGATATCTGTGTTGTTGTGCAAGAATTTAAAATATACTTGTAGAGAAGATGGCTAACAAGGAGGTTGAGGAGGTCTCTGTAGAAGAGGTAAAGGTCAAAGATGAAGGTGATGATGTAGTAGAAGTCACACTTGAAGGAAAAAGGAAGAAGGGTGCTGCCAAAACTGAGAAAAAGTTGAGGGTTAGAAAACCAAATAAGCATGCAGAGGATTGGCTGAAACTTCTTCTAGGGTCATCAAAGGCCATTTCAACAAATGACCATATCTACAAAGACCCTTACTTCCCGGTCAGGGATGCACAATGCCCTAGAATTGATGGTTACAACTTGTTTTTGTATTTCTACTAGAACATAACATAAAATGTGCCAGTCTATAACCCATGGAAGAGAAACATGGCAAAGCTGATATTCCCAAAAGTGTTTGTTGGTGTGGACCTGTTGAAAGCATTTATAAATTCCTACAATCTAGTCACTAGAACATTTCAGAGACATAATGGGAGTTTTTTGTGCACATTGGATGGAACTTCTTTCATAAAGGCTATTGGATTGGAAGGGTAGATGGATGTACCTATTGACATTGAAGATTTACAAGGTAAATTTGGGAGAAATAAGACCTATTCTATGAACAATGTCATGCTGCCCCACATTCCTTATAATGTAAAAAAGGTAGGGATGATTCCAAAGAAGGTGAGGGATTTTTTACCCTTGATCAGATTCAAGAATTATTTCAAAAATATAGTATATTGGCTACACCAAGTGTTGGGAAGTGATGGTGTAGAGGATTGTGTCTATGGTTCCTTGTTCCTAATGGCTTGTGATATACAAGACACCTTCCACCATAAAGAGTATGACTATGTGGCCTTTACCATGGATAGCATGCACAATCAACTTGCCAGTGCAAAGAAGGGAGAAATGAAAGATTTCAAGTTCCACCATTACTCACTACTGATGCACCTTATCATGTATTACAAGATTGGTTACATCAGCCAGGATTTCATTGATTAGACTTCTGATGAATTTGATGAGTTACCTATGAAACTATGGACTTGCATTTGGGATAAGAATTTCTATTATTCAAATGCACTTGTATTCTTTAATTTGTGTAGTTTTGTTATTATGAGGCAATTGGACCATACTTTCTTTAGGGCACCAAATGTTTTGAAGACTTTGCTTGGACCCTCATTTTTAGATGAGAAGACCAAATTAGATCACAACTGGTGGAGCATCCTTTTATTCAAGGAGTACACATTGATGAGAATATATGCATGGCCATAGCCTCCTCACCTTTTACCCAAATATTTACCTCCTAGATTGGCCATTATTGAATTCTTTTGGTAGATTTTACTGATGACAAAGAAATGATCCCTCCTTCTCTGCACAAGCCTACTTTTGTTTGTATAACTTTTAAAGTGGGAGATTTTGAAATAGGAAAGAATGCATATGAGGAGTTGAGTGAGTACCTAGGCTAGTACAAATTTGCTACTGGGCCTTATAGGATGTATGACCCTAACAACTATATTACCAAAGAGGTCAAGGCCATTCAGGGATACATCCTACCTCCAAGCAAGCCAATACCTATGGAGGATTTAATTGCTAACATAGTATCAATAGGGGAGGCTAATGAGCTAGTAAGAAAAGATGGTGAAATAAGAAAGGTAGAGGAGGCCTTGAGAAGGACAAACCCAAATTTTAAGGGTTTTTATACAGAGGTTCCCTACCCTAGCAACCTAAGAAAAATGGTAGACAATTTTGATTACATCATGTCATAGATGCCACATGAGCTAGAGGGAGAGGAAGCCACTATAAATAGAAAATCCCCTGAGCCAGGTGTACAGTTAGAGGTTGAGTTAGAGGAAGAGCACCCATCAACTTCAACTTGGGTGTCAAAAGGCAATAAAGGGTAGAAGACAATGCACATCTTGGAAAGGGTTGTAAGTAGAACCTTACAAGTAATGCCTAAGAATGATGTGTATTTTTTTGATATTAGGAAAAATTATCTACAAAAATGGCCTATAGAGGCAGGAAAAACCTCAAGTGATCTTCAAATTGTAGTATCAATACCGGATGACAGATTCATCCAATGTGAAAATTTTATGGAGGATGATGATTTCATCAAATCATCAAAGTTTAAAAGCTTTCTTTATAAAATAAAACAAAATGAGCTCACATTGAGCCTTATGCTAGGGGAAGATCTTGAGAAAAATAAGGAATTAGTTGATAAACTGCTTGCCTATGATCCAAAAAGTGAGGCAATGACCCTTGCAGAAGCTAGGTAGTTAGTACATAGAAGTGGTATGATTTCAATACCTAATTGGGACATTGAGAAAGCTTTTGTTCTGAACCAAATGAGAAGACAAGATAAAGCCATCGGTTATGAAGCTAGTAGCAGTGAGGGACTAAAGAGGGGGTAAGGATTTAATGTAGATACAAAAACCTTAGCAGTGTGGAGTGTTGCCCCTGATAGCAAAAATCCCAGAATGATGGATATATAGGAAACTACACAGGGCAACATGATTGTGTGGACATTAGAAAATACTACTAGGAAAGAAATGTCTAGCCTAGTCAAACACTTTGCTCTAATGAATGAGGTAAAGGTAGATGAAATTGAGGATAGGCTAGTTGTTGTATACAATGAATGTTTGGATATTAGAAAATTGTACAAAGAGGAGCTCAAAACAAGCTATGTGCAAAAGTAGAGAATATAAGAGTTGGAGGGGAAAATTCAAAGTTTAGAAGTAGAAGTAGCATCCCTCAAAGAGAAACTCAAGGCTACAGTAGAGGCAGAATATGAAAATAAAAAGGTGGAGGAAGAAAGGTACGCTGTACAAGCAGAGGCCCAAATAGAGGAGATACCTATAGGGGTAACAATGCCAATACCTATGGTCAATGTGGAGACAAAAGCCCTTCAATCTGAAAGTGCAACTAAGAAAAGTGTTATGATGAATGTATTAAGCCATAGAATAAGCACTTTGAAGAGAATATCTCAAGATTCTTATAGTGCATTCATCAATCTACAATCTACAGAATAGGTATGCAAGGATTTGATTGGATGGCTTGAGCCAATTTTCCAGCAATGGCGACCATATATGCAGTTCTTTGATAGATTGATACCATTGTTAGCTAAAAAACCAGATCTACTAGATAAAGTTATTTTGGTAAAAGAAGGCATGGATAAAGTGAAATATTTGTTGCAATTTTTCGTAGCGAAACTGGCAGCAATACAAAATAAAATGAAAGTATTAACAAATGGTTTTCATTCTTTAATTCTTTATGTTCTTGATTCTGATAGTAAGGTGAAGGATTTCAATGAATGGTCTAGTTCCTTTGACCATATTGTAGGCTCGCCATAGGTGGCATCTATTTTCCAAGGTGACATTGATGAGTGTGTTTTCAATGAATTGATTGATACCCTATTCAAGATTGAAACTGAAATGAATAGGTTTACTACAAAAGGGAAAATAATCACTAATGCTAGGTGGCAAAAATATGTTGGTGAGTTAGCAATAGCCAAGACATATGAATGGCCTACCAAAAGAGAAGTAATTATCTAGGAAGCAATCACAGAAATAAAAGCCTTACCAATAGGGAGCAGTTAGAGAAAAGGACAAAGTTAAAGATTTTATGCTCCAGATGTCATCTGCAACTATTTTTTATTATTTCTTTTTGAATTAAGTTGTCCAGATATTTTTGAAAAAGGTTGTTATACTCATTTTTGTAAAAGGACACCTATCAATCACAATTTTGCTTTTCTTTTTGCAACTCATGTTATATAAATGAGTTTTCAAGGCATTGTGAGCATCCAAAATTTTGTGTCTTCAATTTTCAAGAAAGTATAGTTGGTCTAGTCATGTGTAGTTGTTTTTGAGTCTACTTCTAGTCATGTACTTTTATGATGACAAATAGAAATGGAAAAATTAGTATGAATTTCTAGGTTCTTTACTAAGTTTCTATTGGTTATTGTATTAATCAACAAAAAGGATAATGCAAAAGGGTATTTACACCAAATCTGTGTCACCATTTTTTGTCTCCATTTCATGAGTTTATTAATTTTGAGATCATTTGAATAATGTTCATTTGATTGAATGCATTCTAGATGGGGTGTATATTGGTTATATTGTTGCTTTTAATTCAATGGATTATGTAAATGCTTCAATAAATTAGTAGAATTCATGAGTTTATGAAGAGGATATCACATAAGAATGGAAATAGGTGATTATAGTTGATAGATTCAATTACAAGTTAGTTGAACAAGATCTCCTGCCAATGAGTGACTCTTTGCCCCCAATGGATAAGGTATTGGTCATATAAATTAGAGATGATTGAGAGTAAATTCTACCTCTACATGTCAAAAAAATTATAAATTCAAAGTCATTTTCATTCTATTTTGTTCAAGGTTGTAATGCTGGTCACCACTCATTTACATTTAATTTCTAAGTCTTAGGTAGTTGTTGTTTCCAGAAATACTTGTAAATTCTAGGAGAATTATGACCAGATTTTCTTATAGGGGATGCATATAAATTTGAGAACATTAAAGAAACTGGTAAACTATACATGTGTCTGAGGATAAGAGATGAGAATCAGAATGAAACTAAGATAATCTCCACACAATAGTTTGCATTGGGATCATCCCTAGGTATACCCACCTTGGATTTGCAGAGCCTAAAGAGTAGGAAACCACCCTTGGTTTTTTTGAAGTTGGTTCCAAATGGTTTACTTATGTAATTGTTAATAGGAATTGGCTAATCCTTAGGTTATTTGAGTATTATCATTCTGTTATTGAGCATTTTGTTGCTCAGTAGTTTCAAACACCAACAAAATGGCGATTCCACTAGGGAAATAATAGTTTAGGTGTCATAAACCAGTGTATTATTTAAGATCTATGTTTCCCTTGGGTAGAGTCTAAGGTAGGCATTTTATGAGAATTTTTTATGGTCTTGAGGGTTATTTGCATTTTGTTTGTGATTATTAGTGAAAGAATTGTGATCTACTCAAATTTTTTTCCCATTCTAATAGGGTGGGTGGCCCTTAGAAGTATTGTTGTCTCAAACTCATGGAAAAAAAATGAAACACATGAGAAAATGCAAGGAAAAACTTGGGAATAAAATGACAAACTGATCTTCCCCCTAGGGAAGATAGAATTGGGCTGTGAAGAGATCTCAGATGCATAGAGAAGACCATCCCCAAGAGCAAGTAATAAGGGGAGAGAATGTTCATTTTTATACCATGGAAAGGGAAATCATCTTGCCAAAGTTCTAAATCCCATCCTGGACTATCTAGTGATGACTTTTTTAGCACACCCAAAGTAATATGCCAGAAGCTGTAGAGTTGCATAATACACCCAGTCTAGACAAAAGGAATAGTAACAATCTTTTTTAGTGAAGTACAAACCCTTTCTTATTTGACTATTCTCAAGGAGAAGTAGCACCAAAACATCAAGATCTAGAGAGTTTCAATGATAAAAGAACTGCTAGTTCTGAGTTTACTATCCCAGATCTTGATGAGATTGAAGTCTTGAGAATGCAACTTGCTAAGCAAGAAGCCATAAATAAGAAATTGCAAAAGGAAAGGGAGGAAAAGATTACAAAATCCTTTGAAGAAAAGCAGACATTACTAAGGAAAATTGCTACCCTAAGAAGAAAAATGAAATAACAGCTAATGTCTAGCAACCAAAGACTATAGGTCAAGTTGAATAGCTTGAGATGCAAGAATAAAAGTTGTTGGAAACTCAGAATAAGAACCTAGAAGGACTTGTAATAAAATAGATTAAAAAATATAGTGCTCTAGAAACTAACAACAACAAAGAAAAATATGTAGGGCATATTGTTGAGGCTAAAGATAAGGGGAAACAAAAGGAGATTGGTGTTAAGATTAATGAACCAATAGAAATTTTTAGATCCATGATTCCATGTCACTTTCAAATATTGAGTTGGAGAAGAAAAGGAAAGAAAAAGATGCTTTGGTTAAGAGATTGGAGATTGTAGAAAATGAAGCAACCATAGTTAAGATAAATAACAAGATCAAATTCTTGGAGAATGCTAGAAGGAAATCTCCAACTATCCCCAAAGATGATGGTGGATCTAATGATGCAAATCAAAATACTACTAAGGTACTTGTTCCTTTGTTATCCTCATTTTCACATAATGTAGATCTTAACAAGTCTATTGGTGGTGCTAGCACTAGTAATACTATGGGTAACATTAGAGAAGATATTGACCATTAGCCTAAAATTGATTTACAAAGAAGACCTATCTAGTTAGAAGGCTATAGGCAGATATGTTTTTATGGAATCTCTAGTTACCCTAACCCCATCCCATAAGAAATAAGGAAAAGGTTGCCTAAATTTGCTGGTAACAATGCTATCACTTGTGAAGACCATTTGAGGATTTTTCTTGATATGATGAGTGATTATGAGGTTGAGGCTGAGGATGTTATTATGAAATTGTTTGTCCAATCATTAACTAAAGATGCTAGAAAATGGTTTAAGAGACTTCTTGAATTATCTATTGTTGATTGGAAGGACATTGAATAATGTTTCAAAGAGCAATATGGTGACAAGTAGAATCAAATTTATATCCTAAGTGAATTCAGTAATATTAAGAGGTTACCTAATGAATCTGTCATTGATTTTAATAATAGGTTCCAAAAGAGAATGTATAAACTCATGCAGGTCATGAGAGTTGATGACAAGATATGTTTGATTAACTATTTGAATGCTCTTTGACTGGCCAATATAATACCTTTTTAGCTATAGGATTGGACATCTTTCACTACCAAAGTACTATGTTGACTGCCTCACAATTAGATTAATAACTTGGTTCTAAGAACTCAACTCATAGATTAGACATTGAAAATGAGTAGTTATCTTTCTAACGGAGAAGGTTCATTTAAATTGTCAACCTGAGGATGAATACTTGAAACTCATCTGCAAAGTATATGCACCATAAAAATCTCTAAGCCATTCTATTGTTGCAAAATAAAAATACTAAAAGTAAATCTAAATACACAGTAATGGCTACATGAAACTGCACAGTAGTTGCTGCAGGAACTATATATTATCTAAATTGTTTACATCTGTACCTCTACCTCTCCCTCTCTACCTCTCAAATACTTGATTAAAATTTTGAATATATAAGATTACTAACTCCCTAAAAACAACCTAACAAGTTTCCCATCATTCCTTTAAACAAGGAAGAATCTTATTACAAAAGTAATGACAAAATGTGCTGAATTTCAGTTCCACATTTTTAGTAGTCTACTCAAATGCATGGCTCTCCTTCATTATTGTGAATTATATCAAACCACTATACCATGTTATGCTCCTCCTTTTTACCTTTCCAAATCATTTTGAAAATCTAAATTTCATTAAGTAATGTGGAAGTTATGGTCATTTTGTTGAAAGTGGTTTTATGCTACTTGAAAACATGTCATTTTTTCCTCAACCAACTTCTGATCCATGGTGCTCATTAATTGCTTTGAACCAACTCAAACGCTCAAAATAGTTTATGCTCCTTATTTTTAGCTTTCTATAACTACAGTACATTCTTAATTTCATTAAGAATTGAGTGAGATATGATTATTTTTCTGAAACTGACTTTTAACTTTATCTTCATTTCCTACACTTGTTGAATATTGACAAATGTCAACTTGCTTCTTCTTCTTTCCATCTGCATGAATGACTCAAATAACTCACAAACAACATGTTAACCACCTCAAGAATATTATTATTCAATGTTAACCATTTATCACAATAAATCATCAACTAGCTATACATGCAATTATTAATCAATACATCATTAATCATAGTTAATGCTTCATAAACCAAGTTAATGTATGGAAATGGCTTAGAAATATATTAAAACCATGGGGTAAAGTGTTATAAAAAATAGATATGGATATGAAATTTTATAGGCTCATCATTTCCCTCCAGCTAAAATCTTGCTTGTCCTCAAGCAAGGGATAGGCATTAGTTAGTCATGAAAACTCTTAGCATGGAATCTTGTGACAACTTTAATCAATCATCAAGAATTTCAAAGGTGGTATATAAGGTATGCATGAAAGGTCATCTTTCTATGGTCTATGTCAATAAAAATAGGTATACATGTGCTCCCCCTAGCTAAAAGGTTGTTTGTCCTCAAATGAGAATGTATGGATGAGGGTAACATCAAATTGCTTATGGAGCATATAATTACAATAATGATAATTGAAAATCAAAATGTAATGGATAGATAATCAATTACTAAAAATGATAAATATTATGATTAAATGGAAATCACAGTACCATTGGTATTGTTGTGAGAAACTTCAAACTTGCAAATAGCTGAAAGTACAAGTCCATTTATTGATGAATATGTAGGTCCCTCCAAGAGTGTTCCATATTTAATATGAGTATTGTCTTCATATTTTTTGAAAGTTGTCTTTTGGATCACATCGTAGTTGCTGCAGGAGTGTCTACTGAATCAAAGAGTAGTGGTTGTAGGACTGACTGTTACAACCAAATACTAGTTGTTGTAGGAGTGTCTATTGAATCAAAGAGTAGTGGCTACAAGACTGATTGTTAAGACCAAATAGTAGTTGCTGCATGAATGAATCTTACAACATGAAACCTATAGATAAGACCAAATAGACACCATCATTGGATAAAACATTCTTGACATCATGAAGACTCAACTACTCAATGAAATATTTGGAAATATATGCAAAGACTCTCTTCCACAAGTTGAAACTTGACTCACTCACACCCTTGGAAAAATGATTTGAAATATGAGCAACCAACCAACTTTGAAAATGACTGGCCAATATAATACCTTTTTAGCTATAGGATTGGGCATCCTTCACTACCAAAGTACTATGCTGACTACCTCACAATTAGATTAATAACTTGGTTCTAAGAACTCAACTCATAGATTAGACATCTAAAATGAGCAGTTATCTTTCTAATGGAGAAGGTTCATTTAAATTGTCAACCCGAGGATGTATACTTGAAACAAATCTACAAAGTATATGCACCATAAAAATCTCTAAGACATTCTATCATTTCAAAATAAAAATACTGAAAATAAATCTAAATACACAGTAATGGCTGCATGAAACTGCATAGTAGTTGCTGCAAGAACTGTATATTATCTAAACTATTTACATCTCTACCTCTACCTCTACCTCTCTACATACCAAATACTTGATTAAAATTTTTAATATATAATATTAATAACTCCCTAACAAAAACCTAACAATTTTCCCCATCATTTCTTTAAACAAAGAAGAATCTTATTACAAAAGTAATGACAAAGTGCTGAATTTCAGTTCCGCATTTTCAGCAGTCCACTCAAATGCATGGTTATCTTTCATTATTTCGAATTAGTTCAAACCCCTTTACCATGTTATGCTCCTCCTTTTCATGTTTCTATATCATTTTGAAAATCTAAATTTCATTAAGTAATGTGGAAGTTATGATCATTTTGTTGAAAGTGATTTTAATGCTACTTGAAACCGTGCCACTTTTTCCTCAACCAACTTCTGATCCATGTTGCTCATTAACTGCTTCGAATTAACTCAAATGCTCAAAATATTTTATGCTCCTTTGTCTTAGCTTTCTAAAACCATAAGCTATTCTTAATTTCATTAAGAATTGATCAAGATATACCTATTTTTCTAGAATTGGCTTATAACTGTTTCCTCATTTCCTACACTTGCTGAATATTGACAAGTCTCAACTTGCTTCTCCTTCTTTCCAGCTTCATGAATGACTAAATAACTCACAAACAACATGTTAACCACCTAAAGAATATTATTATTCAATGTTAACCATTTATCACAATAAATCATCATGATCTAGCATCAACTAGCTATACATGCAATTGTTAAGCAATACATCATTAATCATAGTTAATGCTTCATAAACCAAGTTAATGTATGGAAATGGCTTAGAAATATATTAAAACCATGGGGTAAAGTGTTATAATAAATATATATGGATATGAAATTTTATAGGCTCATCATTTCCCCCCAACTGAAATCTTGCTTGTCCTCAAGCAAGGGATAGGCATTAGTTAGTCATGAAAACTCTCAGCATGGAATCTTGTGACAAATTTAATCAATCATCAAGAATTTCAAAGGTGGTATAAAAGGTATACATGAAAGGTCATCCTCCTATGGTCTATGTCAATAAAACCAAGTATACATGTGCTCCCCCCAGCTAAAAGGTTGTTTGTTCTCAAATAAGAATGTATGGATGAGGGTAGAAGAAAAAGTACTTATGAAGCATATAATTATAATAGTGATAATTAAAAATCAAAATGCAATGCATAGATAATCAATTACTAAAAAATGATAAATATTATGAATAAATGGAAATCACAGTACCATTTTTGTTGTTGTGAGAAACTTCAAACTTTCAAATAGTTGAAAGTACAAGTCCCTTTATTGATGAATATTTAGGTCCCTCCAAGAGTGTTGCATATTTAATATGAGTATTGTCTTCATACTTTTTGAAAGTTGTCTTTTGGATCACATCGTAGTTGTTGCAGGAGTGTCTACTGAATCAAAGAGCAGTGGTTGTAGGACTGACTATTACAACCAAATAGTAGTTTCTGCAGGAGTGTCTATTGAATCAAAGATTAGTGGCTACAAGATTGATTGTTAAGACCAAATAGTAGTTGTTGCAGGACTGACTCTTACAACATGAAACCTATAGATAAGACCAACTAGAAACCATCATTGGATAAAACATTCTTGACATCATGAAGACTCAACTACTCAATGAAATATTTGGAAATATATGCAAAGACTATCTTCCACAAGTTGAAACTTGACTCACTCACACCCTTGGAAAAATGATTTGAAATATGAGCAACCAACCAACTTTTAACTCCCCTAAAATAGTCATTAAGATAAGAACAACTCAGAAACAAACTAAACTAGACAACCAGTAACTCTAAGACACTATGTAACAACACTTATTGAATGAAAAACCTAACCTAACCTATCCTAACCTAAACTTACCAAATTAAATGACCTACTTAAACAAAACCATTTACTGGTTCTTTGAAGTATCTTCCTTTTCTCAAAATCTTCCAATGCTTCTCATGCTTATGAACAATGAGAAATAGTTGCAGCATCAATAGAAACTTCACAAAAAACAATACTTTTTGAAATATATCAACAAACTCACTTATAACTTCATGTTGACAATATATATTGTTGTATTGAAGTGCATAAGTAAGCTGCAATGTTTCCCCTTTAGATGCTGCTACATGTGTAGCTTTGTCTTCAACTGCAAGTTCTTGTTTTGCTGCAACCTTAGCTTATGATGACTTCTTTTCCTCCATATGAATGAGATTTCTAATAGGACACCCTCATGAAAGAGAAAATTTTGAACCCTCCTTGTTGGCTTGGCATAGATGAATTGCTTCTTCATCCTCTTCTTGACTTTTAAAACCAATTTCTATGGCTGATTTAATAAAAGTACATAATTTTTTGCACCATCTTCATAAGGCTCATAGTTTTTCTCTACGAAAGATGTTGGTTTAACATCTAATGTTAAGAAAAAATCCTCTAAATCATCCCAAAACTGATCTTCTTCAATATATTCTTTAGTTTTGTGCATGAGAGGACTGATTTTCACTTTATTGCAACTCTATTCTTGAAGTAGGAGTTCTGATTTGACATCACATTCATCTTGAGCAAAAACCTTGTGCATGGTGATTTATTCATTTTCCATGGATGTAAAACCCATTTTTTGTTGCTGCAAACTTTTCTAATCCTAAGTGCTTTGAATAGAAACTAAGATTCTAGGAAAATGACAAAGAGTAGCTAAAAACTCAAAGACTCTCATAGCTTGACTTGTCCTTGGCAATGGCGACAAAAATGACTAGCCAATATAATACCTTTTTAGCTATAAGATTGGACATCCTTCACTACCAAAGTACTATGCTAACTGCCTCAAAATTAGATTAATAACTTGGTTCTAAGAACTCAACTCACAGATTAGACATCCAAAATGAGCAGTTATCTTTCTAATGGAGAAGGTTCATTTAAATTGTCAACCCGAGGACGTATACTTGAAAGAAGTCTGCAAAGTATATGCACCATAAAAATATCTAAGCTATTCTATCATTGCAAAATAACAATACTGAAAATAAATCTAAATACATAGTAATGGCTGGATGAAACTGCACAGTAGTTACTATAGGAACTGTATATTATCTAAACTGTTCGCATCTCTACCTCTACCTCTACCTCTATACATACCAAATAATTGATTACAATTTTGAATATATAGGATTAATAATTCCCTAACAACAACCTAACAAGTTTCCCCATCATTCCTTTAAACAAGGAAGAATCTTATTACAAAAGTAATGACAAAGTGTTGAATCTCAGTTCCACATTTTCAGTAGTCCACTCAAACACATGGTTCTCTTTCATTATTGCGAATTAGTTCAAACCCCTTTACCATGTTATGATCCTCCTTTTCATCTTTCTATATAATTTTTAAAATCTGAATTTCATTAAGTAATGTGGAAGTTATGGTTGTTTCGTTGAAAGTGGTTTTATGCTGCTTGAAAATGTGCCACTTTTTCCTCAACCAACTTCTGATCTATGTTGCTTATTAAACTACTTTGAACCAACTCAAATGCTCAAAAGGATTTATGCTCCTTCATCTTAGCTTTCAAAAACTATAAGACATTATTAATTTCATTAAGAATTGAGCAAGATATGTCTATTTTTCTGGAACTAGCTTATAACTTTTTCCTCATTTCTTGCACTTGCTAAATATTGACAAGTGTCAACTTGCTTCTCCTTCTTTCAAGCTACGTGAAAGACTCAAATAACTCACAAAAAACATGTTAACCACCTGAGGAATATTATTATTCAATCTTAACCATTTATCACAATAAATCATCATAATCTAGCATCAACTAGCTATACATGTAGTTGTTAATCAATACATCATTAATCATAGTTAATACTTCATAAACCAAGTTAATGTATGGAAATGGATTAGAAATATATTACAACCATGGGGTAAAGTGTTATAACAAATAGATATGGATATGACATTTTATAGGCTCATCACTCTTGATGATAAAATTACATACCAGCTTAGGGATAAAGAACCTAGGACCTTAAGGGATGCTTTTAGAATTGCTATAAATGTGGAAAATAATTTGAGGATTTTAGGAAGGCTAGAAAATAAAAGAGATGACTCTAGGTTGTTTGGAAATAAGAGAAATAGAAAGGAGGATAACAAGGGTGTGGGTGGAAAGAAGCAAGAGCCTAGTGAGATAAGTCAAGTTCTAAATGCTATAAAGAATCTAAATATCCCTTAGGTAAAGAATAATAGGAATCCTACTAAAAATAGGGTCCCTTACCAATCAAATTTCAATAGATAGAATAGATTGCAAAATTTCCCTTATACTACCACTTGGAAAGATGGTTAGCCTAATGTTCCTCCCCCAAGAATACTAACAACATGGTCACCCCTAATCCCTTATCTAAAAACTCTATAAATGTAGTAGATGATCCTAAATTCACTACTGAACCTATATGGTGCTTTGTGTATCAATTACCCCATGCCCTTGAATTTTGTGCAGTAACCTTGTCTTTCCCTAGAAATTAGAATATATTAGAAAAATGTCAAGAACATGAAGAAAACAATGAGGATGTAGGGTGTAACATGTTTGAGTCACACTATGATTATTCTGATTGTGAGGATTATGACAGAGATGTAAATGAGCAAAGGTAGTTTTAGAATAAAGTGTAGTAGCAAGTATTTTCTAATGAAAGTGATGTTGAAGACAATGTGTGTAATATGGTAAGTGCCAAAGAAGAAATCACTTTAAGGAAGCCCTCTAGGGAAGAGATTGATCAAATTACTACAAACATGATAGCTCAAGTACAGACTAGAAACATGGTTAAAAAGAAGGGAAATGATAAGGTGGCTAGTATGCTTATAAAGGGAGTTAATCCTAAAAAGGGGAAGCTATAAAGCCTAAAGAGATCCCCGTTGAGAAGGTTAAAATTACAAATAAAAAGTGGGAACCAAAGAAGAAGGATAATCCCAAGGTTTGTGAGTCCCCAAATAATGCTCCAAAGAAGTTAGATGAGAAGATACCAAAAGCGATCATGACAAGTGACAAGAATCACCAAGGTGTTGCAAATTTTTTTGCTAAACATCATGACGAAAGGAGTATTGTTATTGATAGCCCATCAGATTCTTCTATAGATATGAATACAGTATTATCACAAATCATTTTCAAAGTCCCTTTGTCTAAATTGTTAAGGATCCATAAACATAGAAATAAAGCTTTAGCATGGTTGGGAAATACGTGTATAAATGTGAAACATGAGTGTAATGAAAATCACAATTCCAAAGAAAGTAGTAAAGAAAAGCTAAAGGACAATGAAGCTGAAGTAGTTGTGTCTCAAATTCCTCAAATGTTTTTGGATAATTCTATGAATTAGTGTTTGGGAAATGTTGAGCCATTTTTCTTAAGCATTTTAGTAAATGGTAAAACATTAAAAAATTGCTTGATTAACTCTGGTGCTTCCAATATTGTGATGCCTTTTGAAATAATGAAGGAATTAGGCTTGAAGGTGGATACTACTCAAGGAAGATGTTGTGCTATGGATAAAAGAGAAGTGACAGTCATAGGTACCATTAATTCTTTACCATATAGACTAACAGCCTGCCTCGACAAAGAACTTACTATGAGTGCATTGGTTGTTGATATTCCACCTTAGTATGACATGTTGTTATCTAGAAAATGGAGTGCTGCCATGGGAGGGAGTCTACAGTGTGATTTGTCATTTGCCACTTTTAACATTGAGGGGAATTTGATAAAAGTAAATAGGGAGCCTAAGAGTATATACATGATAGAAGAAGACATAGAGGATGATATGAAATTTTTTGTGGATACACATATTAATGCATTCAGAGCTGAGGTTTTGACTTTGAAGAAATCCAAGCGTAAGTCTCAGATAGAAATAGAAGCTAACACAAAAATAGACAATGGTGATTTATGGACCATGTTTTTTGATAGTGCATGCTGCAAGGATGGATCTGGGGTAGGTATTTTGTTGATATCTCTAGCAGGGGTAACATACAAAATTTCCTTTACTTTGAGTTTCCCATGTACCAATAATATAGTAGAGCATGAGGCTTTACTATTAGGTCTTAGATTAGATCATAAGCATGGGATAAAGTTTTTAAATGTTGTAGGGGATTCTGAATTGGTGGTATCCCAAGTAATAAATGCTTATTTGTCAAAGAAAAAAATATTAAAACAATACAAAAATGTTGTATGGGATATGATTGAATGTTTTGATTCATTTGGGATAATTTGGAAGGATAGGACTAATAATAAAATGGCAGACTTACTAGAAAACATAGCAATAAAGCCTGATGATATTACATTTGCTGGTGTGTCTTAAATTGAGATTCAAATCAGACCCTCTATCCTTGATAATGTTTAGAATTGGCAAGTATTTGAGCATGACAAGGATATTTTGATTTTTGAATTGTGAGAATATGTTTTCAGGAAAAGAAATTAATTGTGTAGCCTATGTAGAGAATATAAATGGAAAATATATTATTTTTGGGTAGGAAGTTGTGCAATTGAAAACAAATAAAATTGCAAAGAGTTTAGTTGTTTTAGAAACTATTTTTGATAACCAGGACAGGTCACAAATGAATACTAGTGAATATAACGCTAAAGATTTAGAGGAGGTGAACTTGGGAACCTAGGAAACACCCAAAAAAGTATATATTGGTAAGAAATTTCCTCCTAAGATTAGGAAAGACCTGATAGACCTACTAAGGAAGTATAGACATGTATTTGCATGGTCATATGATGACCTAAAAGCCTATAGGGAAGACCTTTTTCAGCATGAGGTCCCTTTGAAACCAGATGCCAAACCTTTTAGGTGGCTCCCAAAATGTAAGAGGAACTAATCAAATTGAGAGATGCAGGAATCATAAAGCCTATCAGACATTCCTCTTGGGTATCCAATTTAGTTCCTATTAGGAAGAAAAATGAAGACATAAGGTTGTGTGTTGACTTTAGGAATCTTAATATATCTTCACTAAAGGATAATCATGGATTGCCAAATATGAAAGCTATTTTGCAAAGGGTCACTAGTTCAGAGCTTATGTCAATGATGGATGGATTTTTAGGTTACAATCAAGTGGTTGTTAAAGAATCAGAATAGTTCAAGACTTCTTTTACTACTCTGTAGGGTACTTATGTTTATGTCAGGATGCCTTTTGGGCTTACTAATGCTGGGGCTACTTTTCAAAGGGCTATGGATGTGGCTTTTGCTGATATTATTGATAAATTTTTGGTTGTGTATCAAGATGACCTCACTGCTTATTCCAAGGATGAGAATGATCATTTCATGCATTTGGAAAAGGTATTTATCAGAGCCCTTAAATATTCTATATCTTTAAAGCCAAGGAAATACAATTTTGGTGTTACTGAAGGAAAATTGTTAGGACACTTAGTTGGCAAGCATGGAGTGAGGATTGACCCTGAAAGGGTAGAAGCAATAGACAAGATTCAAAAACCCAAAAGTGTTAAAGGCATTCAATCATTTTTTGGACATATCAACTTTCTTAGAAGATTTGTGACCAACTTTGCAGAGATTAGTAGGCCTATATAAAGGATGCTAAAGAAAGGGCCTGAGATAAAATGGGAAGGTGAACCTATCATTGCATTCCAAAAGATCAAGTAAGCTATTAAAGATGGCCCTGTTCTCAGAGCACCTAATTATGACAAACCAATGCATATATTTTCTTTTGCCTCATTTCACACTATTTTTGTAGTATTATTACAAAAAAATGAGGAAGGTTATGAGCAACCCATTGCATTCCTCAACAATTCTTTGCAAGCAATAGAAATTAAATATGACATAAATGAAAAACAAGCATATGCATTGGTGAAAGGGGTAAAAGCTTTTAGATGTTACTTAATGGGAGCCACTATCATTGCTTTTGTTTCTATTGCTTCTATGAAGGATATTTTTTCATAGAAAGAGGTATATGGAAGGAGATGTAGATGGATTAATAGGATACAAGAGTTTAACATTGATATTTGGAATAGCAAACTAGTTAGGGGTCAAGGTTTGGCCAAATTGATGATAGAAGCCAATCTAGAGGCAAACCAAATCAATCAACTTGATGCTAGTTGTGGGGATAATCTTCGTGATGTAGATACTTCTAATTGGTACAAAGATATAATTTATTATTTGCAAAACATGAAATCTCCATCAGAGTTAATAGATAACTAGAAAAGATCCCATAAATTACAGGCCATAAGGTACGTTATAGTGCAAGGTCAATTGTGGTGGAGAAATATGGAAGGGGTAATTTTGAAGTTTGTAGATGAGATTGAATCTAAAAGGGTTTTGAATGATATGCATGAAGGTGTGTGTGGTGGTCATTATATGGCTAAGACCACTGCTCATAAAATTCTTAGGGCTATTTTTTGGTGTTCAACACTTTTCAGAGATGCTCATGAGTTTGTAAAGGTTTGTGATGCTTGTCAAAGGTTTAGTGAAAAGTTAAATTTTTTTGGGAATTTACCATTAAGACCTATTGAAGTACATGCACCATTTCAATAGTGGGGAATTGATTTTGTAGGTGAGATCTCAAACAAATCCGCTGGTGGATATTCTTGGATCCTAGTTGCTACTAATTACTTTACTAGATGGGTTGAAGCAATCTCTACTAAGAATGCAACAAGTAAAGTAGTGATTAATTAAATCTTAAATAATATTGTGACTAGATTTAGGTGCCCATAGAAAATTGTAACTGATAATACGATATGTTTCAAATCTAAGGAAATGGTCAGGCAGAATAAAGTAATAAAAGTATATTGAAAATCATCAAGAGGATTTTAGGAGAAAACAAGAAAGCTTGGGACTCAAAATTCCCATTAGCTTTGTGGGCTGATAGGGTTATTGTGAAAAAGGCCATTGGATGTGCTCCATTTGATTTGGCCCGTGTGTTGGAATTATGATATATTTGTCATTAGCTATAACACTTATTCAATTCTAAATTCTTATCAAGCTCATCACTCAGTCTACAACTAATATCGAGCATTCCTTTGGAAACCGAGCATACGGGCAGCTAAGCAATGTTTACCAAGTTCATAGTGGTTACCGAGTAGAGCAGTGTTCTCTAAGTAGTTAGTGGTCACCAAGCTTCACAGTGTTTACCAAGTTCTCAGTGCTCACCTAGTCATCAGTTGAGATCAGTTTCTATCGAGTGATCAAGGTAAACAAAGGACTTAATGTGTACCAAGTGATCAAGGTAAACAAAGGACTTAGTGTTTACCGAGTGATCAAGGTTAATGAAGGACTTAGTGTTACCGAGTGATCAAGGTAAATGAAGAAATTAGTGTTTACTGAGTAAACAAGGTAAATGAAGGAATCAATGTTTACCAAGTGACGAAGGTTATCAATGGATTTAGTTTTTACCGCGTGACATAATATTAACCAAGTCACCAATGGTTACCGAGTTGCAGGCTACTTAGAATGATTAGTATGGACCATGCCTCTACTCTTACCAAGTGCATGACGATGCAGTGTATTGTAGTGGATGTCAAGTATCAGAAGGTCACCGAGTCAGTTTGAGGAACTCAATTTTTCTACTATCTAGTCAACTTAGTAATGTTTTGTTCACTTGTGTTTGGCTGACCTTGCCAATTAAATATTGGAATGGTATATATGTAATGTATTATATCATTTGTAATACATGATGAGAAATTGGATGAGATTTTGTATTGCAATATTTTGAGATGAGGGAAAGTGAATCCAACAGAACAGAGGAATACAACAAGGTCAGCATAGATGAAAAAAAGTTATATCTATCACATAAGGTGATCAGAGCATAAAGGATCTTATTAGCAATCAGTTGTAACTAGATGCACTGCTTCATCCTAACAGTTGAATCAGTTTGTAAATCCTTTAATAGGGTAGACTTAATAGTCTTGTGTAAATCTCCTAATAGAGTGCATACTTCATTGTATGTTTGTAAATCCTCTAACAAGGTGGATCTAGCAATCCTACTTGCTCCTAACAGGGCAAATCATTAGAAGTGATCATTGTAAGCCTTAACATGCCAACTTTATACTATAGTATTGAAGTTTTTTGGGCATCATCCCCACCCCAGTTTTACTTTCTAATTGGAAGGTTTCTGGGTCACCAAATTAGTGTGCTCATGTGTTATAAATGTTTATCTTGCATGCATATAGTAGATTAGATTGATGAATGGTGAATATTATATTATGCAGAATTGATTTAAAGTTTTGGAGTTACTGATTCACCCCTCCCCTCTCAGTAACCTTGTTAGTCTTGATTATTTCCAGCAATTGGTATCAGAGCATTGTGGTTCTTAGGATAAAGTTTGATAGCTTGAGAAAAGATCAAGGACAATGGAGATATTCAGACTTGACAAATCTATTGAGAATGAAAAGCTAGATTTGGAAATGGCCATGGCTCAACTCAAAGAAGCAAAGGAGCATCTTTCTCAATATCTGAAAAGAAGGAAGGAACTTGCAAGACAAATGAATGATCATCAATATATTGAAGAAAAGATTGAAAACCTTTTACCATCAAGCAGTTCAAATGAAGCTAATGAAGCAATCAAGGAACTCCTAGCAAAGAATGGTTCTCTTGAGGAAGAAGTAAGAAAGCTCAAAAGATAACAAGAAATCCAATCCATCAAGCTATGTGAAGTTTTGGAATAGAGAAACAAGGCAAATGAAGACTTAGAGGTAAGAAGTAATCAATCCCTTCAGCATGAAGATCTTGTAGGTCAAATATCTAATGCAAATGAAGAAATTATGAATCTAAGATCTGAGAATGAAAGTTTGAGAAATGATTTAATCACTAAAAGAAAAATCAATGCAAGCTTACAAAGTGATCTGAGATCTGAAAGACAAATCAACGAAAGTTTGGAAAATGACTTAAATGTTGAAAAGAAAGTCAATGAAAGAATGATAAAATATCAAGCAGATATGGATCAACTAAATCAGCAATATGAGCAAAATCTTCATAGACAAAAAGGTAAAGCAGGGCTTGGATACAATGAAGAAGGTGAATCTTCCAAATAGGGTACCCAAAATAATCAAAGACCTACTTGCAATCATTGTGGTAAGTTAGGTCATACATCTAACAAATGTTGGAGCAATGGTAAAGGAAAATTCAATGGTAAATGCTACAATTTCAATCAGCATGGTCGCAAAGCCAATGAATGCAAAGAGAAACCAAAATTTGAAGGCAAATGTCACAAGTACAAGAAACAAGGTCACAAGGAATCTAAGTGCAGATCTAAATCATTCAATCAAGTAGAACAAATTGTCAATGCATTATTTGGTTGGAACTACAATACTTGGTGCATATGTCACTATTGTGGAGAATATGGTCACATTGGAATAAACTGTGCAAGGCATCACCTAAGGAAGAAAGATACTACTATAAGATGTTATACATGTACCAAACTTGGTCATATATCCAAGAATTGCATGAACATAGGAAGAATTGAAGTTGAAAAGAAAGCCAAAGCTGACAGCATTCGAAAACAAATGAGACAACAGTGGATTCCTAAATCTACCGAGCCAGAAAGTTCAAATGATGGCAATGTCACTCAAGAAGTGGGTGACTCCACCATTTCTAATTAAGACTCATCAAGGAAGAGTAGGGACTACATCTTCAAGAAATATCCTAAGCAGTTCCAGAATGAAGGAGTGCAAATGAAAAATTAGTATTCTAGATATAAGACACAGTTCACTGTGGTGCATCTACCAAGCAAGGTTGGTTTCAGACTTAACCAAGCTAGGTCGGTAATATGAAAGGTTTTGTTTGTTTACCAAGTTGCAAGGTTTATCGAGTAAGTCGGTGACTATCTGACAAACCCGAGGTCATCTCAACTACCTTTGTACCTGAGCATTAATGGCAGATTTTTCATCAAAAAGGAAAAATTTGATCTCATTTGTCACCACGAATTAAAAATATACAAAGCGAAGAGATTTTCAAGAGCACGCGAGTGAGTTCAAGCGATTTGATGTGATTTTACAGCGAAGAATTTGTTTTATGAAATCATTCAATGGCATCTGCAAGCACCACCACCAGCAAGGCAAAGAGAGGCTTTGAAATGCTTGTGAAGGGAGTGGAATGGAAAGCACCCAACTTCAAGCTCGTTCCTGCCATAGCTGAATCACTCGACCCACATGGAGCCCAATCATAGATTCCACCAAAGGTACTACTTATAAATGACATTCGTACTCATTTCAAATGCACTATTCAAGAGATAGGGACACTAGATATGGACAATGCCCTAGCTGAGCTATGTGTGGATGGAACCCTCAAACCCGAGCACAAGCATATGGAAACCAAGGGCTTGACTCATATCGTGCATACGCCTAGAAACTTCCGAACCAAATGGATTAGGTATATCCTGAGTCAGGTGCATAATGGTCAGTTGTGGTTGGAGCAACCCATAGTTATAACAAAGAAGATGATTCACAAAATCACGGGTCTCCCTATGCTCAACAAAACCAAAACCACCAAAACCCTAGGTCAGGAAGAGCTACAAAAATAAACCCTAGCCGAGTGGGATGGTAGAGGTTTAAAGGTCAACACTGTACTTGATGTGGAATTAAGATTTGGCATTCATATAATTGCATATAAATTATACCGTTCCAACAGATTAAATAGTGTACCTTGTGAAGCTGTGGATTTGGCCCTCAAGATTGTAAAGAAAAACCTAGAATTTGATCTGTCAAAAGTAATGCTGAGATAGCTAAATAAAAATATGGATAGTATAAGAAATTCAAAGAATAACCCCTATAAATTCAGATCTCTGTTAATATGTTTATTTTTCTATGTACAAAAATTCTTTCCATCAAAAGGAACAGTGGAATGGAGAAAAGACATTCCAATTTTGTATCAAATAAATGAGTTTGTAGTAGAGATGGGTGAAAATTTTGATAGTATTACGGATAATTATTTTGAAGACTTCAAGGAAAGGATGAATAAAAAATTTAGAATTCCTCCCAAGCTTGTTGAAGATTATAAGGATGATGTATGCTTCATGGTTGATTATGACAAGGTATACATTCAGACAGTTAGACCCCAAGTTGCATGGGTGAAAACTCTTCCCTATGAGGTAAATATTGATGAAGCTAGAGATATTATAGAAGCACTGGTAAATGAGCTAGTAGACCCAAGGCAACAAATTTTTGGAACCTATGAAGTTGAGGCCAGAATTGAGCTTGAAATCAAGCTACCATAGGCCATAAGCAAGGGTAAGAGGAAAATATCCAAATTGAAAACTACAACCGGTCCTCTTATGCTTACTGAGGGAAAAGGTGATGGTAAAGAAGGTGAAGAAGAAGGAGGAGAAGAAGAAGGAGAAGAAGAATCTGCAGAAGAACGGCCTATGAAGAAGAAAGGTAAGGTGATTATCACCAAACCTCAGGCAGTATTCACAAGGAGAATGAGGAAAGGAAAAAAGGAAAATGAAGTTGTGTTTAGCAAGCCTCCTCTCACATTTGAAGATAGGCTAAAACAACTCAGGATTGGTGCAGGAATAAACAACTTTAAAGCATTAAAGTATGAAACTAGGACTCCTACTAAACAAAAAGAAATTGAAGATCTGGTAATGGAGAAGTTGGGAACTTAAAAATTCTCCCCAGACCAATTTGTCTCCCAAATTCCTGCAATATTTTTTGATAAAATAAAGGTAAGATGGGAGATCATCGAGAAAATTGTTAAAGACATTTTTGAGCAAAAATTGAGAGAACTAGTACCTAGCCTGACAGATGCAGAAATCAAAAAGGCAATAACAGATCAAGAAGGAAGAATGAATATGAGATTCGATACATGTCTCATATTATTAAATAATATTGAACCAATTGTTAAAAATGCAACTGATGTTTGGAATGATACTTATAAACTGCATAAGCCAAGTGATGAACGTGTTGAAATCAAGGATGATGAGCAAGGTAATGATTCCATCTCCATGGATGTAATTGATGAAGATCTTCAAGATATGATAAAGGAGAAGGAGGAAGAAGAAAAGGAGGAAGAAGCTGATGAGGAAGACAAAGAACAGGATGACCCTATGAAAATTGCAGCAGCAGTCATTGCATCTCTTCCTCACACTCCACCAAAATCTGTTACTATAGAGATAGCTTCCACTGGTGAGATTGTGAGAACTACTACCACATCAATTGCTCAATCTTCACCAATCTCCTCCCAGCTCTAGGTATTCCCAATGCAAGTGCTAAGCACTTCATCTACCAAGCTACAGGAAACTTCTTCAGTTACCAAGTCATCCACTACAGTAGTCACTACATCAGAAGTATCAATTCCTCCTGCAGTATGTACAGTAAGTTTTCTAGTTTGCTCTCCAATTTTGTCAACTTCAGCTACATTAGCACCAATGTTTGCACCACTGAGTTCTTCAATTATGAATATCCTAGTATGCACATCAATTCTACAAAGTATATCAATTTTGGATACATTTAGCCCCTCTCTCAGTATTCCTTTAGTTGGTCCTATTCCAGTTTTGACAGCTAGTCCAACCTCATCAACCATTGTCTCTATTTTCAAAGGCAAAGATGTTAGAACAACAGTAAAACCAAAGACTCAATTAAAAATTATACTTATAGGCAAGAAAATAGATGAGGATGTAGACTTGGATAATGAAATTGTCATTCCCAAGATAGATACAGATACTGCTTTAGTTGATGAACTAAGACTGCTCAGTCAGCGCATAGAATTGAAGGCAAAGCAGAAAAAACTAAGGAATGAGAGAGATAGAGAGTTTAAAATTATTGATGAAGCAAAGAATATTATTACTGAGGCTATAGGTGTTGATGTTGATACTTCTCAACACATTTTGTTACAATTAGAAGAGGCAATCAATAAATTCAATGAGGATATCTCTGGTGAAGAAAAGTTGATGGAGAAGGCAGAAAAGAAGTTTGATAATAAGGTGCTTGAGCACATTTCTCAGCATATAACACTAAAATAGGTTGAATTAACAATAGTTTTGGCCAACACTAAAAATTATTTTAATAATGTAACATCTCTTTTTGTAAGCTTTGTGATGTTACCGAGTATACTAAGGAGATAAGAGAGAAATTGAATAAGATAGATGAGGATCTCAAGGCAAGCGCACAAAACCTAAAGCTTGACCCCAGTTCAAGCTCATCTCATAACCTTAGGATCAAATTTTTGTCATAGAAGTAGGCAAAATTGTTGAGGGAAGAGGCAAGGATCCGATCTACATTGTTAGATATTCAGAATATGATCCTTCCCATCATGGACACAATGCAAAAGCACATTGCACATTCAAAAACATTGATCCATGACAACAATTTCTCTGTTGCAGACCATGTGATTGAACTCTCTATAGAAGTTCAAATAGCTCTATCCACATGCAAAATCTTGCAAAAAAATTGGGATAAGACTCTGCAACTCATTCTCTAGGTACATTCTGAGTTTATCTCACATTTTGGTGTCTCTATGTAAATACATTTTTTTATTCTTTGGCATTATTGTCAAAAAGGGGGAGAAAGAGATACTCAGGAAGAAATATTGGTGAGATAAATGTACAAAAGGGACAAAGAGATACTGTGAATAAAAGTCATATAGCTCATGTAAATACCTTGTGTATATTGTATGGGGGAGTTATATGTAAGGAAGCCATGTATATACAGTAAAATCAAACATTAGTATGTTAGATGTTGTATATAGTTTTGGCTCATAAGTGTTTTTGTCACTAATGGAAAAGGGGGAGATTGTTGGAATTATGATATATTTATGATTAGTTACAACACTTATTTGATTCTGAATGTTTACCGAGCTCATCATTTAGTCTACAGTTGATACTGAACATTCCTTTGGAAATCAAGCTTATGGGCAGCTAAGCAGTGTTTACCAAGTTCATAGTGGTTACTGAGAAGAATAGTGTTCTCCAAGTAGTTAGTGGTCACCAAGCTTCATAGTGTTTACCAAGTTCTCAGTGCTCACCTAGTCATCAGTTGAGATCAATGTCTATCGAGTGATCAAGGTAAATGAAGGACTTAATGTTTACCAAGTGATCAAGGTAAACGAAGGACTTAGTGTTTATCGAGTGATCAAGGTAAATGAAGGACTTAGTGTTTACCGAGTGATCAAGGTAAACAAAGAAATTAGTGTTTACCGAGTAAACAAGGTAAATGAAGGAATCAATGTTTACCAAGTGAAGAAGGTTATCAATGGATTCAGTTTTTACCGAGTGACACAATATTCATCGAGTCACCAATGGTTACCAAGTTCTAGGCTACTTAGAACAATTAGTATGGACTGTGCCTCTACTCTTATCGAGTGCATGATGATGAAGTGTATTGTAGTGGATGCTGAGTATTAGAAGGTCACCGAGTCAGTTTGAGAAACTCGAGTTTTCTACTATCTGGCTGACTCAATAATGTTCTATTCACTTGTGTTTGGCCAACCTTGCCAAGTAAATATTGGAATGGTATATATGTAATGTATTATATCATTTGTAATACATGATGAGAAATTAGATGAGATTTTGTATTGCAATATTTTGAGAAGAGGAAAGCGAATCCAATAGAAAAGAGGAATACAACAAGGTCAACATAGATGCAAAAAATTTATATCTATCACATTAGGTGATCAGAGCATAAAGGATCTTATCAGCAATCAGTTGTAACCAGATCCACTGCTTCATCCTAATAGGTGAATTAGTTTGTAAATCCTTTAACAGGGTAGACTTAACAATCTTGTGTAAATCTCCTAACAGAGTGCATACTTCATTGTATGTTTGTAAATCCTCTAACAAGGTGGATCTAGCAATCCTACTTGCTCCTAACAGGGCAGATCATCAGAAGTGATCAATGTAAACCTTAACAAGCCAACTTTATACTACAGTATTGAAGTTTTGTGGGCATCATCCCCACCCCAGTTTTACTTTCTAATTGGAAGATTTTTGGGTCACCAAATTAGTGTGTTCATGTGTTATAAATGTTTATCTTTTCATGCATACAGTAGATTATATGGATGAATGGTGAATATGTTATTATGCATAATTGATTTAAAATTTTAGAGTTACTGATTCACCCCTCCCCTCTCAGTAACCTTGTTAGTCTTGATTATTTCCAAAACTATGGTATATATTCTAGACTTCCATAGAATAACTTAAAAGAGATGTATGAATTTTTTCAAGTATATGAAGATGATATCCTTGATGAGATGCAACTTAGGATGGATGATATTTTACAACTAGAAGACATAAGGAGGGAGTCTTCTATTTAGAATTTCAAGTTATAGTCATAGATGAAGCACTTATATGACAAAAGAGCCATTGAAAGGAAATTTGAAGTAGGTGACATAGTATTGATGTGGAATGCTAGAATGGAAGATAAAGGAAAGCATGGTAAATTTGACCCAATCTGGCTTGGCCCATAGAACATTTGTCATACAAACAGAGAAGATTCATATTTTCTAAAGGATTTAACTAGAGGTATTCTTGAATTTCCAGTTCATGGAAAATTCTTGAAGAGGTACTTTTCTTAAAGTATCAATTTTCCACGAACATTAGTTTTTAGGTTTCTTTGTGCTCTTGTACATTTTGTATATTTTGTAGATCCTTATAAATATCTTTGTATAGTCTAGTTCCTTGTTCTGTGGTTCTATTTTGAGCTCTCTAAAGAAGTTTTCATTCTTTCACCAAGTATGTGGTTTGCTCTTCCATATATTCTAAATTCTTGCATAGACTCAAGTAGTCTATCATCCCCAGACAGAGCCACTATTGGTCTGATTTTTCAAAGTGCAGAGAAATTTTTAAAAATTTAAGTAGAAAATCATTTAGGTCATTATATTTTATAGATTAGGTTTTCATTCAATCATAATTTTCTATTTTTTTAGGTTACCCTAGTTGTGCCTTGATTCATGTGTTGTTTGAACTCTTTTAAATTCTCAAGGTTTGTCTCTTAGCACAACCATTAAAATACTGTAAGTGTGAAAAACCCTAGGTCTCTTTTCAAAATTTTGAAAATATTTGTAGAGTACTTAAGTTTTTCCCTTTACGGTCTTACAATGTAGGGTTTCATGTAAGAATGAAATACCTACTTCCTCATGTTTTCGTGGTCACATTTTATCATGCAGTGTAAAAGCATAAAGAAGATTTTGTTTTATAGGGATATGCTTTTGTTTTTTGTAATCGCAGAACAATTACTTTTAAGGTTCTTTGATCATATGCTTGGTCTTTAGGTGAAGAAACATAAAGGCTTTTTATGCTTTGAAAATGGTTTTACAACTTTACGATAAACAAGTGAGCAGGTGAGAAAAAGAAGCTTGAAGATGTATTCCCAGTCATACATTAAAATGTTAAGCATGTGATCATAAAAGGTTTTAAAGGAGATATGTCAGATTGCTTTACGAGGTTACGAGTAAATAGTTAAGCGAAGGGGTGTAAGGGTGGTGAATTTTGATCTACTCACCTATGCTCTAATGAATGGCATAAGATTGTAATACCCTATCATGGTGCAAAGGATAGTTTGTAACAGTGCATAAAATGTTCTATAGTTCTACATGTAAAAGGAATTCATCAGAGCAAAAGTAAGGTTCAATTTTGTTTATCTGCATACACTCCTTGGGTTCGTAGAAAGCCATAAAGCTATGTTATAGCAGTTATTGTGTTGAGTGGGACCTGTTGAATTGTTAGATTGGCCTTGATGTGAGTGAATCAAGTGGTGACATGTCATACATATCAGATGGGCCCAGCTCGCATGGTAGATAACTTAAGTTCTTAATTTTGCATGTGCTTAAAATCACCAGTAATGTTATTTTCTATTTTTCTAAGATTTAGTCTAGGTTGTTGATAAGTGAAAGGTGAAATTTTATCATTACACATTTATGCTTGCAAGGTAAGAATATGAATGAAGAGCTATTTCATCCCTTCTCCATGGTTACGAGTTAGGTTGAAGCATATCAGTGTAAAAGGATAGGTGAAGGAATGAGGACAAGGCTTTACACTTATATGAGAAAGGAGAAATGTAAGAGCAGGATGCCATTGGTAAAAACTTTTTGATGTTACAAGATTAAAGTACTCGTGTAGGTGTAAAGGAGGAATAAAGAAAATACAAGAGGCATTATGATGCCACGTGTAAAGCCTTAAGTGTATGACCAAAGGATGGATAGGTAAAGAGTTATGATGTCCTGGGTAATGAAGTAAGTGTAGCATTGTAAATAATTTTTTTTGAGGTTTTTAGTGATACGTGTGCATGTGAGCATAAAGGATAAAGAGAAGGTTGCAACAACGGCTTTACTCTCATAGAAGGAGGGCTTAAAGCATAAGAATGAAGATATCAATTGAGAGGGCTTGAGATTCTATGGTGTAAAAGGTTGTGTAATAGTGTAAAGAAGACTTCAATACAATGCTAAAGAAACCCTAACACTTCTATGCTTGGGGTATTTTGAAGCCTCACTAGGAGAACATAAAGGCTTGCCAAGGGTGTTTCTGGAGTTATGAAGATTGAAAGATTTTGACTCAGTGTAAGAGCAGAAGACCAAAATTTGAAAAGAAATCTACTGAAGTGTCATGCCAGATCAAAAAAGGACAAATTCACCATGGTCAAGTAAAATTAAAAATTGAAAAGGACATTAGGATCAAATTTCATGGTTGATATTCCTTGTTGTTAGCCTACGAGGGTGTAATTAAATTCTTGTGCATGTAGAATTAATTAAAAAGCTGGTGGATTGATTGATTAAAACATAAATATTTGATTGGACATATAGAATATTTCCATTCTAAGAATTTGTTTTCTTGCTTTGAAAAATTTTACAAGCATCCATAGCCTTGTGATTTCTATGTTGCTATGCAAGTATTTAAAATATAATTGCAAAGAAGATGGCTAACAAGGAGGTTGAGGAGGTGTCTGCAAAAGAGGTAGAGGTCAAAGATGAAACTAATGATGTAGTAGAAGTGACACCTGAAGGAAAAAGGAAGAAGGGTGCTGCCAAAACTGAGAAAATGTTGAGGCTTAGAAAACTAGACAAGCATGTAGAGGTTTAATTGAAACTTCCTCCAGGGTCATCAAAAGACATTTCAGCAAATGACCATATCTTCAAAGACCCTTACTTCCTAGTTAGGGATGCACAATGCCCTAGAATTGATGGTTTCAACTTGTTTTTATATTTCTACCAGAACAAAATAGAAAGCGTGCCAGTCTATAACCCATGGATTAGAAATATGGCAAACCTAATATTCCTAAAAGTGTTTGTTAATGTGGACCTATTGAAAGTATTGATAAATTCCTACAATCCAATCACTAGAACATTTCAAAGACATAATGAGAGTTTTTTGTACACATTGGATAGAACTTATTTCATAGAGGCTTTTGGATTGGAAGGGTAGATGGATGTACCTATTGACATTAAAGATTTACAAGGTAAATTTGGGAGAAATAAGACCTATTTTGTGAACAATGTCATGCTACCCCACATTCCTTATAATGTAAAAAAGGTAGGGTTGTTCCAAAGAAGGTGGGGGATTTTTTTCCCTTGAGTAGATTCAAGAATTATTTCATAAATATAGTATATGAGCTACACAAAGTGTTGGGAAGTGATGGTGTAGAGGATTGTGTCTATGGTTCCTTGTTCCTAATGGCTTGTGATATACAAGACCCTTTCCACCATAAAGAGTATGACTATGTGGCCTTTATCATGGAAAACATGCACAATCAGCTTGTTAGTGCAAAGAAGGGAGAAATGAAAGATTTCAAATTCCACCATTACTCACTACTAATGCACCTTATCCTATATTACAACATTGGTTAAATATAGCCAGGGCTTTATTGATTAGACTTCTGATGAATTTGGTGAGTTACCTATGCAACTATGGACTCACATTTGGGATAAGAATTTCCATTATTCAAATGCACTTGTATTCTTTAATTTTTTTAGTTCTATTATTATGAGGCAATTGGACCATACTTTCTTTAGGGCACCAAATGTTTTGAAGACTTTTCTTAGACCCTCATTTTTAGATGAGAAGACCAAATTAGATCATAACTAGGGGAGCAACTTTTTATTCAAGGAGTGTACATTGATGAGAATATATGCATGCCAACAACCTCCTCACCTTTTACCCAAATATTTACCTCCTAGATTAGCCATTATTGAATTCTTTTGGCAGGTTTTACTCATGAACAAAGAAATGATCCCTCCTTCTCTGCACAAGCCTACTTTTTTTTTTTAGAACTTTTAAAGTGGGAGATTTTGAAATAGGAAAGAATGCATATGAGGAGTTGAGCGAGTACCTAGGCTAGTAAAAATTTGCTACTGGGCCTTACATGATGTATGACCTTGATAACTATATTACCAATGAGGTCAAGGCCATTAGGGGATACATCCTACCTCCAAGCAAGCCAATCCCTATGAAGGATTTAATTGATAACATAGTAGCAATAGGGGAGGCTAATGAGCTACTAAGAAAATATGGTGAAATAAGAAAGTTAGAGGAGGCCTTGAGAAGGACAAACTATGATTTTAAGGGTTTTTATACAAAGGTTCCCTACCGTGGCAACCTAAGAAAAATGGTAGAAAATTTTGATTACATCATGTCACAGTTGCCACATGAGCCAGAGGGAGAGGAAGTCCCTTGAACTAGATGTATTGTTAGAGCTTGAGTTGGAGGAAGAGCAACCATCAACTTCAACTTGGTTGCCAAAAGGAAATAAAAGGCAGAAGATAATACACATCCTAGAGAGGGTTGTAAGCAAAGCCTTACAAGTAATGCCTAGGAATGATGAATATTTTGATGATATTAGGAAAAATTATCTACAAAAAAGGGCTATGGAGGTAGGAAAATTCTCGAGTGATCTTCAAATTGTAGCATCAAGATTGGATGATAGGCTCATCCAATCTGAAAAGTTTATGGAGGATGATGATTTCATAAAATCATCAAAGTTTAAAATATTTCTTTATAAAATAAAATAAAAAGAGCTCACATTGAACCTTATGCCAGGGGAAGATCCTTTGAAAAATAAGGAATTAGTTGATAAACTACTTGCCAATGATCTAGAAAGTGAGATAATGACCCCTGCAGAAGCCAGGGAGTTAGTACATAGAAGTAGTATGATTTTGATACCCAATTGGGACATTGAGAAAAATTTTGTTCTAAAGAAAATTAGAAGAAAAGATAAAGCCATCAGTTATGAAGCCAGTAGCAGTGAGGGACTAAAGAGGGAGTTACGATTTAATGAAGATACAAAAACCCTAGTAGTGTGGAGTGTTGCCCCTGACAATAAAAATCCCAAAATGATAGATATACAGGAAATTGCATAGGGAAACATGATTGTGTGGACATTAGAAAATACTATTAGGAAAGAAATCTCTAGCCTAGTCAAACACTTTGCTCTCATGAATGAGGTAAAGGTAGATGAAATTGAGGATAGGCTAGCTACTATGTACAATGAATTTATGGATGTCAAGAAATTGTATGAAGAGGAGCTCAAAATGAGCTATGTGCAAAAGCAAAGAATAGAAGAGTTGGAGGGGAAAATTCAAAGTTTCATAGCAGAAGTAGCATCCCTCAAAGAGGAACTCAAGGCTACAGTAGAGGTAGAACATGCACCTAGATAGGTGGAGGAAGAAAGACACACTTTTGAAGTAGAGGCCCAAACAAAGGAGATACCTATAGGGGTAATAGTGGTAGTACCTATGGTCAATGTGGAGACAGAAGCCCTTTAATCTGATAGTGCAACTAAGAAAAGTGTTATGATGAATGTATTAAGACATAGAATAAGCACTTTGAAGAGGATAACTCAAGATGCTTATAGTGCATTCATCCATCTACAATCTACAAAATAGGTATGCAAGGATTCATTTGGATGGCTTGAGCCAATCTTCCAGCAATGGGGACCATATATGTAGTTCTTTGATAGATTGATACCATTGTTACCTAAAAAACTAGATCAGCCAGATAAAGTTATTGTGGTAAAAGAGGGCATGGATAAAGTGAAATATTTGTTTCAATTTTTCGCAGGGAAACTGGTAGCAATGCAAAATAAAATGAAAGTATTAACAAAAGGTTTTCATTCTTTAATTCTTTCTATTCTTGATTCTAGTAGTAAGGTGAAGGAATTCAATGAATGGTCTAGTTCCTTTGACAACATTGTAGACTTGCCATAGGTGACATTTATTTTCAAGGTGACATTGATGAGTGTGTTTTCAATGAACTGATTGACACCCTATTCAAGATTGAAACTGAAATGAATAAGTTTACTACAGAAGTGAAAGTAATCACTGATGCTAGGTGGCAGAAGTATGTTGGTGAGTTAGCAACAACCAAGACACGTGAATGGTCTACCAAAAGAGAATTCATTGTCTAGGAAGAAATCATAGAAATAAAAGCCTTACCAATAGGGAAAAGTTAGAGAAAAGGACAAAGTTAAAGATTTTATGCTTCAACTGTCATCTGCAACTACTTTTTATTGTTTCTTTTTGAATTATGGTTTCCAGATATTTTTGAAAAAGGTTGTTATACTCATTGTAAAAGGACACTTGTCAATCACAATTTCCCTTTGCTTATTGCAACTCATGTTAGATAAATGAGTTTTCAAGGCATTGTGAGTGTTCAAAATTTTGTATGTCTTTAATTTTCAAGAAAGTTTAGTCAGTCTAGTCATGTGTAGTTTTATTTTAGTCTACTTCCAGTCATATACTTTTCTGATGACAAATAGAAATGACAAAATCAATATTAATTTATGGATTATTTATTGAGTTTCTATTGGTTATTGTATTAATCAACAAAAAGGATAATGCAAAAGGGTATTTACACCAAATCTGTGTCACCATTTTCTTTCTCCATTTCATGAGTTTATTAATTTTGAGATCATTTGAATAATGTTCATTTGATTGAATGCATTCTGGATGGGGTGTATATTGGTTATATTGTTGCTTTTAATTTAATGGATTATGTAAATGCTTCAATAAATCAGTAGAATTCATGAGTTTATGAAGAGGATATCACATAAGAATGAAAATAGGTGATTATAGTTGATAGATTCAATTACAAGTTAATTGAACAAGATCTGCTACCAATGAGTGACTCTTTGTTTCCAATGGATAAGGTACTAATCATATAAATAAGAGATGATTGAGAGTAAATTCTGCATCTACATGTCAAAACAATTATAAATTCAAAGTCATTTTGATTTTATTTTGTTCAAGGTTGTAGTGCTGGTCACCACTCGTTTACATTTAGTTTTTGGGTCTTGGGTAGCTGTTGTTTCCAAGAATACTTGTAAATTCTAGGAGAATTATGACTAGATCTTCTTATAGGGGATGTATATAAATTTGAGAACACTAATGAAACTGGTAAACTATACATGTGTCTGAGGATAAGAGATGAGAATAAGAATGAAACTAAGATAATCTCCACACAATAGTTTGCATTGGGATCATCCCTAGGTATACCCACCATGGTTTTGCAGAGCCTAAAGAGTAGGAAACCCCCCTTAGTTTTTTTGAATTTGGGTCCAAATGGTTTACTTATGTAATTTTTAGTAGGAATTGGCTAATCCTTAGGTTATTTGAGTATTATCATTTTGGTATTGACCATTTTGTTGCTCGGTAGTTTCAAACACCAACATGATTGATCGAGCTCTATTTGTCGTCTATAACATAATTTGAGATTAAAGGGAAAATGATTTATTTCCATATAGGTTTTTATTTATTTCTAAGGCATTTTTCCTATTAGTCTCCAACACTTATTCATTTTCTAGGCAGTATTGGTCAATCATCACTATGATTGAGCCACCTAATGAAGGCTTAGTTACATGGACTTCTTTATATTTTGATTACATGCCAAGCAAGTCTAAGGTTTTTAAGCATGCCAATATAGATTGAGTTACAATATATGGTGAGAAAAATGATAAGTTATGCTAAGCAATGTCAACATTGTTTATATCGAGTGAGTCACTAACTACCAAGCATAAAGAAGTTGAGGGACACCATGAATATTAGTTGTGACTAAGCTTTTGGGTACTCAAGTATCGAGTAAAATAGTTTTGGCATTAGTGTTTGTAATGGCACAAACACTTATGTCAATTATTTTGGTCAACTTCTATGTGATATTTATGGATTGTAGAGATAGTTAAGGCAATAATTATGTATTTTGTTAGAGGGAATTAATCCCTAGGAAGACAGAGTAACCAATCAAAAAATTAGAAGGATTAAGCAGCAAAAGGGAAAATTTTGGATTGTTGATCTTGATCTAGAACTTGCTCCAATCATTTATTTAAGAAGGGTTCAAACTCTCAATCAAAGAGAATGCAATGAAGGAAGATCATGAATGCATGAGAAGGTTAAGGATAGAGAAATTAAGGTTAAGTTTGATAATTAGAGATAGAGATTAGATAGAGAAACGTAGCAGAAAAGGGATGAATAGAGAAAATTAGATAAGGAGATCAATTTAGACATGGAAATAGAAGATCTATAATATAGAATCAAGTACAAACTAAAGGGTCATGTACTATGACAATCACACAATTAGATCAGGTTAAATCTCTTAATAGAGTGGTTTTAACAAAACTTGCTAGATCTCCTAACCGAGTACTTACTTCATTGTAAGTTCAAATCCTTCTATCTATTGACCTTATGGTCAACTCATTTATCAATCTTAAACACTTAATTATTTGGTTGGTTACATTTCTACCAAGCTTCATAAAGTCTACCAAGCATCACAAGGAAAAAATAGTGTAAGCCAGGATAATAGTGTCTACAGTACTAGTCGTGTTAACCAAGTAGAAGGAAGGTAGTGTTGACTGAGCTATAGTGTCAATGGAGCTCTTCAACATCAACTAAGTTATCCACTATTCACTGAGTCATTAGGGATAACTAAGTTCATGCCTACTCCTAAGTGATCAACATGGGCCAATCACTAGTGTCAACTAAGTGCTAGAGCTTACCAAGTTGACTATTTTACCAAGTGTTAGAAAACCACCTGAATAGTCTTTAGAACTTGAGTTTCAAAATTGAGCCGACTTAGTGAAGATTTTTGAATTAGGTATTGTAGCCAACATCAGAAGGTAATTGTTTGGCTTGGAATATATGTAAAATATCTTTTTACATTCAAAAGATAAGCATGCATGTTTAACAAGTATGAATATGAATTAATGAGTAAAGGCTACTGGTATAGGAGTACCCACATAAAGATTGTACACATTGCCACATTTCAGACTCTACCAAGTTGTAGAAGTTATCAAGCACTAGTTATTTTTTGGGATAAGATCTTTTCTTGGGATTTTCTTAGACCATTGTGGGGTCATTCTTCCATTTTCTACATTGATCTAGAATATTCTGTAAGCTGTTTTGATGGGAAGTCTCTTTAGGTTAGTTTTCCTATTTTGTAATAATCTAGAATATTTCATAGACCATCCTAGCAAATAGAAATAGAGTTTTTAGGTTTAGGTTTAGTCAAGTTTTTGGATACAAAGTTACAGGGAGAAGAAATATTTAGGAGAGCAAGTGTATATACTATTCGTTTGATGAATCAATTAGAAGAATATTGTTATCTATCTCATTTTAGTGCTGGTTCCTTTTTTTTTTTCTTTTGTTGAGTTTATATCTTCATCATTTTTGGTATCAGAGCTGAGAAAAAGGTCTAGGAAAAGGTGAATTGTGAGTTTGTGTTTGTTGTGATAGGTTGGGGAGATAACCTGTAGAGTGGCCAAAAGACTAGGTTGAGTGGAGAGAACCTAGATAGTAGAAAATAGTCACAAGAGGAGATTTATCTCATGATAAAAGGATACTTTTAGATGCATGGGTTTCATATTATGATTTTCAAAAAAAGAAAAGAGAGGAAGAAAAAAAGAGGAAAAGAGAAGAGGAAGTTAAAATTAATCAAGAGATGGAAGACAAAATGAGATTCCTAATGAGGGAACTTAAAAAAGGGGAGGAAATTTTAGTGAGACTAAAAGAGGAATTGAAGAAAAATATGGAGAAAGAAAATAGTGATCCAAAGAAACAATCCATTGAGATTATAGAAGCTTGTGAAGATGGAATAGAGAACTGGGTTGCCAATGAAGAGAAGACTTGTTCATTGGAAGGACAAAATGAACAAATTGATGCCGATATAAAAAGTTTGCAGCAAATAGTTGTTGATGAACCTTATGATAAAAAGGTTCTTGAAGATAGGAAAGAGGTTGAAGTGGTAATTGTTGACGAGAAATGTGATGAAAAGGTTTATAAAGATGGAAAAGAGGTGGATGTGCTAGTTCTTGATGGAACCAAGAGATAGAAATAGCAAGGAAGAAGACTTGTGATGAAGCTAAGAGGATAAATAAGGATCAAATAGTGATGAATTCATCTCCAAGCATGGAGATATTGCAGCATAAAGACATTGAAAAAATGATGCAAAGGTTCCTATAGTGAACCGAATTGATGAATTCATATATGATGAGGTTCCATTTTTTTTTTCTAATCCATTTATTACAGGTTTATAAGAGTTCTACCTAAATTCTTATGTGGAAGAGGTTTATGAAAATATGAAAGTTGACTTGGGTACTTGGCCAGCGTACAAATAGCAAATACCAAGGAATTGGAAGATAAGAAAGAGGAAGGACAATCCAAGGAACTTGGATTCTATTTTCCTTGGGTGTATGGCATAGGAGCACCCATATAAAGATTGTACATGTTGCCACATTTCAGACTCTACCGACTTGCAGAAGTTACTAAGCACCAAAAATTGTTTAGGATAAGATCTTTTCTTGTGATTTTCTTAGACCATTATGGGGCCATTCTTCCCTTTTCTATATTGATCTATAATTTTTTGTAAGCCATTTTGATAGGAATTCTCTTTAGGTCAATTTTCCTATTTTGTAATAATCTAGAATGTTTCGTAGACTGTCCTAGAAAGTATAAATAGAGTTTTAGGTTTAGGTTGAGTCAAGTTTTTGGATACAAAGTTAAGGGGAGAAGAAATCTTTAGGAGATCAAGTGTATACACTGTTCATTTGATAAATCAATTAGAATAATATTGTTATCTATCTCTTTCTGGTGTTGGTTCCTTTTCTTTTTGCTTCCATTGAGTTTATCTCTACATTAGCTACAAGTAGTATAAGGAAAAGTAGAGTCTCATCTATCACAACAAGGTGATCATTTCTACATCAAAGGAGTCTTAATCAACAAACTGAGTTGCAAAGAAGAGATCAACCACTAGTTCATCCTAACAAGTGCATTAGTTAAATCTTTTAACAAGGTGGACTTAATAGTATTCTACTAAATCTCCTAACTAAGTACATAATTCATTGTAGAGTATAAATCCTTTTACAAGGTGGACCTAACAATTCTCATTGCTCCTAACAAGGAAGATCACAAGAAGTGATCATTTTTGAGTCCTAACATGCTAAATTTATATTGCAATACTAAAGCTTCTGGGTATCATTCCCACCCCAGTTTTACTTTCTATTTGGAAGGTTTCTAGGTTACCATATATTGTGTCAAATATTATGAATGTTTTATTGCTCTCAATCTTTCATGCATGCAATAAGACTAGATTAGCTCAAAGAGGATTAATAGCCAACCATACATTTCCAAAAATTGGTATCAAATCATTTGGTTCTCACATTAGAAGTTTAGAACCTTGAGAAAAGATTTAAGGAAATAGAAGTGAATAGATTGGAGAAATCTATTGAAAATGAAAAATTGGATTTGTAGATGGCCATGGAACTATTCAAGAAATGAAGCAAAAACTCTCTCAATCTTTGAAAAGAACAAAATACATAGTAGCATAGATGAATAGCAATCTCTACATAAAAGAAATAATTGAAGACATTTTCCAAGATAAAAGTTCAGATGAAGCTGATGCAATAATTAAACACCAACTTGAGAAGAATCTCACACTTCATAAAGAAGTCAAAAAGCTAAAAATAGAACAAGAAATTCAATCAGTCAGAATGTGTGAAGACATGGAACAAAAGGACATAGAAATGAAGAGAAGAGATTGTTAACTAAATAGATAGAAGCAAAGAACAATGAAATTCAACACCTGTCCCTTCAGCAAGAAGATTTGATTAGTGGAATTCTTTGGAATAACTAAGAGGGGGGTGGGGGAGGGGTGAATTAGTTATCCAAGGTATAGATGTACAAATAAAACTTTTTATATCTTAGTGAACCCATATTCATAAAAACTTAATATGCATGCATCGAATAGATCATAAAATGCTTAAACTTTTTTAGGTTACTATCCTAGGTCAAAATAACTTTGGAAAAATGTAAGCATGAAACATAATGGATTCAATGACACATTTGACACATGTATTTTATGTGGAAATGAAAATATATTTCTCACTCTTCCAAAGTGATTCCCTGTGAAAGGCCAACCCTGTTAAAGGTTACAATACCCACTTTTATATGTAACTTGGTTAGAGGATTTCAATCACATTGTTAGTAGTGAGCCTTGTTAGAGGACTTTAGATCACTCACTTGGAATGTCACCTGGTTAAAGGATTTACTAATGACTATTAGGTCAACCTTAATCTAAAGGATTTACCCTAGATTGATATAATGATTGTAAAGTAATAGTGAGGCTTGATCTAATAACAATTTACAACTCACTTACAAATTATAGATCTCTATTTTAGTCCTCCATTCTACTTGGCTTTCACACACATCAGCTCTAGTAGCTTATTCACCCTTCAAGCATTCATACTCTTAAGCCTTCTTGCTTTGGTTTCCAACAACAATCCCTTCTATTTGGCCACTAAATGAAGAAATACCCTAGACTCCTTCTCTTTCTTAGGTTCTTACACATGTCAACCTTTACTTCTGACCATCTCTTTCTATAAATAGAGATTTAAGATCTTTTGTCATTCAACCTCAATTGTCCATTTCACAGTTAGGTAGAATTAGGTAGGATTCAATGAATCTGCCCACTTTTTCATTTGGTTCCTTTAGGAACTTCTTCCTCAATCCTCTTTGAATTCACCTGAAAAAAATTTACCTTGAATTTTGTGCCACCAACTCATCATAGTTATCTTCCACACGCTACACACAATTCAAGAAAAATAGTCAATTCAAATTCATGAAATCTAAAATTTAACATGAATACTAATACTTGGAATCAATATGTTGTTACTTAGCTTCCATACTGTTCTTCCAATCGTCATCCACTAGATAACTCAGCCAAGCTTGGCATACACAATTCTTCTTACTTGTTCTTCTATACTTAATTAGTGTATCCATCCTTTGTAGCCTTAAGTAGATAATCAATACACTATGTCATCACTATCTTAATTGATCTTTGTATTCCTTTTACATACCATAACTTAAAATTTCCCCCAAGTGTTCTTGTTATCATATTTGATCAAAACGTCCTCATCAATCAAACAAATGATAGTACTCAAATCAACTAGGAAGTTGTCTTACTAGAAAATAATAAATTTTTCAAATGATTGAAACATTACACCCTCATATCAACAATCTATTTTCAACAATATCCCTCTTTGACATTGATGGAAAACAAATACCACCAAAAATGCCAAAAATAAATTAATGTCTTGTATTGAAATCTCTCCCTCTATCATTAACTTTCATCTTCTATATAGAGTACACAATTTTTTTCTAATCAACAAATGATCATCTCATCCTTATGACTCCCTCTTTCTAATATTCAAGTATCTCTGTTATGTTCTTATATCTCCCTCTTACTAGGTAGACTGATTTCTTTTAGTCATTTCTCCCTCTGTAGTAACATCAGGTACACTATCTCCCTCTAAGTAGATATTTCATGTTTCTCCCTTTACTATACTATTTATCCCATTGTTTGGTATCCTTGGTATCCTTTATTTCTCCCTCTTTGATAAAAATTCCAAAGACTTGTCATGTCAACATGTAGATATGAGCAATTTTAGTTTCTTTGATTAGTTTAGGCAGCTCCTAAAGTAATATCCACTACATCAATGTATAAGATAAAACATTCAACTCTAGTTGATGTAGGGAATTACTTTCTTTTTTAATCATCATTGGATAGGGGTATCACCCCTAGCTTACCTCTTAGATACTCATGATAATTCTTAGATAATATTTTTTGAAGATATCAACTATCTTCTATTTTATATTCAAATATACCATCTTCACATCTTTTTCTTGAACTAACTCTCTCAAGTAATGATACTTGATTGGAATGTCCTTAGTATTTGTGTGCATCATGAGATTCTTTGATATATTTATAGAACTTGTATTATCACAATAAAGTATCACAAGTGTAGTTATTTCTTCCTTCATACCTTTTAGTAGCTATTTGATCCATACAATGTTTATACAATTTATTGTAGCAACAACATATTCAGCCTCAACAGTAGATTGAGATATGCAATTTTGTTTCTTGTTGATCCAAGTAACCAATCTCTTTCCTAAGAAATATGCTCCACTACTAGTGCTCTTTTTGTAATCAATTTTTCTAGCCCAATCAACATCAGTGTAGGCTTTCAACTCAAACTTCTCATTTTTCTTGTAGTATAGACCATAGTCTTTTGTTCCTTTTAGATATCTCATTATTCTCTTAACAACCATCAAATGATTCTCCTTAGGATTAGCAAAGAATCTTGCAACTATCCCAAAAGATAATGCAATGTCAAGTCTACTATGCACTACATATTGAAATTTCCCAATCATACACCCATATAATGTTTGATCCACATAAGCTAAATCATCACTCTTTGACAACTTCTGTCCTATCACCATAGGCATGCTAACTAGTTTAATATCTTTCAGTCCAAAAGTTTTAAATATTTCTTTCACATACTTAGATTGAGTGATGTATATACCACATTTCATCTGATATACTTGCAAACCAACAAAGAACTTGATCTCTCCAAACATAGACATCTCAAATTCTTTCTTGATTTCATTTGCAAATGCTTTACATAATCCATCTTGACCTCCAAATATGACATCATCAACAAAAAATTCAGCTAGTAAAAAAATTTTACCTTCTTTTGTCTTCAAGTATAGATTGTTGTTATCATCAGTCCTCTCTAATTCAATTTTCACAAGATAGTTATGAAGCCTTTCATACCATGCTCTTGCTGCTTTCTTTAAACCATATAAATATTTGTGTGGTGTACATACCATGTTCTTGTTGTTAGCATCAACAAACACTTCTAGCTATTCTAATGGACCTCTTCTTCTAATATGCCATTTAGAAATGCAGATTTCAGATCCATTTGATAAACTTTGAAACCTTTGTATGCAGAGTAAGCAAGTAGAGCTCTTACTTCTTGCAACAAGGGAAAATGTTTCTCCATAGTCTATCCCTTCTTCTTGTGCATACCCTTTGTAAACTAATCTTTCCTTATTTCTCATGACTTCACCATTCTCATCTAACTTTTTTCTATACACCCACCTACTTCCAATCACATTCTTATTTTTTGGTTTGCAAACTAGAGTCCATGTCTTATTTTTCTCAATCTATCCAATCTCTTCTTTCACGGCTTTACTTTACGCCAAATTGTCTAGGGCATCTTTCACTGACTTAGGTTCATGCATGCTTAGCAAATATGTATCATTTCTTGGCTTGTTCCTTGTCATGAGTCTAGCATCTCTATCTCTAGTAATTTGTTCAATAAGGTGATGTCTCTTGAAATACTTTGACAATCTTGGTTCTACTCTATTTTCTTCATTAGGTCTATCAACTTTTGAATCACTATATACATCTCTATCAGGTAATTCAACATCATTTTCACATACACTAATCTCAAATTCAAAATGTCTCTTAGCTTCAGTCTACAACTTGGCACCTAATTGCAACTTGGTTCCTAAATGTAGCTCGACACTCATTGTATGTGCCTTGATAGTCACTAAAACTTGTTTTTGATTTGCAAATTGATTTACAACATCTTCATCGGAAGGCATACCTTCATAAAAGTATACAAAATATTTGTACTCTTCTAGTTCCTTCATACATTTAGCCTCATATACCTCTGTAACTCTTATGGAATAGCCAAGGAATATAGCTTCTTCACTTTTAGTATCTAATTTTTCATTTCTAAATTTTTTAAGAATATAACACTTACTTCCAAATACCTTAAAATATTTTACATTGGGTGAGTTTCCATACCATAATTCAAAAGGTGTTGAATGAGTACCTTTCTTAACTTGCACATGATTCAAGCTATAGACAACTATACTTACAGTCTCTCTTTAGTATTTCAAAGCAACATTCTTCTCCATCATGAGTTTCCTAATATAGTCCAGTACAAATCTATCCCTCCTTTCAGAAATTCCATTTTGTGAGGGGGTCCTAGGTGCACATGTTTGTCTTTTGATTCCTCCATCATCACAGAACATCTTAAACTCATTTGATGTAAATTCTCCTCCTCTGTTAGATCTCAAACATTTCAAGCTTTTACATGTTTCCTTCTCAACTCTTGCTAAGTACCACTTAAATATTTGGAAAGCATTAGATTTCTATCTCAAAAACATAACTGTCATCATCCTAGAATAATCATCAACAAATAACATAATGTACTTATCACCCTTGCATCTCTGCACATTGATTGGTCCACACAAGTCAGTATGAACAATTCCCAAAATTCCTTTAGAGGTGTGAGTCTTACTCTTAAAGTTATTTTTTTCATCTTGCCTAACTAATATTGTTTGCAAATTATATTGTCAGGTTTCTTCAACCTAGGTAGACCTCTAACTCTTTTGATGTTACTAATACTAACCAAGTTATCAAAATTAACATCACACAACCTCTTGTTCCATAACCACACATCATCAAATTCTACAATAAGATACCTAGCATCATCCATATCAAGATAAAATAGATTACCTCTACTTTGATCACCTTTCACAATTGGTTTCCCTTCAGTATCATAGATCTTAGCTATTTTGTTCTCAAACTCAACCTTGCAAGATGAACTATTCACTTGTGACACAGTCAACAAATTATAGTTAAGTCCTTCAACATAATAAACATTGTCACATAAAACCTTTTTTGTGAGTTTGATAGATCATTACCAAACCTTACACTATTTGAATCATAATAATTTAGGGTAATGAGCTTATTTTTATCTCCTTTCGTGTGATGTGAATACCCACTGTTAATGATCCATCTATCAATTTTGTTCACACAAGACACCAATGCAGTTTCCTTGTCCTCATCAGATTAATCTTTCATTATTGCAAAATATACCACTTCATCCTCATGATCATCAAATCCATCTTTGGTTTCCTCTTCTATAATGTTGTGAGCCTTTGTCTTTGTAATCTTTGTTGTCCTCATCTCGTCTTCTTTTGTATTTGTCACCACTTCTATTTTTCTTCTTCTATGGACATCTAAAAGTAATATGACCAACCTAATTGCAATTAAAACACATGGTAGGTAACTTACCTTTGAATTTTCCTTTGCCTCTATGAAACATCCTTGCTAGTAGTGCTTCAAGCTGTTCTACATCCTCCTCATCTACGTTATTGTCACTAGAAACATATTTTACTTTTTTCTTCTTCTCTTTAAGTTATTTTAATAGCATCTTGGCTTTGAAATAAGATTCATAATGACATCTTAACTTTGAAAGAAGATTCAACATTGTCAAGTTTAAAAGAGCCAGTAAGCCTACCTAACAAACCTTGTAGAATCATATTAGAACCTAGTATACATCTCAATTCTTGTATGGAAGAAACTCTGATAGCATAGATGGGAAGTAGTTTTCTCAGTACTTTACTCAATACAATATCATCATCTATCTTACCAATAGCTCCTCTTATAGCATTAACAACATCTGCTATTCTAGAGTAATATTGAACATCATTCTCACCTTCTTCCAGTCTTATATCATTGAGCTTACCTCTAAAACTTTAAGATTTGGCTCTTAGAAAATTTGTGCCTCCTCCATAAATGGTCTTAAGAGCATCCCAAATCTTCTTTACACTATCACAACCCTTAATATCATCAAACTTAGAATAACTTAGGGTAGAGGCAATCTCCAACATTGCCTAGTTGTGTTCTTTCTTCTTTTATAGATCTTTAGTTGTTAGGGCTCCAACAAGATTGACATGCTTAGTGATAATGGTAGATTATGCATGATATCTAAGACCTCCTAGGTGTAACTTCATCAGACTTAGGGATGTTGTCCTTGTTAAGCTTGGGTACCTCTCTTTTTGGCATCTTGATCTTTTGTTTCTAGTACCTATAAAGTAGTCCTCTTAAGCAAATGATTTTGATAACAATTGTTGGAATTGTTTTGAATAACTAGGGAGGAATAAATTGGTTATCCAAGGTCCAGATATAGAAATAATTATTTTCATATCTTAGTGAACCCATATCCATATAAAACTAATATGCATTCATCAAATAGATCATATAATGCTTAAACTTAGTAGGTTACTATCCTAGATCAAAATCAAAATTGCAAAAATGTAAGCATGAAACATAATAGATTCAATAACACATTTGACACATGGATTTTACATGGAAACCCATTTTGGGAAAACCACCAGTAACATGCTTCTGATTCTCACTCTTCTAAAGCGATGCATTATGAAATGTGAACCATGTTAAAGGTTACAATACACACTATTAAATGTGACCTTGCTAGAAAATTTTAATCACCCTGATAGGAGTGAGCCTTGTTAGAGGACTTTAGATCATTCACTTGGAATGTCACCCAGTTAAAGGATTTACAAATGACTATTAGGTCAACCTTAATACAAAAGATTTACCCTAGACTGATACAATGATTAGAAAGTAACAATAAGATTTGATCTGATAACAATTTACAACTCACTTGGAGATTACATATCTTTGATTTAGTCCTCATTCTACTTGGATTTCACACACTTATACTCTAATAACTTTTTCACCCTTCAAGCATTCATACTATTAAGACTTCTTTCTTTTCTTACCAATAATAGTCTCTTTTGTTTTGCCACTAAATAGAGCAATACCCTAGACTCCTTATCTTATCTAGGTTCTCACACATGGAAACCTTTGCTCCTGAATAGCTTTCTCTATAAAGAGAGATGTATGATCTTTTGTCATTTAACCTCAATAATCTATTTTAGGGTTATGTAGGATTCAATGAATCTACCCACTTTTTCATTTGGTTCTATAATACCCCAAAATTGGCTCATTGCCATTATACCAATTCTGGTCTATTCCTGATAATTTCAAAGTCCTATTCTAATAGGCAATTCTCATTCTGCTATTCGCTACTTGACTTAATTGTCAGATGCAGAAAACCTAAATCTACATTCATCATGCTTATTATTTAATTCCTATAGTATTTACTCGTATTAGTCACATTAAACCTATTGATTAATATTTAATTTAATTATTAAGTATTTATACTTTAATTAAATTATAATTATATCCTAAGGCTAATGTACTATGGAATTAAATTTATTTAATTTAATAAATACACCTATCTTAATTAATTAAATGTGATTATTTAATTAAATGGGAAAGGTATTTCTAATTAATTAAAAGAAATTATTTAATTAAATGGAGTACTTACTTCTAGATAATTAAACAAAGTTATTTAATTGAATGGGAAGACATTCCTAATTAATTAAATGAAGTTATTTAATTAAACAAAAGTGTCTCTAATTAATTAAAGATTATTTAATTAAATAGAAAAAGTAATTATGAGAGCATATTTCATTTTATTAAATTAAATATCTCAACAAAATATCTCTTCAGTTCAAAAAGGGGAATTTCCAGTTCACTATTGATCAAAAATGAGTTAACTCAGTTAACTCCTTTTTCTACTCATATTAAAATAGTTAACTCCTTATTTTACTCAAATTAAGTCTGTTAACTCCCTTTAATTTGGGAATCTCCCTTTATGACTGAAACTCATCTTCAATCCTGACCATTGATATGAATCGATCTCAACCGTTGATAGATTCCAGAAGGCTCTATTTAAGAGATCCTCATCTCTTCATTTTAGGAGGATGAATTGATTTGCTATCAAATTGGTGTTGAAATTCATGCTCATATTTACTTACATTTCTTGCATACATTATCATTTTTATTTTAATCTCATTTTAGTTTAATCATGCATATGCTTAATCTAGTTTGCTTCATTTGTTCTTAGATTACATTGCATCTTTCATTTTTTAGATTAATCTGTATACTCATTCTTAGCTTAATTCCATTGTCAAATCCTTCGTTCTTAGAGGGTCTAGTTGCCCGCACCTCGACCCTGAGGATATTAACAAGCAAAATCCCTTTAGATAGAAGGCAACAGGTCACTTTGTAGGGAAAATTTCAGATGAACAATTCAATGTTCATTCCACGATGAATCCGCAAATAAGGACCGTGTTGAAGTGTGTGTGTTAGCATAGGCCGCATTTTCACATATACAAGTTCCTCTAGAAACTTCTTCTTCAATCCTCTTTGAATTCTCCTCAAAATAGTTTACCTTGAATTCTATATCACCAGCTCATCATAGTTATCCTCCACATGCTTTACACAATTCAAGAAAAAAAAATAGTCATCTTAGATTTGTTAAGTCTATGATTTAACATGAATACTGGCACTGAACACCAATATGTCATTACTCAGCTTCCATACTATTCTTCCACTCATCATCCACTAGATAACTCGGAAAACACTAAAGTTTAATTGTGCTTGATATCAACAAAACTTTACTTGACTTACACTAAGTTCACTTAGCATACACTAAAACTTTAGTTTACTTGGCTCTAACTATTTTTTTTCTCAGCTTGCACTAATATTTCTTGGCACCTACTATCCACTTGGTCAACCTTGACAAACTCAATTCTTCTTACTTGTTCTTCTAGACTTAATTAGTGTATCCATACTTTGTAGCCTCAAGTAGATAATCAATGCATTATGTCATCACTATCTTAACCGATCTTTGTACTCCTTTTACATACCATAACTTAATCATTCCTCTAGGTGTTCTTGTTATCATATTTGATCAAAACCTCCTCATCAATCAAAAAAATGATAGTAGTCAAATGAAATCGGTAGCTCTCTTACCAATTAGTAGCAAGTTTTACATCAGTGACAAAATAATGAATTAAACATTACAATCTCATATCAATTTTTTTTTTTCAACAATTATACATCAACACAATTGTGAAAATCAAGAACTTATCAACTTGAGGAAAAACAATGAAAGGTTGTAGAATGATCTAAGCATTGAAAGGAAAGCCAATGAAAGGATGATAAAATATCAAGAAAGCATGAATCAATTGAATGAGAAAACTCAATTTAGACACAATGGAAAAGTAGGATTAGGATATATAGATAAAGGTGAATGATCTTAGTAAGGAGATCCAAAGAACAAAAGACCTACTTGTAATAATTCAGAAAGATAAATAATACATCAAACAAGTGTTGGAGTAATGGTAAATCAAAATTAAGTGGAAAATGATATAGTTGTAACAAAAAAGGACATAGAACAAGTGAATGCACAAAGAAAACCAAGTTTGAAGTAAAATGTTTCAATTGCAACAAAAAAGGGTGCAAATCTTCAGAATGCAAGACCAAGAAATGGAATCCATCAAAACATATTGTGAAAGCTATCTTTGGTTGGGATTATAAAACATGGTGTAGATGTCACTTGTGTGGTGAGCATGGACATATTGGAGCAAATTGAATGAGAAATCACATGAGGAAGAGAGACCCTACAAAGAGATGTTTTGTATGCATAGAACTTGGACATTTAGATAGAAACTATATGAACCAACCAAAGTTGAAGATAAATAGAAAGGAAAGGATGAAAATATCATAATTCAAAGGAGGCAACAATGAATAAATAAATATCAATAGAATACAAGTCAAAGTCTAGAAATTGTTGACACCCAAGTCAAGAGTTGGGTGATTCAACCGTTTCAAATTGATTAGCCACTGAGATCACTTAAACTATGATTTTGAAGAATTTTTTTATATCAATTCTAGTGTGAAAGCAAGAAGATCCAAAACAATATTTTAGATGCACTCAGATCATCAAGTTGTGAGACCTTACTAACTAAAGTCAGGTTGTAAGACCTTGCCAAGAAAATTCATGTTGTTGACCTAACTGAGCTTGGAGATAGATGGTGTATGTTGAGTTTGAGAAATAACTGAGCATACAATTATAGAGTTGAAGATCAAAGGTATTTTTCGAGTTAAAGATTTAGTCAAGCATCCTATGCCTACCAATTTTAATAGGCTATCATTGAGTTGTCTTGTATATAATGCATTAATGGAAAGTTGAAGAAAAGTTTTTGGTTAAAAGTGAGAATCAAAAGTTTCTTTTTTCTTTCTTTCTTACTTGGAATTTAGAGTGAATAAAGCAAACCATTCTAGAGCCCCCAAGTGATTTAGTATGAATTGTTAGAATTACAATAGGAAAGGTAAATTTCTGAGGAGGGAGGGGTGAATTAGTAGTTTAAAGTTTGAGCCATAAAACATTCATAAATATATGACACCATATATGATTACCTAGAAATCCTCCAATGAGAAGGTAAACTAGGGTGGGGATGACACCCACAAATCTTCACTATTGTAGTAATAAAGTGTATCCAATGAAGGTTACAATGTTTCATCATGAGATATGATCTACCCTATTAAAGGCTTACAAAGACTATTAGGTCTTACCTTGCTAAAGGATTTAGACACCCTGTTAGAAGTGTGCCTTGTTAAAGGACTTTAACTCACAATTAAGTAAGCACCTTGTTAAAGGATTTCAATACAACCTGTTAGGACTACTCTTGTTAATTGATTTAACTAATTCAACTGCTAAAATGACACAACATTGATCCTATGGTTAACACTTGGCTACTTGATGAAAGATGACCTCTAAATTGATGTATTCTCGATCCTTCTTGATCAGATGCCTCTCTATTTTATACTATTCCATTCCTCTATTCTCCTTTAACTAATTCTACAATGCAATTTCACTTTACAATTCCTTAGCTACCATGAATGCTCTATTTTTACATGCGAACTTCTTTCTTTACTTCTTCCACGCACATATAAAGATTAGGGTTTGTCCTCCTTAAGAAGACTTAGGTGGCTTAGGGTGAGGTATGAATCAACGACTATGATTCATCCATTTTAAGGCTTAAACCTTCCCTTCTTTTGATTGGATGGATGCAATTCATATGGATTCCAACTTAAGATTCATCCTTATCACAAAAATATTGTAATTCAATCTTTAAGTCGGCTCAAAAGATGGTTTGCATAGTAGTTTGTGACATTGCAAAAAAAATGTCAAAACTCTCTTACTCAACATTTGAAGTCTCTAATGCTTGACATATACTAATTTCCATATTGTGACTCGACATTTGAATGACTTGGCATGCACTACTTGCTCAATTCCTATATCACTCAACATACACTATTTGTTTGGCACTTGAGTGACTCTGCACATGAGTGGCTTGGCACTCACTATAAACTTGGCATGCACAATCTTATACATGTTGTGCTCGACATATACTACTTATTCGACATGAACTAAGTAAATGACTAAGTGTATAGACACTCACTTGTCAAAACCAATGTGAGATCAACAATCTCCCCCTTTGAAATGAGTTTCAAAAACACTTGGTCATGCATTGATATCCTTATTATAATGAGCATAACATATCTCTTATTTGGCTATTGTACAAAACTTTAAAATTTCAAAATTTTGTAACAACTTATTGTTGAAATCTGATTGAAAAGATCATTGATGAGAAAGGGAGATTGTTAAAGAAGAATGTTTCAATCATTGTTTTGTCATTGATGTCAAACCTACTATTTTCTAGTAAGAAAATTGCTTATAAGATCCAAGTACTATCACTTAGTTGATTGATGAAGAGGATTTAATCAATAAAATGTAAGAATAGCACCTAGAGGAAAGGTTGAGTTATGTTTATGTAATGAAGTACAAAGATTAGTTAAGACAATGGTAAAATAATGTATTGATAATCTACTTGATATTAAAGAGGTTGGCTGCACTCAAAAACATTAGAAGAACAAGTTGTAACAAAACTGTCTACAAAGCTTGACTAAAGTTAAGAGTGGGTGCTGAGCAAAGTTAGTAGAAGTCGAGCATAAAATCAGTTGGTGCCAAGCTAAAGTAAATTCTAGTGTGTGCTAAGTGAATTAGTTAGTGCTAAGAAAAATTCAATAGGTATCAAGCACTAGTAAAATGTAGTTGATACTGTGTAAAATACAATAGTTGTTGAGAAACATAGTATGTGTCTAGCATCAAAAGTTTAATAGTGACAAGTTGCTGCATTATTTGAAAAGTCAAAGATTCACCAAATCTAAGCCAACAAATTTGTTTTCTTGAAGTTTGTGAACCAGGTGGAAGATAAAGACGATGAGTTGGTGGTACAAAATTTGAGATAAACCATTTCTAGGTGAACTCAAATGGATTCTAGAAGAAGTTTCTAAGAAAGGACAAGATATGGGGTAGATACATTGTATCCTGCCTAATCCATCTAAACCCTAGATTAGAGAATGGAAAATAGTAAAATAATTTAATTTCCTATTTAAGGAATGTTAGGTCATGAGACAAAGTGTATTGAAAGTGTAGAAGGGTGAAATATTGAGAAGGTCAAGAGGACAAAAGAAGAACAGAGACAGAGAGTCAAGGACTCTGCTTTGTTCAGTGACCAAAAAAGTGATTGCATTGGCATACCAAGTGAGGAGGCTAAAGGAGACAAATGCTTGAAGGGTGAACAAGCTGTCAAAGTTGCAAAGACTGAAAGCCAAGCAAGTTGAGAAGTGAATTGAGATCTGAAATGCGCAAGATAGGTTGTAAGTTGTATCAGATGAAATAATCTACTATACTCTCTAAAAATTGTATCAATTAGGGTAAAATCCTTTAGACTAAAGTTGACTCAACAGTCATTAGAAAATCGTTTAATAGGGTGGCATTCCAAGTAAAGGTTCTTAAAGCCCTTTAACTAGGCTCACTTCTAATATGGTGATTGAAATCCCTTAACTGGGTCATGTTTAACAATGTATGTTGTAACCTTTAACAGGGTTGGCCTTTCATAGGGCATCACTTCAAAAGAGTGAAAAAGGAGTAACATGTTACTAGTGGTTTTTCCCAAATTGGGTTTTGACGTTAAATAATTGTGCCAAGTCTGTGAATGAGTTTTCATGATTTGTGGTTTATTGCTGCATGTTGATTTATTAGTAACTTGAATATTTAATGGGTTCACTAACCTAAGTGAAAATTTTTATTGGGACATCAAGACCTTGGATAACTAATTCACACCCCCCCCCCCTCCCCCCTCTCACCCCCACTCTTAGTTATTCTAAATAATTCTAACAATTGGTATCAGAGCCTTGTTGCTGATAGAACTAGATTGAAGGTACTAGAAGCACAAAGATCAAGATGTCCAAGAGAGAAGTACCCAAGCTTAACATAGACAACTTCCTTGCATGGAAAATTATAAAGAAACCTGTACACCTTGGAGGAATGGGAGATCATGCACAATCCTCAATTTCAGTGGAACATGTTGATCCTACTAGAGCTCAAATTGTTGAAGATATGAAGAAGAAGAAAGAGCACAATCAAGCAATATTGGAAATTGCCTCAACACTTAATTATGCATAATTTGATGACATCAAAGGATGTGATACTACATTAAAAATGTGGGAAGCCTTGTCAAACATTTGTGAAGGAGATAAAAATATTCAAAGAGCTAGGGCAGAGAGCTTAAGAGGTAAATTTGATGACATGAGAATGGAAAAAGGTGAGAATGTTGCTCAATATGTTGCTAGAATTAAAGAATTTGTTAGTGCAATAAGAAGTGCTACTAGTCATTTAGATGATGAAACTATTTTAAGAAAAGTCCTAAGGACATTACTATCTACCTATGCTATTAGAGTCTCAGCAATCAAATAATTGAGATGTATTCCAGGAAACAAATTAACTCTTAAAGATCTCATAGGCAGACTTACTGCTTTGAGTTATCCAATTTTGATAATTACAAACCTAAGAGCCTTGAATCTTCTTTCAAAGCCAAGTTGTTACTAAGGGACTTTGAAGAGGCAAAGCCAGAGAAAAAGAAAAGAAAGATAAATTATGCATCCAGTGATAGAAATATAGATGAAGAATATGTTGAACAATTGGAAGAATTGCTAGTCAGAAGATTTTACAAAGGGAAAGGTAAGTTTAGAGGTAAGCTACCTATTATTTGTTTCAATTGTAATGAGCTTGGTCATATTATTGCAAGATGTACACAAAAGAAAAAATAAAGAGAAGGAAACAAGCACAAAAATACAAGAGAAGATGACAACAGAGACTATAAAGACAAAAACAAGAAATGCTACATAGTTGAAGAAGATGATTTTGATGAACATGATGATGAAGTGGTTTATGTTGCAATGAAGGATGAATCTAATGAAGATGAATCAACTACAATTGTGACATGTGTAAACAAAAATGACAGATGGATCATTGAAAATGGATGCTCACATCACATGATAGGAGACAAAGGTAAGTTCATTACTCTAAATCAATATGATGGAAATAGTGTTAGATTTGGTAATGATGCTCCATGTTTGATAAAAGAAAAGGGTTCCATAAAGCACAAAAAAATGATCTCTTGTGATAATACTTATTATGTTGGAGGATTGAATTATAATCTGCTGAGTGTGTCACAACTAAGCAATGTAGGATGTAAAGTTAAATTTGAAAACAAAACTGCCAAGATATATGACATAGATGGAAAAATAATAGGTAAAGGAGATCAAACTAGAAGTAATATATTCTACCTTGATTAAGATGATGCTACTTTTCTTTTAGTGAAATTTGATGATGTATGGCTATGACATAAAAGGTTATGTTATGTCAACTTTGACAATTTGATCAGTATCAGTAATAAAAAGAAAGTTAGATGTTTGGCCAAGCTCAAAAAGCCTAATAATGTAATATGAAAATAATGTTAGCTAGGTAAAATGACCAAGTCAAGTTTCAAAGGCAAGACCTACACCTCTAATTAGTTACTAGAATTCATTCATACTGACATATATAGACCTATAGAAATTTAGAGTTGCAAAGAAGAAAAGTACATAATGCTATTTGTAGATGATTACTATAGAATGATGATATTCATGTTTCTAAAACAAAAATCTAATGCCTTTCAAATGTTTAAGTGGTTTTTGGAAAGAGTTGAAAAGGAAATAGGTAAAAGTATGAAATGTCTGAGATCAGATAGAGGAGGAGAGTTCACATCAAATGAGTTTGAAGCATTCTGCAATGACAGAGGAATGAAAAGATAGACATCTACACCAAGGACCATTCCACAAAATAGAATAACAAAAATGAGAAATAGGTCAATAATGGACTGTGTAGGACACTTATGATGGAGAAGAACATTTCCCTAAAGTACTGGAGAGAAGTTGTAAGTACAACTGTCTATACTCTCAACAGAGTGCAAATATAGAAAGGTACTAACTCAACACCTTTTGAATTATGGTATGTCCACTCACCTAAAGTAAAAAATTTCAAAGTATTTGGAAGCAAATCCTACATTCTTAGAGATGTAAGGAATGGTAAGTGTTTAAATGCTAACACTAATAAAATTGTGGAAAGTTCAAATGTAAATTTTGATTAATACATAGAAGTTCATGATGTTGAACCCATCAAAAAACCAGAAGAATACAAAATATTTGTATACTTATATGAAGGAATGTCTACTGAAGAAGAAGTTACCAATCAAGTTGGGAACCAACAACAAACTTTAGTAACTGCTGAGTCACAGCTAGTGAATGTCAAGTTGTTGAATAAGGAAAATGCACATTCAACTTCTGAGGTTAATATACATGATAGAGATGCTGAGTTATCTAAAAGATATATGCATAGTGACTCTGAAACTGAAAGACCAAATGTGGAAATAAGGACTGAGCCAAGATTGTCCAAATATGTTAGAAGACATTATCCTACTAATCAAATCATTGGAAACAAAGATGCTATACCAATGACAAGGAATAGATAGAGAAATGAATCATGGCTACTATGAAAGATATAACCCAAGATAGTGAAAGATGCTCTATCAGATGATGATTGATACAAGGTCATGGAAGAAGAAATTGAGTAGATGGAGAAAAACAAAAGTTGGAGTTTAGTTCCAAGACCAGATGAAAAAAATGTGATTGGTACCAAATGGATATTCAAGAATAAGCTAGATGAAAATGGTGAAATCATAAGGAACAAAGCGAGACTAATTTGCAAAGGATGAATGGAAGGAGTAAAAGAACTACTTGCATATGCTACCTAAAAAGATTCAAAGTTTACTAGATGGATGTTAAGTCTACATTTCTTAATGGAATATTAGAAGAAGAAGTCTACATAGAACAACTAGAAGGATTTTTTGATAAAGGAAACAAAGATGTGGTATGTAAGTTGCACAAATATCTTTATGGCTTGAAGCAAGCACCAAGAGTATGGTATGAAAGACTTCACAAGTATCTTGTAAAAATAGGATTTGAAAAGATTGATGACAATAGTAATCTATACATAAAGATAGAAAAAGGTAAAAACATATTGTTCTATGAAATATTTGTTGATGATATAATATTTGGAGGTTAGGATACTTTATGCAAGGATTTTGCTAATTAGATGAAACATGATTTTGAGATGTCAATGTTTGATGAAATCAAATTCTTTGTGGGACTACAAGTTTATCAATTAAGGTATGGCATATCTGTTACCCAGTCAAAATACATCAAGGAAATACTAAAAACACTTAGACTAGAAGATTCAAAACTAGTAAGTACACCTATGATAATAGGAAACAAACTCTCAAAGAATCATGAATTTGTTGAAGTAAATCAGACACTATATAGGGCTATGATTGGTAAGTTACAATATGTTGTACACAATAGACTTAATATAGTATTATCTATTGGAATAACTACTAGATTTTCTACAAATCCTAGGGAAAATCACCTTATGGAAATGAAAATGACAATGAAATACTTGAAAGGAATAGAGAAGTTTAGTCTATACTACAAGAAGAATGAAAAGTTTGATTTAAGAGCCTTCACTGATGTTCATTGGGGAGGAAATATAGATGATAGAAAGAGCACAAGTAGAGGAGCACTTTTCTTAGGAAAGAGACTACTTACATGGACTAGTAAGAAAAAGAGTTGCACCTCACAATCCATAGCTAAAGCAGAATATGTTGCTACTTCTATAAGCTGCACAAACATTGTATGGATCAAGAATCTACTCAAGGAATGAGAGAAGAAATAGCAGAACTTGTGATACTTTATTGTGACAACACTAGTGCTGCAAATATATCAAAGAATCCAGTAATACATGCCAAGAAAAAACACATTGCAATCAAGTATCATTATGTAAGAGAGCTAGTTGAAGATAAAGAGGTAAAGATGGAGTGTGTCAGCTCAAAGGAACAATTTGTAGACATATTTACAAAATCATTACCTAAAGATGCATATGAATATCTTAGAGGTAAGTTAGTGATGCAGGCAAAGGTGAAAAACTAGGGCCAAGGGCTCACCCAGCTATCCAAACCACCCTACAAGAGTTAACGCAATGGAAGCAAACACAAGTGGATAGCAACCAAAGGAGGAGAAGAGGGAAATAATTCTATTGATTCATCAAAATATCTTCATACATGCCCAATTGTGAGGCCTTCTAGGTTACGGCCAATTACAATACATTCACATTCAAAGATCCAACAAGAAATTTTCACTTTCAATTCTGCTCCCTCAAAACTTTCTTTTTCTAAAAACATCCTCCTTCTAAAACTTACCTAGCTCTAAGCCTAAACTCTCCATTTATACTTGCCAAAATGGCTTACAGAACATTCTAGAACATTACATAAGGAAAGGGCTGACCCGACAACAGTCTGGACTCATCCCAAGAAAAAGATTTTAAATTAAATGTCGCAAATGAAATAATTCCTGCAAGTTAGCTCGCAGAAATCATGTTCAAATACTGGCACTCGACACCTGAAGGAATGCTACAGTAACTCGACACCTAAAGAGGGCGACAGGAGCTCGGCACCTAAAGAGTAACTCGGAACTTGAAGAGTATGGCAAGAGCTTGACACCTAAAGAGTGCTACAGTAACTCGACACCTAAAGAGTGCGATAGGAGCTCGGCACCTAAAGAGTGACTCGACACTTGAAGAGTGCGATAGGAGCTTGACACCTAAAGAGTAATTTGGCACTTGAAGAGTGCGACAAGAGCTCAGCACCTGAAGAGTAACTTGGCACTTAAAGAGTGCGACAGGAGCTCGACACTTGAAGAGTGCTATAGTAACTCAGCACCAACTACAAAATGAACAAAATTGAGCAAGATAACAAGGCAACCTAGGATGCTCCTGCATCAAGGTTGGAAGAAATGATTCTCCTGAATCATTGAGATGTCCCAACTTGAGCTGAATCCAACTCAAATTGGGAGATCCATAAAGCATCTTCAATAGGTTTGTTCTTCCACTTCACCAAATATTCATAGTAATCTTTTCCTCTTGTACTCTTGCCAACTCTCTAATCCAATATCTGTTCAACATCCTCAATCTATTTCTTAGGATAATCATCTAGTATAACAACTTCATCCTCTGAATCATGATACTTATACAAATCAGCAATATTAAATATAGGAGATATATCCATGTCATCAGGTAACTCAACTTCATAAGCATTACAATTAACCTCATCTAGAACTTCAATCAAACGCAACAATGTTTATTTCCTCTCATTTACCCAAAGAGTATATTGATTCAATCTTCCATCATGCACAACATATCTATCATACTGCCAAGGTCTACCCAACAAAATATGACAACAATCCATGGGCATAATATCACACAAAACTTCATCAAAGTAATGTCCAATTTTGAATTTCACAAGGCATTGCTCACTTTCCAATATCTTATGCTCATCTTTGATCCATGAAACATGATAAGGTTTGGAATGTTTCAGCCTCTCTAACTGCAACTTTGTAACTAGCTCTTCTGATGCCAGATTTGTAGAACTTCCACTGTCAATGATCACTTTACATCATTTTCCAGCCATCTTACATCTTGTCTTGAAAAGACTTCTCCTTAAAATAGGTTCCTCATCACTTCTCTTATTGCATAAGGTTCTTCTCACAATCAAATTTTCTCCAGCCTCAGGTCCACTTGGTGAACCCTCATCCTCTTCTTGAATCACAACATTTCTATTATTCTACCCACCTTCAGAAGATCTACATTCAAAGGATCTATGTCCTTCTTTGCCACATCTAAAACAATTACCATGAAATCCACCTCTAGAATAAGAATTACCTCTTCCTCGGTAAGAATTAGTGCCTCCTCAGTAAGAATTACCACTTTTCCATTTAGTCTTGCCTTTGTCATCATTCTTCCATTCAGATTTGCCTTTATCCTGCACAGAACTGTCAAATCTACCACTTTCTCCATAAGATCTACCTCTGCCTCTATAGAATCTACCAGCTCTACCTCTCTATCTTTGTTCATGCTTCTTTGTCAAGATCTCCTCAGCCTTCAAGGCATACTGATATGCTTCTTCTACACTTTCCAACTTCACAAAACTTATTTCATCTTGTATTCTAGATCTCAATCCATTAATGTACCTTGCAATTTTCTCAACATCATCATCCACATGTCCAGATCTAATGCCTAATCTATAGAATTCCTCAGTATATTCTTTCATAGTCATGTCCCTTTGTTTCAAATTTTTCATCTTTCTCAACAAGCTAACTTGGTAATCAGCAGGAAGGAATTTATTCTTTACCTTGTTCACCATCTTTGGCCAAGTTTTGATCTTCTCCTTTCCTCTCCTTTCTCTATCAGTTTGCAAGTGTTCCCACCATAATGCTGTATGACCTTTCAACCTAGTAATTGCAATCTTCACCTTCTATTATTAGGAGTTTTTTCATACTCAAAGAACTTCTCCATATCAGAGATCCAATCCAACACAGCATTGGTGTCCAATTTTCCACCATAAGGAACAACTTCTACAACAGGCTTTGAATTCGTTCTAGACAATACTCTCAACAATCTTGCTTCATCTTGGTCTTCTTCAAGTTCTGGATTATGGTTTGGTGCTACTGCTTCATCATCACTTACATCATCAAGATGTGCTCCTCTCCTCTGGGCTGTCTCCACAGCATCTAATTTGGCTGCAATTTGTCTCAACTGATCCAATATAGCATTATCAACATTATTTCCTCTACCACAAACCATCTTTACAAATCAGGTTCCTGCAAGATCGTAACCCTCTGCAAGTTATAGGTCAAATCCACAAATCTGCCACCCTACAACCAAATCCAAATTAGGGTTCTACATGATCCAATCTCCACAAGCATGAACCTTAGGCTCTGATACCATTTGACGTAGGCAAAGGTGAAAGGATGAATAACCAGGGCTAACGACTCACCAAGCTATCCAAACCACCTTGCAAGATTTAACACAACGAAAGAAATCACAAGTGGACATCAACCAAAAGAGGAGAAGAGGGAAATACTTCTATTGATTCATCAAAATATCTTCATACATGCCCAGTTGTGAGGCCTTCTAGGTTATGGTAAATTACAATACATTCACATTCAAAGATCCAACAACAAATTTGCACTTTCAGTTCTGCTCCCTCAAAACTTTCTTTTTCTAAAAACTTCCTCCTTCTAAAATTTACCTAGCTCTAAGCCTAAAATCTCCATTTATAATTTCCAAAATAGCTTACAGAACATTCTAGAACATTACATAAGGAAAGGGCCGACTCGACAATAGTCTGGACTCATCCCAAGAAAAAGATCTTAAATTAAATGTTGCAAATGAAATAATTCCTGCAAGTTGGCTCATAGAAATCACGTCCAAATACTAGCACTTGGCATACACTGGGTAACTCAGCACCTAAAGGAATGCTACAGTAACTCAGCACCTAAAGAGTGTGACAGGAGCTCGGCACCTGAAGAGTAACTCAGCACTTGAAGAGTGCGGCAGGAGCTCGGCACATGAAGAGTGCTATAGTAACTCAGCACCTAAAGAGTGTGACAGGAGCTTGGCACCTGAAGAGTGACTCAGCACTTGACGAGTGTGATAGGAGCTCAGCACCTAAAGAGTAATTTGGCACTTGAAGAGTGCGATAGGAGCTCGGCACCTGAAGTGATGCAGGAGCATCCAGAGGTATAAGGGCAATCCTGTGTCACCAAAAAAAAAAAATGTACTTAGACTTAGTTTCTGTTTCATGTCTTTACATTTTTGGATACCCATTTGGCTCAAATAAAGGTTCCAACTCTCATAGTTCAACTATCAGTGCATTTGAAAATCCTAAAAAAATAGGAGCATGTATTTAGGCCATTATTTCGGTAAACTAGAAGGTGTGAATTGGCCAGATGAATGTAATCATGATTTAGAGCATTCCAAAAAAAGAATCAGGTCAATAGGCCCCATGATTTGAAAGTTATTGCAGTTTTTCGAGTTTTGGAGACCTCCTAAGAATGCTTCAAAGTCAGGTTTGGGGCATTAAATGACCTCAAAAAGGGTCAAAAAATGGGGGACGAATGATGCTTGTCCATAGGGCTATAGAGCGCTTCGAGATCTTTTCAAAAATGTAAACAGTTCGTCAATCAGAGCTACGGTTCAAAAGTTATGCCTCCTGGAAGTTCGATTACCATTTCTGGATTCTTCTAGATTTGCACCAACTTCTAACGTAGCTTCTGGAACCTTCTATTTTGTTGGTGGATGCCTACTAGCACTTTCTAGAATTTACTCCTAGTCCTTAACCCTCTGGGGTCTATTTAAGGAGATTTCTGGCATTGTAAAAGGCAGTTTGGAGTGGAGTTTGAGAGGAGGTACCATAATGAGAAATTATCTCCAGATTTATGCTATTGTAAGCCCTTAGGCCATGTTTTGAAGTTTATTTTCCGGTACTAGTTGTACTAGCTTATTTTTTTAGTTAATATAATTTCCCTTTTCTGTTGTTTCCATTCCGTTCTTGGGTTGTGTCCCCATCAAAAGGTATCAGAGCAGGTTTTCCTGAGTGTGTAGACAGAGTGCCGACTGTGAGGTAGTTTGCACCAGGACTGTGTGGTTGTGGGTTCGAGTTAGAAGATGCCTCCATGAAGAGAGTGTGGTGAAAGGGCTAGAGCTATTGATCCTAAGGAGGTTAGAGCCCTCCAGAGGCAGGTACAAGCATTGCAAGAGGAGCTTCGTAGAGGAGCAAATGTTGCCGCAGGTGACAATAGTGAGGATGACAATGAAGAGGAAGTAATGGGACTAGAAGAGGAAGTTGACGGGGAAGTTCTGAATCCTGTAGAGGAAAGGCTTTTTAGGGCCATTACTAAGTTTGGGAAAAGACTTACAATTGAAGTGGGTATATTTTCAGGAAATCTGAAACCAGATGAGTTGATCGATTGGATCAATGAACAGGAAGAATATTTTGAGTATGAGGATATAAGGGACCCAGATAGGGTTAAGTTTGCAAAGGCCAAACTGAAAGGCCATGCCAAAATCTAGTGGCAAGAGGTTCAACTGGAAAGACTTAGAAGAGGAAACGAGAAGATCACAAGATGTGATCGCATGGTGGACAAATTGAAGAAGTAGTTCATTCCTGTGGACTACGAGCTTGATCTGTTTAAGAAGATGCATGGGTTAAAGCAAGCAGGAAGATCAGTCCAAGAATATACAGAGGAGTTCTACCAACTCTTGATTAGAGTGGGGCATGCAAAAGAAAATAAGGAGAAGGTTTCTCGTTATATCAGTGGGTTGCAACCTAGCATCCAGGAGGAATTAAGTCTGGTAAGAATGACCAGCGTTGAAGAAGCATACCAGTTTTCCCTACGAGTTGAAGAGAAGCTAAGTAAAAGGTTTGAAGGAAGACAAAGAGGGCACGGTCAAGGAGGAAGGGGAAGTGGTAGATCATTTAGAGGCCACAATGAAACCCAAAAGAAAAATGAAGATGTGGGTACTAGCAGAAACCAGAGGAATGAGGGTTTTAACCGCTCCCATGATCAAGACTTTGGAAATCAAAGAGGAAGAGGTAGAGGACGTGGACAAAAAAGAGGAGGCTTCCATGGAACCTGTTTTCATTGCAATGAAGAAGGTCATCGTGTCTTTGAATGCCCTCAATGACAAGGAAGGACAGATAGGAGAGCTAAGGGCAAAGCTAGGGTTGCTCATGTGGATGAGGATGCACAATCATCACATTCAGAGGAAGTAGAAAGAGGAGAGACCTTGGTAAATGAAAGAGTCCTACTAAGTGGTGAGAATGAACCAGGACAACGAAGGAGTTTGTTTCGTACCAGATGCAAGTGTGAGGATAAATGTTGTGATGTGATCATTGATGGTGGTAGCACTGATAACCTGGTATCAAAAGAGATGGTCTCTAAGCTGAAGCTCAGGAGGGAGAAACATCCCCAGCTCTATCGGATTTCTTGGGTAAAAGATGATCATAAGGTCCTGGTAAGTGAACAATGTTATGTAAAATTCAAAATTGGGAGTTACCATGATGAAGTTCTCTGTGATGTTATTTCGATGGATGTTTGCCATCTATTGTTGGGTAGACCATGGAAGTTTGATAGACATGCAATACATGATGGACATGCAAACACATACTCTCTGACAAAGGACAGAGTTTGCTACAAATTGAAGCCCATGAAAAAGGAAGGTGAAAAGGTATGTAGCAGTGCTAGGATTTTTCTTGTTGATGGAAGGAAGTTTTTAGATGGCATGAAACATTAGCATATGTGCTATGCTTTGATTCCTAGGAAAGATAAAGAAGGTAGTAGTGAAATACCATTTGAAGTTTCAGATTTACTAGGGGAATTTGGAGATATTATCTCTGATAATGTTCCAGATGGATTGCCACCAGTAAGGAAAAACAGTCATCAAATAGATATGATTCTAGGAGCTAGTTTACCTAACAAGGCTTCTCACAGGATGACTCCTACTGAAAAAGAGGAGCTAAATAGATAGGTTCAGGAGTTGTTGAGGAAGGCTTGATTCGAGAGAGCCCAAGTCTGTGTGCAGTACCTACAGTACTCACACCAAAGAAGGATGGAGAGTGGAGGATGTGTACAGATTCTCAAGCTATAAATAGGATAAACATCAAGTACCGATTTCCTTTACCAAGGATGGATGATCTTATGGACTGCTTGAGTGGAGTTCAGTACTTCACAAAGATAGATCTGAAGAGTGGCTATCATCAGATACGGATTCAAGAAGGAGATGAGTGGAAAATAGCCTTCAAGACCAAGGAGAGTCTTTATGAGTGGTTAGTCATGCCCTTTGGATTGATGAACGCCCCAAGCACCTTCATGCGGCTCATGAATGAGGTACTTAAGAAGTTATTGGGAAAATTTTTTATTGTTTATTTGGATGATATTTTTATTTTCAGTAAGACTTTGGAAGAACATTTACTGCATATTCGTAGTGTCCTTGAAAGGATAAGGGAAGAGAAACTGTTAATTAATCTAAAGAAGTGTGTCTTTGCAAAAAGGGACTTAGTCTATTTGGGGTTTGTTATATCACCTGAAGGTCTCAAAATGGATCCAGAGAAGGTAAAAGCCATTTTGGAATGGCCTACTCCAAGGACTGCTACTGAGGTAAGATCATTTCATGGTCTGGTTAGTTTTTATAGAAAGTTTATTAAGAATTTCAGTGGCATATGTGCACCCCTAACTGATACAATAAGAGGGGATAGAAAAGAGTTCAAATGGACTACAGCAGCTACGAGAAGTTTTGAATTGCTAAAGAAGAAGGTGACAGAACAGCCTATGTTGGCACTTCTAGATTTTAGAAAAGTGTTCCAGGTGGATTGTGATGCTAGTGGCAGCGCTCTTGGGGCTGTATTAAGCCAAGAAGGTAAGCCTATTGCATATTTTAGTGAAAAATTGAATGATGCAAAGAAGAAGTATTCTGTTTATGATCAAGAATTCTATGCAATAGTTCAGGCCTTAAAGAAATGGAGCAATTATTTATTGCCAAAGGAATTTTTTTTGTATACTGATCATCAGGCATTACAGTACCTAAATAGCCAAGGTAAATTGAATCAGAGGCATATGAAGTGGGTAGAATTCTTGCAGAGTTATACATTTGTGTTGAAGCATAGAAGTGGAAAATCTAACAGGGTTGTAGATGCACTAAGTAGGAGACAGTCATTGCTTACAGTAAGGTTGAAGTAGTTGGGTTTGATGAACTCAAGAATTTGTACCCCAAGGATCCTGATTTTGCTGAAACATGGAAATCTTGTAAAGAGCCTGTTGCTGTAGATAGAACAAAGTGGTTAGATTATTTTATTCAGGATGGCATGTTGTTCAAAGATAGTCAATTGTGCATTCCAAGGAGTTCCATGAGGGAAAATCTGATTAAGAAGAAACACAGTGGAGGGATGGCAGGACATTTTGGTCAAGATAAGACCATTTCCATTCTTAGAGAACATTATTTTTGGCCTCAAATTTCACAGGATGTGAAGAAGTTCGTACAAAGTTGCCAGGTTTGTCAAGTTGCCAAGGGGTTTAGTCACAATACAGGTCTTTATCAGCCATTTCCTGTTCCATCAAGGCCATGGGAGGACATAAGTATGGATTTTGTTGTTGGATTTCCAAGGACACAAAGGGGTAATGACTCAGTATTCGTGGTGGTTGATAGGTTCTCCAAAATGGCACATTTTATTCCATGCCACAAAACTCATGATGCTGTCCATATTGCATACTTGTTTTTCAAAGAGGTGGTAAGACTACATGGTCTTCCAAGGAGTATAGTTTCTGACAGAGATACTAAATTTGTGGGGTATTTCTAGAGGACATTATGGAAGAAGTTGAGAATAGACCTAAAATTCAGTTCCACGCATCACCCACAGACTGATAGTCAAACAGAAGTGGTAAATAGAAGTTTGGGCAATTTGCTGAGATGTTTAGTTGGGGATAATCCCAAGGGATGGGATTTAATTCTACCACAAGAAGAGTTTTCTTACAATAACTCTATAAATAGGAGCACTAGAAAATCACCATTCCAAATTGTATATGGGAATAGCCCAAGGACTGCACCAGAATTGAGGAAGATAGAGCAAGGGGAGAGGACAAGTGCTGAAGCTGAGGAATTTGCTGAACTTATCAAGCGTCTACATGAGGAGGTTCAGGCACACATAACCAAGATGAATCAAGAGTATAAAGCTAGGGCTGATCAAAGGAGAAGACATAAGGAATTCCAAGTAGGAGATTTAGTCATGGTACACTTACGAAAAGAAAGATTTCCAGCCGATACTTAGAACAAGCTGAAAATGAAGAAATTTGGCCCCTGCAAAATTTTGAAGAAACATGACTCAGGAAATGCATATGAAGTAGAGCTGCCAAATGGTATTCAAATTTCTCCCATTTTAAACATTGCAAATTTAATAGAGTATCATGATGATGGTGCAGATGAGGAGCTGGTGTTAGAGCCATGTCCGATTCTTGCTTTTAAGAAGGAGGAGATAGAAGACATTCTAGATCATCGTGTGGGTAGGAGTACCAGAAACAGGCAGTATGAAGAGTATTTGGTCAAATGGAAAGGATGGCCAATTGAGGACTCAACTTGGATTTCATCAGCTGAGGTTTCTCATTTGGGATTTCCTCTACCATCCATAAAGTGACAGGGTCACTTTTCAATCTACCCTGGGTGTCTGATGCAAGAGCATCCAGAGGTATAAGGGCAATCCTGTGTCACGAAAAAAAAAAAAAAAATGTACTTAGACTTAGTTTTTGTTTCATGTCTTTACATTTTTGGATACCCATTTTGCTCAAATAAAGGTTCCAACTCTCATAGTTCAACTATCAGTGCATTTGAAAATCTCAAAAAAATAGGAGCATGTATTTGGGCCATCATTTCGATAAACTAGAAGGTGTAAATTGGCCAGATGAATGTAATCATGATTTAGAGTATTCAAAAAAAAGAATCAGGTCAATAGGCCCTACAGTTTGAAAGTTATTGCAGTTTTTCGGGTTTTGGAGACCTCCTAAGAATGCTTCAAAGTTAGGTTTGGGGCATTAAATGACCTCAAAAAGGGTCAAAAAATGGGGGATGAGTGAATCTTGTCCATAGGGTTATAGAGCACTTTGAGAGCTTTCTGAAAATGTAAACGGTTCGTCAATCAGAGGTACGGTTCAAAAGTTATGCCTCTCGGAAGTTTGGTTACCATTTTTGGATTCTTCTAGATTTGCACCGACTTCTAATGCAACTTCCAGAACCTTCTATTTCATCGATCGATGCCTACTAGCACTTTCTAGAATGTACTCCTAGTTCTTAACCCTCCAAGGTCTATTTAAGGAGATTTCTAGCATTGTAAAAGGCAGTTCGGAGTGGAGTTTGAGAGGAGGTGCTAAAAGGAGAAATATTCTCCAGATTTATGCTATTGTAAGCCCTTAGGGCATGTTCTGAAGTTTATTTTCTCTGTACTATTTGTACTAGCTTATATTCTTAGTTAATATAATTTCCCTTTCCTGTTGTGTCCATTCTATTCTTGGGTTGTGTCCCCATCATGAAGAGTAACTCAACACTTGAAGAGTGCGATAGGAGCTTGGTACTTGAAGAGTGCTACAGTAACTCGACACTAACTGCAAAATGAAGAAAATTGAGTAGGATATCAAGGCAACCCAGGATGCTCCTGCATCAGTTAGGTGTGATACCCCTATCAAAAGTTACCTAAATAAAAATGGTATTTCCTTACATCAAATAGATGGATTGTTAAATGTAACAAATTGATGCAAAGGATATTACTTTAGGAATTGCCAAAATTAATGGAAATGTTGAAATCCCAAATCATTCACAAGAAAGCTGACAGAGGGAGAAATTGGAGCTACTAAAAATTCTATATCTACATGTTAAGATGCTGTGATCATATGTCTTTGGAATTATTATCAAAGAGGGAGAAACAACAGTGATCAAACTGATCAAAGAAAATCAAGTAAGATGAAGGAAGACAATTGCAAGAAACTAATCAGGAGATGAAATAATAGAAATGAAGCTCAGAAGAAAAAAAGAAAGATTTGATCAAAGCTAAATGAAGAGAAATAGAAGCTAAGAGGGAGAAGATCAAAATATCAAAATCCTAGAGGGAGTTAGTAGAAACAAGTGCCAATGAAAGATCATAGAGGGAGAAAACAACACAAAGAAGATCTACTTTGTAAGAGGGAGTCATAAGCAATCAAAAGTTACTAATGATAGGAACAAGTTTTTTTTTTGGCATTGTCTTACTATTTTAACTTAGTCAGTCAAATTATTTAGGTGACTTAGTTGATCAGTTTGGTTTTTCATCAATGCCAAAGAGGGAGATTGTTGAAATCTGATTGAAAAGATCATTGATGAGAAAGGGAGATTGTTGAAGAATAATGATTCAATCATTGTATTGTCACTGATGTCAAACTTACTATTTGTTGGTAAAACAATTTCTTATAAGATCCAAGTACTATCACTTAGTTGGTTGATGAAAAGGATTTAATCAATAAGATGTAACAACAACACCTAGAGGAAAGGTTGACTTATGTTTATGTAATGAAGTACAAGGATTAATTAAGACAATGGTAAAATAATGTATTGATAATCTACTTGAAGTTAAAGAGGTTGGATAGACTCAGAAACATTAGAAGAACAAGTTGGAACAAAATTGTTTTTAAAGCTTTACTGGAGTTAAGAGTGGGTGCCAAGCAAAGTTAGTACAAGCTGAGCAAAAAAATTAGTTTGTGCCAAGTAAATGAAAATTCTAGTGTGTGCAAAGTGAAGTAGTTGGTGCCAAGAAAAATTCAAAAGGTGCCAAGCATCAATAAAATTTAGTTGATGTCGAGTAAAAATACAATAGGTGCCTAGCAACACAATATGCACCAAGCATCAGAAGTTCAGTTGTGCTGAGCTACTACATTATTTGAAAAGTCAAAGATTCACTGAATCTAAGCCAAAAAACTTGTTTTCTTGGAGTCCATCAACTAGGTGGAAGATAAGGACAATGAATTGATGGTATAGAATTTTAGGTAAACTATTTCTAGGAAAATTCAAATGGATTCTAGAAGAAGTTTCTAAGAAAGGACAAGATATGGGGTAAATACATTGTATCCTACCTAATCCATCTAATCCCTAAATTGGAGAATGGAAAATAGAAAAATACTTTAATTTCCTATTTAAGGTTTTGGAGTTCTTTCTAGTAAAGAATATATCAGGTAGATTTAAACATTATACCAAGAAACAAAGACCAGGGACAAGCCTAAGGATGAGCTAAATCCTATATTCAGTAAGGCTTTATCTAAGTTCTGAGCTAATTAACCGAGTCATATCAGGACTCACTTCACTTTAGGCTCTGCTAAGCCAAGGCGAGAAAACCTAAGGGATTTGTCTGATTTATCTTGATACTTCACTACAAGACTACCCTCTATAGCAGATATGGTCAATATTCTTCTTCAATTTACTGGTAAATCTCTTGATTACAACAGCTAATTATAACCAAGGAAAGCAACCACAAATAAGCCATGACCTACAATTCTAGTTCTTCAAAATATAAAATGGGAAATTGATATTCATTTTGATTTGGTTTCTCAGCATAACCAGGTATGCAACAACAAAGGACATGTATCCTTCAAGCTGACCAGTCCCTTATCCATTGGGCATCAACTAAATCTTCAACATACAGATGGATACCTAAAACATGCTCACATATTCAGGCATATGATCTATCTATTTGACTTGCAAATAGACATCAGTCTTCACAACAACTCTCATACTTATGATGATATCCTCCTCATGTAGCCCACAATCCTGTCAATGTAAACAAGCACTTACTTGGATTCTTTGTTCCAATAGCAAGTTTATCATGACATACAACCTTAAATGATTGCAACTGAGTTCAAGACCTTGGTTCTTAAGCATAGAACATTGCAAATAACAGAAGCAAGAGATGAGAATCAGAATGAAACTAATAAGGTTAAACTCTTTGCATTAATTTCATTGAAAATAATACATCATCTACATACAAAATTTCAAAAAATACACAAATAAGTGATTGTGTAATATATTTTTACTTCAAAAGGAGTACAACATGTTGTTCATAATAGGAAAACAATGAGAAAATTGGTATCAAAACTCTGTGAAAACTTAGGAAATTGGAACTAGACTTGTGGTCTCACAATCCACCCAAAATCTTCAAAAAATTGGAACCTATACAAAGAGTAGAAAAGGGAGATATATAGGAAAGAAAATCTCTCTGGAAGAATGATCTACCATTGACATCTATCCCACTGAGAAATGTCTTCAATCTGGAGTTGCTGAAATTGATCATCCTTCATCTACCTGCACCTTGAAAAACCATTAATGATCCCAAAATATCTGTACTGAGGGTTCAAGAAATCTGATCTCAACATGTCAAGTTGCATCCGCCGGCAAAATCAACTTGCATTTCTATCAAAAACCATAACCACTCCAACTGCCTTTAAAACCATCAAATCACTTTGAAACTTTCTAGAGAAGTTAGGAATGATGAAAAATATTTATACCAAGTTTTAATTTCATCTACAACATTCAAATTTCACAATTCACCATGATATCCTTGAAATCAGAAAATTGCCTGCAGCTAGTTCCTGCTGATACCTGTGCAAATTCTGACTACAGAAATAGAAAGTTCACTCTTCCCTACTTCCAATGGTATATTACACTTCATATTCGGGATAAAAATTCCCCCCCTAAGAGAAATCTAAAATTCTAGCTCCTGAATAGAACATAATACTTAAAATGAAAAATTTAAAAAGACTACATAGTCTGAACTATATAATTTTATAAATAATTCAAATATTTCCATTTGATATTCTGAGTGTTCAAATCACCTTTGAAATTTGATTTTTAAATCATTTTGTATTTCCCTTCAGGTCCACATGTCTACTTTTTATTTGACCATCATCTGGGCAGGCCCCACTTAGTCTTTTTCGTAGCATCTCAGGCTTAATTTTGACCTCCTTTGGCCCTACGACAAGGCAAACTCATAACATTGGGCTTCTTCATTCTAGAGTCTCTGATCACATGACTAGGAGGAGCATCACGAGACATGAAAAATTTTGCACCAATCTTACGGCGAAGACGTAGGATCGAGGATCTTTTATTTTTCATTTACGATTTCACGACACTATCGTGCCATCGCATGTCTCCAAACCACAACCCCCGATCACACGATGGGGTCACAATTTCATTGACCCCGACCGCTGGTCGAATGGGGCCCTCCATAGACCTAGCGTCATATAAAATATGAGCCTTCAGACACTTATGCCTTGCACACCCTTGTATTTATACAACAAAATATTTCCCCAATAACTAATGTGGGATATATCGCCCATCCACTGCACACCAGTTCTGACATGAAACTCTACACTTTGGATGTGAAATGCCCCCCCCCCTATTGTACATGTGGGCTCGGTCTACCCCTCGATGGTGTACCCTTTCAAAGTAGGCTGCTCTAATTGAAATATGGAGCCTCCATTGACGCTAAAAATGTGTTAAAAATCCCCACCAATGTGAAACCCTGTCGTCTTCTATACCAGCCTAAAAGACATGGGTGCAATCTCAGATCATGCCATGGAAGCCTTGTAGAACATGGATGTTGCCATCCCTTAACTGATGTGGATCTTGCGAGCTGGCCTTTCATGCTAAGACGTGAGGCCACTTTCTTTCTTTGCCATCTTTGTAATCATGTGGGGTGCAGGCGTGGACACCCCTATCTGCAAGTTCCATTGCCATCTCTCCATATTTTTATGAGATGCAAATTGAACATGGATAGCTCTCTTTGGGCCTTTTTTATACTATAGATCTGTTTGTTTATCGTGCCATGAGCTAGCTTTATGCACATGGAGAATCTTGTTCTGCTCCCTTTGCAAACAACGAACCCTCCCTTGTTGTGGGCTACATACCTTATCTTTTGAGATCACACTGGATGTCAATGCATATTACTAATCATAAAGATAAATCAATGAAAATCATTATCATTTCATCCTTAAAATCTTTAGCTCACACAATCTTTATCAGTCTGATGGAAATAGTTGGCCTCCAAAGTGGGTCCGACTAAATTTTTTTTTGTTTTCGAACAATTGATTTTGTAAAATGATCCATCAATCATCTTAAAACATCTGAAATCAAATTTGACCACAGAAACAATCATTAAAACTTATTTTAAACCATTTTTGCACCACTGTGAAATCTCTGTCAGGAGGCCTGTTGCCTGCATTTTAAAAATTGATTTAAACACCTGACAGACCTCTAAAACTCTGGATATATCATCTCTCTGACATGGTCTACAGGGCTGCAAAATCTCATTGCATGATGATATTAGTGTCAAAATATATTGACCTCAAAACATGCCTACTTCAAACTGCCTGCAGATAAACATATCAAAAAAATGGAAATTGCATTTGGTTTGAGCCTTGAAAATTGGGCAAACGGGAACTTGAGATTCTAAAAACTGGGGCATTGATACTTTGTTATGAGGGGAATGTACTTCTATGAGTTGGGCTCATGAAAAGTCATGGGGCACATTTGGCGGAGGTCTGAAGTTAGCTACCTGGATTTGCAGGACAGGAAACACCACGAAAACAACATTTTTGCAAATGGAATGACCCTGGTGAAGTGTGAAGACGGATTCATCAGAATTTGAAAACTGACCCACTCGTAGTATTTTAAGAGTAGAACATAGGGGAACAAACCATTTGATCCTACCAGTCATAGGTTTAAAGTTATGATGCATCGAACTGGGCTCTCGATCAATCTACACTTCCGACTAGCAGTGAAACTTTAAAATTACAAATGGAATTGCATTGGAAAACTGATCAAACAGATTAATCATAAGCTCAAAACTAGAACGCAGAAATTCTTTGACCCCTAGAATATGATGCAAAAGGAATTTTCTCGCTTGGATCAACTGGTCAAAAGTTATAGTTTGTCAAACAGGGCTACCCAGAAATATGAACAAAATACAAATTTGCAGCAAAGATAACTGACCAACTTTGAGGGGTTCAAAACCTAGTCAAACGGATTTGAAATATCTTTAAACTTGAAACATAGGTTCTTGATATGCATACTAAATATCCTCAAAGTGGAAAATCATGAAACATAATCGGGTAAAAGATATTCAATGTAAACTTGGCTCTATGTCGTTTGACACTCAGGCAGGAAATGCAAAACTGAGAACCACTCAAAATGGGACTTCATAAAAAGATTTGAAATGTCAATCTATCATTATGGAACACATATGCAGGACGAATGAAGGGTGTTAGAAACATAAAACACCACTTAGGCCTTATTTCCACAGTCGGGTACACAAGCATGAAAAGCATTTATAAGGGCTCAAAGTAACTCAAAATTTTGAATAGGCACTCAAAACGGGAATGCAATTTTGAGTGCCACCAGTGGCTCTGTCTGGGGATGCATACCCCTTGCGGGCATGGCAAGGATTTAGATCTCTGGCTGAAGCAAACCACTCAAAAAACTTTCTTTGAACAAAATTTTGAAAACAAGGAAACTATTCTAACTATACAAGCTGGTGACCCCGACCACCCAAACCTTTTCAAACTTCTTACCTCTGTCAAAAACTTGATTCTCATTAATATTTCTCTGAGGTAAACTGAAACCTTCATTAGTTTTATCAATCATAATAAAATCCTTGACCATCTCAGCTGGTAAAACTAAATAACCTTCCTGCCTTTCATAGTGTATACTAGGGACTTCTTTAATATAATGCTCACTATGAAAGTAGGGATAAACATGCTCATGTATACCAGGATCAAATTGTTAACTCTCTTCTATAGATGAATTATGCATGCTATCAATTTTGAGAAAAAATTTAGACACACCTTGAAACTGTGTATCTCCATGTACAGTTGGTTGACATTCCAATGAATATCCACATTTATTCTCACCAATGTCATTCATCTTATTTATTACTGGAACTAATTCTAAGCTCTCAACTGATTGTTCATAATCATCAAACAAATTAGCCACATTAAAATATTCATTATAAATCTTCATGTAAAGTGTCGATAGATCTTCAATAATAACATCATCTAACACCTCACCATCATCATGACTACTGAAACACGGATTATCTCTTACCTCATGTGAAACATTATCAAACTCATACGAAGTGCTGGTTCATCTTCAAAGGCAACCTCATTAGGCACGTCATCCTCAAACTCACAAAATGCTACATCATTAGAATAGTCATTGTCATCAATGGAAGAAGCACAGTCCGACTTCTCACAACAATATGATAGTGTATCAACATTAAAATCATCTTCCTCTAAATTTGAAACCTTTGTGTCCTCTTCAAATAACAGATTGATCACTCCATGGAAGGATCCCTTTTGAACACACTGACAAAAAGAAGGTTGGTCATCATCAAAGTCTTGATCATACAAAGCATTAGAATAAACCTTGAAACCACTACCAACACCATTTTCATGAGAACTTTCTGCATATGAAGACGAAACAGAGTTAGAATCACTATCATCAATTAAATTTATCATATCTTTATCTTCATAGCTGGAAGACAAATCATTTTCAAATTCTTCATTGATTAAGTTATTTGTGTAGTGTGAAGACTGAGATGCATCTTCACCATCAGATTCGGAAAAGAAAATCATATCTTCACTTTCATATGAACATTCAATTCCATCATTGCTTTCTTTTTCTTCTGTTGCATCTAACTCACATAAAGAAAGCTCATCATCACCATCCTCATTCTCATCTATATCACCTTTAGGATTTTGTTCTTCTTTCTATGACTGAGATAGTCTTGATTCACATTCTTCATCTTCATAAGACACTTCTTCATCATATGCCAAATTAGAAACCATGTTTGCATCACTTGAAACACAACTTTAAGCTTTTTCACCAACATAACATAGAGATGAATGCCTTGCAACATCATAATTGATTTCATTCTCAACACAAGGCAAATCATCCACTCGAGAAGAAACAACTGAAATTAATTTTTCTACACATAAGTCATCAAGTGAATCAACCTCAACACCCACTGCTGGATTATCACAAACACATGCATCTTAATTTGCAATAGGCGTATTCTTTTCTTCACACATTTTTTGATTTGAACATTCAATTCGATTATACATTATAGCAAGGGAGTTGACATTCTGAACTGTATTTGAACACTCAACATAATATTTCTCCTTAATTTTGTCTTCATTATACAAGCAAGATGCCTTAGAAAAATGACTCCTAGTAAGTCCATACTTTAAATTATTCTCAATATCCATAGCATTCATAAAGGCTTGATATAATGTTTGAGGTTCTTTATCCCTTAACTGGTAACTCGTTTTCTTATTAAATGCACCAAGGTAAACTATTAGGAACACTTTATCCTCCAGTTTACATTTCTCAGGGATCTCATTTAAGGTTCTTACAAATCTGATATTGAACTTAGGAATGAGCTCATCATCCTTAATACGAATCCTTAAAAATTTATCAAATGAATTAGATAAGTTCACCCTCTCACCAAATTGCTCCATGAAAGCTGCATGTAACTCACTCCAGGATGAGATAGAACACACTGGTAAAAATGAAAACCAGTCTCTAGCATCACTCTCTAGAGTCTGAACAAATAATTTCATGTATACATCCTCATGAGAAACCTCATAGTCACCCATCAAATCACTGAAAACTTGAACATGCTGACTAGCTAAAACAATATGGTTCCCACTGAATTTAGGCAAATGTTTTCTAATATCATCAGGGATGATATTAGAGAAACCATAAATACCATTAAAATTTAATGGCATCTATCTCTTGGTAGAAAAGGATCTACGATTTTGGTCAATGAACTGCACACTAGGTGAATAGAAATTTGCCATCTTATGCAAACTTACAACTCACCAAAATAACTTTCAAAATTTAAAACTTGCAGTAGATTTGAAAACTTTACCTACCAACTGAAATCTCCGAACATATTCCAAGATGTAAATACACTTTCTGAAACAATACTTCACAAAATATGTTGAGATACATAAAACACTTCTCATGCGTAGTGCTGAAAAATCACTGGATGGAGAAAACCCTTTTATAAGTTTACTTTCTTGAAAAAGGAATTCAAGAAATAGAATAATACCTTAACCATGATGCTTGAAAACTTCTTCAATGCTGTAAAGAACAACAGATTCAAATCATGCTTGATTTAGTAACTCTTGCACAAAATCACCTTTTTCTTTCAACCACTGCCAAGGGCTTGAGATAACTTCTTCAAATCTGCATTCCAACTATTGCAACTTTCACAATAACTTTCACTTCAAAAAATACACTGGTGTAGAGATATACTTTAGAGTCGCCACTCATTAAATGAGAAAAAGTTTCCTAGCTTGCACAAGACAACAAGCTAGTCAAGAATTTATAATAGGTATTTGAAAACTCACACACAACCTTGGAACATCACACCCTTAACAAAGTGAAAGAACACATTCTTGACTGGGAAATGTGAAACCTTGCATACAAAACTGAGTAAGAAAATTTTTGGACTGAAATATATTACACCAGAGATCTTTGTCCTTTTATCAATGAATTTCTTCATGACTCCCCAGCAGAGTTGCCATTTTGTTGGCGTTCTTTCTGGTAAACAACATATAAAGTAGATTTGAACTTGATACCAAGAAACAAAGACCAGGGACAATCCTAAGGATGAGCTAAATCTTATATTTAGCAAGGCTTTATCTAAGTTCTAGGCCAATTAACAGAGTCATACCAGGACTCACTTCACTTTAGGCTCTGCTAAGCCAAGGCGGACAAACCTAAGGGATTTGTCTGATTTATCTTGATACTTCACTGCAAGACTACCCTCTATAGCAGATATGGTCAATATTCTTCTTCAATTTGCTGTTAAATCTCCTGATTACAGCAGCTAATTATAACCAAGGAAAGCAACCACAAATAAGCCATGACCTACAATTCTAGTTCTTCAAAATATAAAATGGGAAATTGATATTCATTTTGATTTGGTTTCTCAGCATGACTAGGTATGAAACAACAAATGACATGTATCCTTCAAGCTGACCAGTCCCTTATCCATTGGCCATCAACTAAATCTTCAACATATAGATGGATACCTAAAACATGCTCAAATATTCAGGCATATGATCTATCTATTTGACTTGCAAATAGACATCAATCTTCATAACAACTCTCGTACTTATGATGATATCCTCCTCATGTAACCCACAATCCTATCAATGTAAACAAGCACTTACTTGGATTCTTTGTTCCAATAGCAAGTTTATCATGACATACAACCTTAAATGATTGCAACTGAGTTCAAGACCTTGGTTCTTAAGCACAGAACATTGCAAATAACAGAAGCAAGAGATGAGAATCAGAATGAAACTAATAAGGTTAAACTCTTTGCATTAATTTCATTGAAAATAATACATCATTTGCATACAAAAATTCAGAAAATACACAAATAAGTGACTGTGTAATATATTTTTACTTCAAAAGGAATACAACATGCTGTTCATAATAGGAAAACAATGAGAAAACTAGTATTAGAATTGTCTGAAAACTCAGGAAATTGGAACTAGACTTATGGTCTCACAATCCACCCAAAATCTTAAAAAAATTGGAACCTGTACAAAGAGTAGAAAAGGGAGATATATAGGAAAGAAGATCTCTCTGGAAGAATGATCTGCCGTTGACATTTGTCCCACTGAGAAATGTCTTCAATCTGGAGTTGTTGAAACTGATCATCCTTCATCTACCTACACCTTGAAAAACCATTAATGATCCCAAAACATCTGTACTAAGGGTCCAAGAAATCTGATCTCAACATGTCAAGTTGCATCCGCCGACAAAATCAACTTGCATTTCTATCAAAAACCATAACTGCTCCAACTACCTTTAAAACCATCAAATCACTTTGAAACTTTCTGGAGAAGTTAGGAATGATGAAAAATCTTTATACCAAGTTGTAATTTCATCTGCAACATTCAAATTTCACAATTTAGCATGATATCACTGAAATCAGAAAACTGCCTGCAGCTGGTTCCTGTTGATACCTGTGCAAATTTTGACTACAGAAATGGAAAGTTTGCTCTTTCCCAGTTCCAACGGTATATTACACTTCATATTCGGGATGAAAATTGCCCCCCTGAGAGAAATCTAAAATTCTGGCTCCTGAGTAGAACATAATACTTAAAATAAAAAATTTAAAAAGACTACATAGTTTGAACTATATAATTTTATAAATAATTCAAATATTTCCATTTGATATTCTGAGCATTCAAATTACTTTTGAAATTTGATTTTTAAATCATTTTGTATTTCCCTTTAGGTCCACATGTCAACTTTTTATTTGACCATCATCTGGGTAGGCCCCACTTAGTCTTTTTCGTAGCATCCTAGGCTCAATTTTGACCTCCTGTAGCCCTATGACAAGGCAAACTCGTAACATCAAGCTTCTTCATTCTGGAGGCTCTAATCACATGACTAGGCAGAGCATTGCGAGACATCAAAAATTTTGCCCCTATCTTAGGGTGAAGTCGTAGGATCGGGGATCTTTTATTTTTCATTTATGATTTCATGACACTTTCGTGCCATCACACGTCTCCAAACCACAATCCTCGATCACACGATGGGGTCACAATTTTTTTTACCCTGACTGCTAGTCAGATGGGGCCCTCCATAGACCTGGCGTCATATAAAACATGAGCCTTCAGACACTTATGCCTTGTGCACCTGTGTATTTATACAACAAAATATTTCCCCAATAACTGATGTGGGATATATCGCCCATCCACTGCACACCAGTTCTGACGTGAAACTCTGCACTTTGGATGTGAAATACCCCCCTTGCTATACATGTGGGCTCGGTCTACCCCTTGATGGTGTACCCTTTCAAAGTAGGCTGCTCTAATTGAAATATGGAGCCTCCATTGATGCTAAAAATGTGTTAGAAATCCCCACCAATGTGAAACCCTGTCGTCTTCTATACCTACCTACAAAACGTGGGTGCAATCTCAAATCATGTCATGGAAGCCTTGCAGAACATGGATGTTGCCATCCATTAACTGATGTCGATCCTACGAGCTGGCCTTTCATGCTAAGACGTGAGGCCCCTTTCTTTCTTTGGTGTCTTTGTAATCATGTGGGGTGCAGGCGTGGACACCCCTATCTGCGAGTTCCATTGCCATCTCTCCCTATTTTTATGAGATGCAAATTGAACGTGGATAGCTCTCTTTGGGCCTTTTTTATACTATAGGTCTATTCGTTTATCATGCCGTGAGCTAGCTTTATGCACATGGAGAATCCTGTTCTGCTCCCCTTGCAAACAATGAACCCTCCCTTGTTGTGGGCTACATACCTTATCTTTGGAGATCACACTGGATGTCAATGCATATTACTAATCATAAAGATAAATCAATGAAAATCATTATCATTTCATCCTTAAAATCTTTAACTCACACAATCTTTATCAGTCTGATGGAAATAGTCGGCGCCCAAAGTGGGTTCGACTAGAAAAAATTTTGTTTTTGAACAACTGATTCTATAAACTAATCCATCAATCATCTTAAAACGTCTGAAATCAAATTTAACCACTGAAACAATCATTAAAACTTATTTTAAAACATTTTCGCACCACTGCGAAATCTCTATCAGGAGGCCTGTTGCCTGCCTTTTAAAAACTAATTTAAACATCTGACAGAGCTCTGAAACTCTTGATATATCATCTCTCTAACATGCTCTACAGGCTTGCGAAGTCTCATTGCATGATAAACATATCAAAAAATCAAAATTGCGTTTGGTTTGAGCCTTGAAAAATGGGCAAACGGGCACTTGAGATTCTGAAAACTAGGGCATTGATACTTTGTTATGAGGGGAATGTAATTCTATGAGTTGGGATCATGACAAATCACGGGGCACATTTGGCGGAGGTCTGAAGTTAGCTACCTGGATTTGCAGGACAGGAAACACCAGGAAAACAACATTTTCGCAAATGGAATGACCCTAGTGAAGTGTGAAGACAGGAAGTGTGAAGACAGATTCATCAAGTTTTGATAACTAACCCACTCATAGTATTTTCAGAGTAGAACACAAGGGAACAAACCATTTGATCCTACCAGTCATAGGTTTAAAGTTATGATGCCTCGAACAGGGCTCTCGATCAATCTGCACTTCTGACTAGCAGTGAAACTTTAAAATTGTAAATGGAATTGCGTTTGAAAACTGATCAAACAGATTCGTCATAAGCTCAAAACTAGAATGTAGAAATAATTTGACCCCTAGAATATGATGCAAAAATAATTTTCTCACTTGGGTCAACTAGTCAAAAGTTATAGTTTGTCAAACAGGGCTACCCAAAAATATGAACAAAATACAAATTTGCAGCAGAGATAACAGACCAACTTTGAGGGGTTCAAAACCTAGTCAAACGGATTCAAAATATCTTGAAACTTGAAAAATAGGTTCTCTGATATGCATAATAAATATCCTCAAAGTGGTGAATCATGAAACATAATTGGGTAAAAGATATTCAAATGCAAACATGGCTCTATGTCACTGTTTGACACTCAGGCAGGAAATGCAAAACTGAGAACCACTCAAAATGGGACTTTGTAAAAAGATTTGAAATGTCATTCTATCATTATGGAACACATATGCAGGATGAATGAAGGGTGTTAGAAACATAAAACACCACTTAGGCCTTATTTCCACAGCCAGGTACAAAAGCATGAAAAGCATTTATAAGGGCTCAAAGTAACTCAAAATTTGGAATAGGCACTCAAAATGGAAATGCAATTTCGAGTGCCACCATAAGGAATGTTAGGTCATGAGGAAAAGTGTGTTGAATGTGTAGAAGGGTGAAATATTGAGAAGGTCAAGAGGACCAAAGAAGAATATAGACAAAGAGTCAAGGACTCTGCTTCGTTTAGTGACCACAAAAGTGATTGCATTAGATTGGCATACCAAGTGAGGAGGCTAAAGAAGACAAATGCTTGAAGGGTGAACAAGCTATCAGAGGTTTAAAGACTAAAAGCCAAGCAAGTTGAGAAGTGAATCGAGATCTAAAATTTGCAAGATAGGTTGTAAGTTGTATCCGATCAAATACTCTACTCTACTCTCTAACAATTGTATCAATTAGGGTAAAATATTTTTGACTAAGGTTGACTTAAAAATCATTAGAAAATCCTTTAACAAGGTAGCATTCCAAGTGAATGTTCTTAATGTCCTTAACTAGGCTCACTTCTAATAGGGTGTTTGAAATCCCTTAATTGGGTCACATTTGATAGTGTATGTTGTAACCTTTAACAAGGTTGGCCTTTCATAGGGTATCCCATCAAAAGAGTGAAAAAGGAGTAGCATGTTACTGGTGGTTTTCTTCAAATTGAGTTTCCACATTAAATCACTATGTCAAGTGTGTGAATGAGTTTTCTTGATTTACAGTTTATTATTGCATGTTGATTTATTAGTAACTTGCATGTTTAATGGGTTCACTAACCTAAGTGGAAAGTCTTAGTGGGACATCAAGACTTTGGATAAATAATTCACCCCCCAACACCTCCCCTCCCACCCCTACCCCCTCTCAGTTATTCTAAATAATTCTAACACTTATACCTCAAAATTTTATAACTCCCCCTGAGTTGATAGGTCTATCCGATATTCAAAATTATGTACTCATGCTGAGTAAATGTGTCTCAATTTGATACTCTTTGAATTTCTTGTTGTTCTTTTCTTGCTCCCCCTTTTCTCTTACTTTTTTTTATCTTAACTCTCTTTCTCTCTATTTTTACTATCTCCCCTTTTCTTTTGACTTCTCTTTACTATCCCCCCCTTTTGTTTTCTTTACTACTTTATTTCTCCCCCACCCTTTTTTACTACTTTATTTCTCCTCCTTTTCGACATTTATGTCAATGGGATATACATTGATAGTGTGTTTGTCCAAGAAAGATTTATGGAACTATAGTACAATCTTAAGAGTTGCATCCCAATTTTCACATGCTACATCTAGAGACTTAATTTGGATAGCCAACTTGGCAGCAAGGTGGACTAGGCCATCTAGTGTAGAAAGATTGGGATATTTCTTCATGAGAATCTATGTGTAGCCTTACTTGGGATATTTCTTCATGAGAATCTCTGTGTAGCCTTACTCCTTATGCAAGATCTCCATATGGGAAGTCAATGTGGTTTGGATGCTAATCAATTTTGCCCTTATGTTGGCTTCTTTGGTAGATTATGTTGCTAACTAACTCTAGGTTTGCGATAAAGTTCTAAAGTATTTCTCACTTTGGGTCGGAGTTATAGGAAATTTTGCACATGATATATTAATTTGACTTTCCAAAATTAAAATATGACTCCTTGTTTCTTGTGTGAAGAGTGTAGGGTTGGACAATTTGGCGTACAATGAGAAAATGTTCTCAAGTACCTTCTTCACACTTTATACCTTTGTTTCCAATGCAACTTGTGTGAGTGCTATATCACCTAATATTTTCTCATTCACTTTATTTTGAAACTCCTTTTTAGACCATTTTAATAATTTATTATTTGTATCAAGGTCTACATTATTTACCTTTTCCACTATATTTTTTAGTTGTTTAATCGGTGGCTTGGTTTCATCTAGAGTAGGCAGACTGAATGCATCTAGAAATATGTCTTTGATATCCACAATGTTTTCTTCTGCCTGTGCTCCCTTTTGAGTAGTTCATGATGCTTCTTTCTAGCTAGGGCTTCTTGCAATATACCCATCTACTTTATTGTCATTGTATCATAATCATACTTTGGTAACACAATCTCTTCAACAAGGCTTACATCTCCATGTGTGATTATCTTTTTTTCTTTTGGTGAGCTTGGCTTCTAAAGAGTATGACTAGGAGTGCCAAATTTTGGTAAAGTTACTAGTGCTTAAATGATTACTTACTCCTTCAGCTTTGGTGTTAACTTGGTCTCTTCAGGCTTTTCCTTCTCTACCACAATACCTTGACTTGCACGTTGTACTTGTGCTGGAGGTGTAGATAGATTTGTCTGACCTATTTGACTCTATTCTTTAGTAGGGACTTGGGTTTCAATTGCATCCTTTCCAATTGTATCAACCTTTTTTGGTGTAGCTTCTGGGATTTTATCTAAAGGTTGTACATGAGTGACTTAAGGGATGATGGTAAGTGATTCTTGTCTTTTCACCTTTTCACTTGTAGTTTCAATCACTATTTTTTGTATTTCATCTACACTCACTAATACAAGATTATCACATAATTTTTTCTACAGTGTAGATTGATCAAGTATCTTTTTCAAATCTTCCTCTATTAGGGGGTTGATTTTTTGAGTAATTAGTTTAGAGACATCCTTCACTGTTATTGTTTTAGTATTTTCACTTGTTATATGTTGAAGATTAATATTAGGAAATTGTGTATCTTGTACACTCTATTCTTCTTGTTGCTCTACCTCAGTTGTTGCCTTGTTATCTATATTTATTTTTGTACATCCCTTAGTTGTGTCTTCATTGTTATCATCTTCTTCGTCATCTTTTACCTCAATGGGTTGTTGTTCTCCTTCTTTTACTATAGCAAGTCCATTTGTAACTTTTCACATCTGTGTGAACTTCTTCACAATGTTTTCAATATTATTTTGCAATATGCTAAAGGCTTTATATTTTGGGACAAATATAACTACATATTTCTTCATAGCCTTAGAAATTTGTCCCTTACTAAGTTCAAACATAACTTGTGTAAGTGTTGTCCCCCTTATTTTCCTTTCTAAATTCAAACAATAATGCCATTTCTGCTCAACTCTATCATATAAGCTTTTAGGCATAGAGTTAGCAATCTCTAGTGGAGCTTCCTTAAAAAATTCCATCATTGCATATATAGCTTCCTCCACTTGATTCTTTTCAATTTTACTAAGATTATCAAAATCAATATGAGAAAATCTTGATAGATCTGCACTATTCTTAACATTTTCACATAGGCTTTCTAGATCTGAGGATGGGTTGTGAATCACCACTTTAAATTGGTTATTATCATCTAATTCTATTCTTTGCTCATCTAATTTAGATTGTGCAATGTATTTCCTCCTTGTCCTTTTCAATGCTCCTCCTTCCTACTCTGCTAGTTTGATCTTTTCTTTTGCCGTTTATGCAATGACATGTGCGTGAGCCCCAGGGATAAGTTTAAGGAACGCCCCCCTCCCAAAATTTAAAAAATTGTGGCAAATCACATGTCATTTGGGGGGAAAAAAAATAGTGTTGGCGAATTATGCATCAATTGATGGATATTTGGTGGCAAATTTTTTAATAGTTTAGACAATTTCTATAAAATAATGGCGATTATAATTTTTGTTTTAAATAAAATTATTAATATTGATGGAAAATTATGTTTTGAAATGTAATTATGTTAAATGCATTATTTGAGAACTTAGACCGTTTGATGATCCAAGATCAATGGCTAAGGTTTAATTTCAGCCAACATTTTTTGAAGGAAGAAGAATTGTCGAGGTAGTCACCAGAATGTTGATATGTATCAAGGTAAGTTGTCTATGGAGTACAATGTCACTTATAAAAACAAATTCACATAGGAAAATGGGAATTTGGTGAATGATGATCGTTGAAAGAGACACTTAATTAATTCTATGGTGAATAAGAGTAAAAATTAAAAAGAAATATGGGCAAAGAACTCGACTACCAAACTGAAATTACGTAATAATAGTGGCGAACATTCTGACCACTATATGAGTATTTTATAAAATCTGGGCAAACCAGTCAACTAGTATATGGTGTTTTTCTTAGCCAATTTCTATAGCCCAATTGGGTCATATTAGCCAATTGGCGAATAATGGCCACTAAAAAAATCCCTAGCGAGCCCTTGTAGTACATGTTGTAGGTTGGGCTAGCTTGGTTTTATAGTCTTCTTGGTTTTTCTCACTGGTTAAGCCTTAGCCTTTCTCTTCTTTTCATTAGTAGGAGTAGATTCTTCCTTAGCTTCTTCTTCCTAACACCTATAATTTCTATCTCTTCCTCTTGCTAAACTTCTCCCATTCCTTTTTCGTGCAAGTGGTGCTTGGGTCTAGATGTTTTCTTCTTTATCATCCTCTTCCTGCTTGGAACCTACACTAATTTTAGCTTTTAATTTCTTCACCAACTTTTCCTTCATCTTTATAGTAGAGGTATTGTTTAGTTCCATGGTAATTTTGGATTTAGCCATCTCATAATTATCAAATTCTTTTTCATTTTTATCTATATCTTTAGAAAGTAATGCAGTTATTGCTACAGAGGCCTCATCTACATTGATTTCATATCCTAATAGCCTTAGCCATCTTAACCTTAGAGTTGCTACTTGAACATAAGTATAATCAAAATCAACTAAGAAACAAACATCATCATAATGTTTTCCCACCAGTGATACTAGAATTTTGAATCTTTTCTTCATAGATTGCTTAAAATCATCAAAGTAACTTGTCATTACAAATTCAAAAGTTTCACCTAATTGTTCAATAAACTCACCAATCTGTACTACCACTAACCTATTTGTTTTCCATGCCATGGTGTCAAATATAGGAAATGTGTTTTGAACATAAAAGAAAATTCATATTAAAATAGAACCAAATTTGCACTAAGAACTCTTTGTTTTCCTTATTGCTCCTAGATTTTTAATCAACTGCTATAGTTGTAGCTAGGCAAGATCATATGTGTGATCTTTCTTGACAATCTTATAGCCAAAATCTACTACAATAGAGGGCACACTGTCTAATTTTCTTGATTTGTAAAACTTGTATGAAATTACCCTTACTACAAAATCTATCAATGATCTATGATGGTGTCAATTGTCCTTCCTCTTTTATTTAGCATGGCTCCTGTATTTTTTGTAATAACCTATTTTGAATCGGTCCTTAAAGTCTTAAGTTGATCTAGGGTTGGATATACTATTACCCTATGGATTATTCTTTTGGTTATTTTGATAGGCCCATTGTCTAACCAAAGTGAACAATCATGAATTTTGCTCAATAAAATCCTAGTCCGTTTGGTTATGAAAACATTTGGGAAATCTAGGGTATGATTTAACCCTTTCTTCTCTACAATTTTGAATTCTTCCCTGAACACCCCATTTTCACAAAGTTTATTACATGCTTGTCTGATATCCATGTCTCCAATACTTCCAATCTTATAGTTGTAACATTTCCTAACATCTTGAACCATTAAGACTTTTGGTGTTATCATGGATAATGCATCAGAGGGGTCTTGTTTATATGCAATATCAGGTATGGATTTGAAAATAAGTTGTTTGACCTCATTGCTAACTAGTTGAACATTAAAAACCTCCTTACCCTCTACAATCTTTGAACTAGATGGCATTTTGAAAAACTAGTGTTTCTGAAAAATAGAAAAAACATAGCTTGGCACATAATAAATACCTTGCAAGATCTAACAAAGTGGTGTAAAATTGATATTCAAATATTCTACAGTTTCTTTTGATGAACTTCTTGACCACCTTTCACTCTCCTTCTTTCTTGATTTTGAAATGATGTAAAATGAGTTGAAAATCAATGAAATACCCTTTTGAAAACCTACAATTAATGTTGAGTGCTTACATAGTTCTAAGCTTGGCATCAACCAATTTTAGGCTCACTCAAAATCAATCAATTGTTCAAAAACCATTAAGATCTTGGCATCAACTAGCCAATATATTAGCTTTGTATTCTCCAACATTTTACTCAACAATCATAGGAAACTTTTCATGCTCAACAATAACATGCAAAACATAAAGATTTTTCTTTGATTCCTAATAACATCTTGCATCTTTATTCATGATTATGTAGACTTTTGAGTACTAAATTCTTTTGGAATTTATATATGATATAACTTATGAAAATTAGTCCCACATACCTTTTGACTACTTAGTTTGATGAGGTGTGATCACTTGACCCATTGGGTGAAGTGATCCCTTCTCCACTTGATGTGTTGTAGTCTTCCTTTTTCTTCCATTTCTTGTTCATTTCATTTTTAACATTTTCAGCATCTACCTTTCCTTTTCCTTTAATATTATTGAATTCAAAACTTGGTGCCTTTGACTTTGTTGGACACTAATGACTGATGTGAGCAATCTTCAAACAACAGAAATATGGGGTTTGACTCAACCACTTTTGTAGTCACTTTTGAAATGTATCCTTGTATAATTCTTAGGAACATGTCCATATTCTTGATGATAATGATAGCTATATCTTGTATTATAATCCCAATTATAAGATTATACATTGGATTTTACCTTAGTTTGCGTATTTGATGACCATATGGGTTTGGATCTGCATTCAAAATCTTTATGTCCATACTTTTCATAGTTATAGCAATATCCTTCAAATATTTGTATGTGCATGGTAATAGTTCAGCATTCATATGCTTGATGACCTTATTTTTTGCTTTTATGGCAATGAACTATGCTCTTATTTTTGACATTCTAATTTATAGTCTTGCTATAGTATGTCCTTTCTTAACACAATTATGACAATTATGCCTAGAATTCTTATCTTTGTTGTTCCTTTCTTCAACACTTTTGGATGACTCTTTTTCTCCAGTACTTGTGTATCCCAGTCAAGGTATATCATTATTAGATCTAGGGGATCTCAATAATTGCTCAAAGTATTTGATGGCTTCACTTGGTTTATTGAAACTTTTGGTAAATTCCTTTTCTCTTTTTAGGTCATTACATAATTGCCCATTCTACAACTTTAGTGCTGTTATCTCAATATCCTTAACATTCAATTCATATTTGGCATTCATCATTTGACTCAAATTATCCAATTATATGTTGGAAATATTGGTTAGCTCTAATGATTTCTCCTCTAGCCTATTGGTCAAAACTCTTTTATTTTCTTCAATCATGGCTTTGTCTTCCATAGCTTTCTTCTTCTATTTAGTCATCTCACATAGTAGTATGGCTTGGGATAGTATGGCTAGGGATTCTTTCTCTAACTTGAGATTTCTAATCTCCTCGGCTTGGACTCTATTCTTTTCCATTATGTCTACAACTACTATGTCAAATTCATTGGAGTTTTCATTAGCAAATAGCTTAGTAGTGTCTATCTCTTTGTATTACATGTCATTCTCCTCAATGGAAATTTCCTTCCTTCTCTTCAAAGATTTCTTTAGTTCTTCTCTTGCTTCATTTAGTTGATGTAGAATGAGTTGTATTTTAACTCCTTGATTCTCAATGATCTTTCCCAACTTGTAGAATTCTATTTCAAGATCTTTCCTGAAAGATGCAAATCTTCTCTTTCAGAGAACTAGGCTTTGATACCAATTTTTGAAATTAGAATAGGAAAGGTAAACTTCTAAGGGGGGGTAGTGGGGTTTCAATTAGTAGTTTAAACTTTGACCCATAAAACATTCACAAATATATGACACTAGATATGATTACCCAGACACCCTCCAATGAGAAGGTAAAATTGGGGTGGGGATGACACCTAAAAATATTCACTACTACAATAATAAAGCATATCCAATGAATGTTACAATGTTTGATCATGAGACATGATCTACCCTATGAAAGGTTTTCCTTATTAAAGGCTTATAAAGACTATTAGGTCTCACCATGCTAAAGGATTTCAACACATGTTAGAAGTGTGCCTTGTTAAAGGACTTTAACTCAAAATTATGTAAGCACCCTGTTAAAGAATCTCAATACATGATATTAGGACTACTCTTGTTAAGAGATTTAACTAATTCACGTACTAGAATGACTCAACATTGATCCCATATTTAGCACCTGGTTGCTTGATGATAGATCACCTCTAAACTAATGTATTCTAAATCCTTCTTGATCAGATGTCTCTCTGTTGTATACTATTCCCTTCCTTTGTTCTTCTTTAACTTATTCTAGAATGCAATTTCACTTCACAGTTCCTTAGTCACTAGAATGCTCTATTTTTACATGTAAGCTTCTCTCTTCACTTCTTCCATGCACATATGAAGTTTAGATTTTTCCTCCTTAAGAAGACTTAGGTGGCTTAGGGTTAGGTATGAATCAACAACTGTGATTCATCCATTTTGCCACTTAAACCTTCCCTTTTTTTAATGGATGCATGCAATTCATAGAGATTCCAACTTAAGATTTGTCCTTATCACAAAAATATCATAATTCAATCTTCAAGTTGGCTCAAAAAGGGTTTACATAGTAGTTTGTGCCATTACAAACAACTATGTCAAAACTATCTTACTTAGCAACTCAAGTCTCTGATGCTTGGCATCTAAATCAATTAGCATAGACTACTATTATGGTTCCACAACACACACCCCATCTCCTAATGAAAATGGGGACCCCCTACTTTATTTTGGGATTTTTGGACTCCTAGTCCATGATTCAAGGCATTTTGATGTGTTGCCTACCCCTAAGATTCATGTTCTATGTTTTGGTGAAGAAATCTTGTCAATAAAAATCAAATTATTAATAGGGGACAAGTTTAAAAATGCAAAATTTAAAATTGCACACCTGCACATTTTTCTAGGTGCACTATTGTGCCATAAACAATGCAAAAGCACATCACCCTTTGGTGATGCACATTGGTGCACCACCAAAGGAGGGGTGAGGCTATATAAGCCTCCACCCCATCATTTTCTCCTCACCTTGTTTTGTTTCCTCCTTGCCAAGAGACTTGCTTGAGTTGATTTGTGCATTATGCTCCCTTTGTACTTTGACTCCATAATAATCGATAGCTTTGCACATACTTAGGTGTGGTCTCTTTCTATTGCACCACACATTGACATGATGGTTGGTGCATAGTAGCACACCTAGTTTGGTGTGCAAGTACACACCGAACCTTGTGTGCTCAAACTTCAAAAAATAGTAAACTCAAGATGGTGTGCATCAGCACAACTCCTCAAGTGTGCTGATGTGCACCCCAGAATTTTAAAAAAGAATAAGAAGCATTTGAAGTTTGGTGTGCAATTGCACACCTAGCACGGTGCACAAGTGAACACCAAACTTAAATAGAAGTAAATTCCAAATATGGTGTACACTCATGCACCTAATCTAGTGCGCTAGTGGGCACTATATTTTTTTTAAAAGTTTAAATAAAAATAAGGTTTTTTAGAGTTTAAATAGGTTTTTCATGTTAATTTTCAAGAATTTATGTTTTTGAGGTTTTCTATCAGCCAATTTATTTATCAATTCATTTTCTCCAACCTTGGACTAATGGACATTTTTTCTCTTTATGTGCAGATATAATGGCATCTTCATTAGGCCAAAAAATGGCACCATAACCTATTGTGTTCAAGTTCCAAGGAGTCCCTTCAAAATCTAGGTTCCAAGATGATTACACAAAAATTAAAGACATAGATGTGGGACACACTGATTTGGCAGAGTTCTTAAGGATTTGCAACAGATCCATTGAGAGGTCAACTTTGGTTTCAACTTTAATCTAATTAGGACTAGTAAACACATCTTCACATCCAATGTTAACACAATTCTCGGAGCTCATAATAACAATTGCACAACACTTTATTCTGGAGGAAAGGGTGATAAAGAGTGTGACTAGAGAAGTTGTTCTTGACCTCCAACCTGACAACATTGAGAGAGTATTTCATCTCTCTAGGGTAAATTAGTTCATTAGGCTAACCTATGAGGCAACAGAGAGGTGGTATAGAGAACATCTAAAAGAGGCTTCTAAAATCATCTAGTCCTCTTATTTAATAGAGAAGACTCCTCTAGTGAAGGTAACTGGCAAAGTTGATATGATGAGAGGATATATAAAAGATGATATCAGATACTTAATCATACTTCTGAGTATGATGATGGGTTTACCTATAGCTGGGCACTTAAATGTCTTCATGGTGCATTTTATTGAGACTATCAAGATGGCAAAGATCCGACTGGATTGGGCCACAACTTTGAGCAAAAATCTATGTGAGTAGTAAAGGATAAAAGGAAGTTTTATATGACTTCATATGTGGTGTATCTATTAGCTGCAAGAGTAACAGACTACCTGGGGCTATACAAGAGAGGCAGCATGCAAGATCCTAATGCTTGGCCATATATTGTTTATCCATAATTGGTGAAGAAAAGACTCTAGGGATAGAGCAAGGAATACAAAATTGTCAATGATTCCTTCATATTCATTGTAATTAGATTCATTGAACAAGATTATGTGAAGAGGTTATTAGATGAGGTAGTGGCACAGGTAACAATGCTTGATGCCTATTACATTCAATTTAGAATAGTTACATATCTCAGGTAGCTTGCGCCATTGTCAATCGAAGGAAGCTCAGAAGATATCCTAGTTATAGACTTGTTCTTTTGGAGATTGCACGACAAATTGAGTCTACATACCATAGAGTAAGGAAAAACATAGAGTTGATCAATATCCCCTAGAAGAGTACAATTCCTTGAGGCCCTATTTTGATAATATTGAGAAGGTCCAAAGTCTGTCAGGTAGAAAATTCCACCATGAAGAAGCCATTGAAGACCATTGGATGAATGTGACAAATGACTATGATGTCTATAGCAGGGATTATTATAGGATGACTTTGTATTTGGTAAAAAAATCTTTAAAGGTTTAGATTACATTGGAGACATTGCAAGAAGACTCAGGGGATCTGCTATACCCTCTATTCAACATAGATAAAATAGGGGAAAGTTTGATAATGAACACTGAGGTTGACAGGGAGGAAAGTGATGATATTAATCATTGGCAAGGCACGTTATCAAGCTGACACATGATTCGATCAAGAAAGAATTCAAGCTTGATCCAATACCTAATACAATGGTTTTCCATGCACAAGCCCACCCAGATAAAGGTAGAGGGAAGAAAGTCACTATCCCTACCTTTGCAGCCTAGTCACCAATAAGGTCAAAATAAGTATACCAACATGACCAGCCAATTGGATACTATCACCCTCACTAAACAAAAGGAAAGGGAAAAAGAAAGAGGAGTTCTCCTCAAAGAGCAGAACAAGAAACGGGTGAAATTCTAGTGCATCCGTAGCAACAAGAAGAAACTGTGTAAGGGCCTGAAGATACTAGAGCTCCCCAAGTCTAAGTAGATCCCAAAGTACCAAAAGCTACACCTAGGCAAGCACAAATAAAGGGTGAAATCCAAGAAATCTCTCCTATGCAAATAGATCAAGCATCCCCTTCGACTTGTAAGAAGTGAAGAAAGATTAAGACTCCTATTAAGAAAAGGTAAAAGGGTCATCAAAAGGATGGTTCCTTTCCTATTTGTCCTAGAGCCCATTCAAGAAGAGGAAGAAGAGGAAGAGGAAGATGAGGAGGAAGAGGTACCATTGCAAAGGGGAACTAGGGTAGCAAGAGCCACTGAGCAGGAAAGGAGGAGAAGTTCTACTTTGACACCACCATTAGCTCCAAAAGAACCTCTAGAAATAACTACTTTGGAGGATGATCTATAATGATGGGTTGATGAGTAGGGTGAAGTTGTCAATCATGTATTCAAAATATTAGATTTTGATTTCATGCCCATGGGAATAGAGTTTATTGGGGATAAGATCTAGGATACCCCAATGAATGAGCCTCAATAAGAAGATTGAACAAAAATGCTACCAGAATCATAGGGTCTTGATCTCACTCCACCACCCCTTGTCATAGTCATAGTCATAGTCATAGTGAAAGGCTCTACTACTCCTCCACCTCTGAATCTTGAAGAAGAATAGGTAGAAAAGGAGCTATCACAAGAGGAAGAGCCACAACAAATTATGACTGATGAAGTGTGTAAAGAGGGGCAAATGGTTGAGTATCAGTAACAAACCTCCCAAGACATTGAGATACAAACTATGGGCTCCACTGAGATAGAAACCATAGAAGGAGAACCCTCATAGAGGGTAAGAATGCTAGAAAGGAGTGATAAGGGGAAAGCGGTAGCTAAACACACTCCTTCATCCTAAAGAGGCGGGCTTTCAGTAGGAAGATTTACAAGGTGGTTGAGGAAGGAAATGATGAGAAATAGGAAGCCACAATTCCATGTTGATGAAGAGGATATGATCAAGTTGGCTGAGGTTCTAAATAAACCTAAGTCTCTGTCAAAGGAAGCAAGAGCCTTGGAATTCATTAATAGTACTTGAAACAAGGATTTATTATCTCTAGTGGCTATTCCTCCTCCTAATGTAGATGTAGAAATCTTAGGACCACAAGATTATCAAATTAGAGAGGTTATTCTCAAGAGGCCCACATTGGATACTACCAAGTTGATGGTGACCATGGGAATAAAGGAGGTTTTGAAAACCTTTAAGGAAGAAGGGGAAAAACTTAGAACACTTCATAGGAAAAATGAAATCCTAAGAGGATATTTAGCTGAAGTTGTTGGTCCCTTGGATCTAGAACACCTCAAGGAGACTCTTCATGCTACACTTAGAGATGGGGTAGGTGTACATTTGGATCCATTTTTGAAAGCCTGTCAGCAATGGCGAGATAGTTTTGAGGAAGAGGGCATCCTAATTATCCAAAGAAATCTTAAGCTGCTACATGCTAGGTAGGAAAAATGTGGACAAGATGGTAGTAATTTTGAAGCAAGATTTCAATAATATTATAGATGAAGTACATGCTTGGAGTAAAGATTTATAGGTTTTGGAAGCCATAAAAGGGAAGAAGTACCAAATTTTGGTAGCTACATATACAACAAAAGAGTTAGATTTAATTGATGATTGGATTGAGAAGATATTAGACAGTAATAAAGTAATGGAAACATTACATGCGAAAATCCATTGACTCAAGGACCAAGCCCAAGAGCAAATTTTAGAAGCAAGGAAGCACTATAGTGATGCATGTCTTGATATTTTTGAGGATGATGAATGGGAGAAACTAAAGCCCATAGAGGTAGTAGTAGAGAGGTTCTAGAAGATTTTTGAGGAAGCTTCTAATGATGAGGACATCTGGTAGGCCTTTAGAATAGAGGAAGCCTTGTTAGAGTTGGATACTAAACTCAGGGATTTTGCTAAGACTCCAATTGAAGTAGACAACTACAGAAAAAAGTTCAAAAAAAATTATGATGCTATAGATATTTCGTATGTGGCAAAAATTATTGAGATTATTGAGATATTCAAGGGAAAGCATCCAAACATAGCTCTGGGACAAAGGGTGACAAAACCCAGAAGCCAAAACTTTAGTTTTGGCACTTAATAAAATTTTGAGATTTTTGACCTTTGAGGTGAGCTAGTGTTTAAGTGCATAGGTACATAGGTATGCAAGTATGTAGGTAAGAAGGTGCACTTTTCCAAAGGTGTGCCAATAGTTAATTGCTAGTTCCAAAATAGAGCTTTCCATGCATCAAAAATGCATTCTGACAGCAATTTAACTTTGACAGACGCCTAGTGAAGGATCAACTTCCATTTTTGACACTTCTACTTCCACTAAATGCTTTCTTATTCTTTTTCTCTCATAGATATTTTATCACATGTAAAGGCTCATGCATCCAATTAATGAATATAAAATGGATGGAGTCCTACTAAGCACCAGTTAGATAGTTAGTTTGTATATAATTAGTTTATTTTATTGAATTAAAAGCATTTTATTGCATGAAGATATCTCTCTCTCTCAACATAAATTGAGCAGATGATTTCTTATAAATATTCTATTGTAATATGTAATTGGGGCCACCGTTATTTTGCAATATAATTATGCTTTTGGTGCTTACATTTGGAGTGTAGTAATTCTTGTCTAAATGTGTCATTATTTTTATGAATTTATGTTCATGAAATTGTGATTGAGCCAAAGGTTTATTGCATTGTTTTTGTTTGTGTGATCTTTTAATTTCGATGTTCTCTACGATTTAACAAATTCTACTGACATATCTAGCTAGAGAAGAAATCACCAAATTGTACCTGCATAACTCTTTGTCTCACATGAGCACACTTTCCATGGCCTTGTGATTTGATAAAGAGCGAAACATCATATGGTTATTAAAATTTCCCATCGACGATTGCATAAGTGGAATCTAGGAAGCATTGCTCCTATTTTCATTAGTTACCCACCAATTTCTTTGAAAGCTTAACTCACAGAAGTGTTGTTTTCTATAGCTTATGTCCATTAGGATTTTACTTTCTTATTATTTTCTTTACTAACCCCTTGTTAATTTTAGAATTCATACTAGTTGCATTCATCAAAAAATAGAAAAATAGAAAAATGTAGTTCTCTTTGTGTGTTTTATTTTGAAGCAATGAATAGATTCTACATCTCATCTAAAATTGAAAATGAACCAGCAAAGGCCTCCTCACGAAAAAAAACATTTATCTTCAACTGATTAGATTCTAGTATTTCGCAAAATCACCCAGAACCTTGGAGTTGATCCTCAAAATTGACTTTTCAAGGTAGGAATTTGAAAGAATTCTTGCCATTTAGAATCCTCCATAATGACAACTCAACAAAAGTGGCACTAGAAGGAGGGTTGCTATTTTGATTTTCAAAATAGAAGAAAAACTTGCCAACATTTTGAAATTCTACATTTTTTGCAAGTTCAAAAAATTTCTTGAGTTTTTCAAAAATTTAGGTGCATAGGTGCGTAGATCCACAGGTCCATAGGTGAATAGGTGCCCAGGTCTACTAAATTCTATGGTGCACCTCATTTTGTGAGAAAGTGTAATTTTTTTGAGGTGCATTTTTTGCAAAATTGATGTAAACTGGAGGATTTTGATCCAAAATCTCCATTTTAGTGAGTGTTAAGATCTTCACCAAGTGCACATGAGTTTCTTGAGCTTACACACTTTTGCAAACCATGAAGTGACAAAGGAACATCTCAAATTCAACCCCTTCCATTCAACATTTCACCATCTTCTTCAACTCTGCCTCCACTCCAACCACCTGGTAGACCACCACATATTCCAACAATTCCACCTCCACAACCACCATCCTTAGGTCCACCAAACCCTACAATGGCCTGCTTTTCAAATGTTATAGACTGGCCATTCAACTTGAGAGGTGCACTCCATGACCTTCTAAGAATCTCGAGAAGTTTTTCCCAAGGTTCATTTATGGAGAATCACAAATTTTTGAGGATTACATAAAATTATTCAAAGAAATTTGTAACTAAAAGTAGATTGCCAATGAGGATATGGATCTTCAATTACTCCCCAATTCTTTGGGGGTAGTTGCCTTTAATTGGTACATTAACTTTCCATTAGGATGTATTGGAGATTGGGACACTTTCAAAAAATTATTCCTAGAACAATTCAAAAAGTTCATCAACCCAGTTGTGATACATCAACAATTCATATCAATCAAAAGAGACCCAACTAAGATGGTCTCATGCTTCAAGCATTGCTTTCATATGGCATATCACAAGCTAGAGATGTTATACACTATACCAGTTGATGCCACTATTCAAATTTATATGAATGCTATGGACCATCTTACTGCTATTTTTCTAAGAAAACTTCTACAAAAAATATGAACACATTGGATAAAGTCTTTGTAGAAGCAATAACCTTCACTAAGCAAGCTAATCCTAACAAAGAAGGATTAATGCTCCCAGCTCAAGCTATAACAATGATGCCAACATACCCTGTCAGAGGACCTATGATGCCTAGTTAGTTGATACCTATGAATCTAGTTCCATTACAATAGGCACCTACTCCGCAAAATCCCGCTCTAATATATCCAATGTATGAACCTTTGAATGTTGCCTTCTTTGAGAAAAAGGTAGTAGTACCCACTAAAGAAGACAATAGCTTTGTTTCTGAATTTGGTCAAATGAAAAAGACTATGTCACAAATGAATAACGAATTGACTTGTCTAAGATTGTCACAAGGATAGAATAACAACTTCCAAAGAAACAATTTTGGTCCTTACAACAACAATTATGGCCAAAATTATAACAAAAACTTTAGTGGAAATCACAATAGTGGGAACAACAATGCAGGAAACAATAATGGAGGAAACAACTTCAATCCTCCTAATCATAACAATGGCTTCCAAAGATAGAACTGACAATGGAACACTCATCCAAATTATGGAAGTATTCCTATAGACAATAACCATAACAACATTCAGTATGTAGACATTAATTAGTATGATGATGGTCAAAATGCACCTAACAACGATGTTTCGTACTATAATGGAAATCAAGAGATCACTCAAGGTTCATAAGTAAATAAAAATGCTCCTCCTGTACAAGTTAATGCTATGCTATTAGAATCCTATGATTCTACACAAAATGTGTAGGTAGAATAGCCAACTAATGAAGAGTTTTTATTTCCATTTAGCCAAGAACCTAACCTTCTGCATGAAGAGATGTTTTCTTTTCATAATGACAATCAAAACAGATATAATCTAAGGAGTAGAAAAGAACCTATGACAGATGGAATTCCTCTAGCTTTACAACCAACTCCTCCTAATACTAGAGTGGGTAAAAATATAGCACCAATTAGACCACAAAATGGAGGACAAAAAAGTAAGAATCAAGTGAATGTACTAACAATATTGAAAAATCTTGCTTGGTCTACTAAAAAATACAATGTAGTAGAGGACTTGAAAAGAACCAAGGCTAATATGTCCATGTTTGACATGGTGAAAAATTGTCCACAACAACAAGAAGCTCTTATGAAGATGTTGGATCACACAAAGGTTTCCCATAACACCAATACTATTTTGCAAAAGATAGTATCTCAACAAGTGAATGCTACAGATGAAATGCCCACTATGTTCAAAGGCAAGGTTGAGATACCCCCATTTTTGCTCAACATCAGGATATATGTAAAGAATCTTCACAATTGCATGATTGATTTAGGAGCCTCATGTGACATTATGTCACTATGAATAGCATAAAGGTTAGGTGTTAGTCCTCAACCTTCTAATCAAATAGTGATACAGTTGGACAAAATAGAGGTGAAAGTCATTGGTGTGTTGAAAGATATTTGGATACAGTTGACAGTCAACCCTCAGATTCAAGATGTTATTGACATACATGTGGTTGATATTCCAGAAACTATGGGTTACTTCTGAATAGAGAATGGATGAAATGCCTAAGAGAATGGTTTTCTACGAATTTCACTCAGTTGTGGTTACCATAGAAAGGATTGAATAATCAAATTAAGATAGATGCAGAACCAAAGTTGAAAATGATGATTATGGAATATGACACTCTGAATGAGGTCACGTTCTTACAATCTGATTTGGGCTCTTACAAAGTGTTGGTATTTGAGACAGTCCTTACCTAAATATCAAGTGATCAAGATAAAGAACTCAAGATACCTACCCCAAAAGATGAGATCATGATGCAATTCATTGATAATATGGTGGCTAATTTGCAATGGTTTGGAGAAGAAGTTGATTCCAATATTCTACTTCTCCCAAGATTTTGTTGATTACATAAAGTTAGCCATTTAGAATTTGAATGTTCATTGTGTTAAGAAGTAGTTGCTAAGGTATTGACACAAATGATGGAAGTAAAAAGAGCTAATATCCCAAAGGATGAACCTGCGAGAAATCAGAATTCGATAAATGTATCTGAGTCTATTGGAAAATATGAAGAGGAAATTGAAGATTTGAACTTATCATATAGTGATACCTCTTGAGATGGTGGAGGTTTGTGTTCTCCTCCCCTAGGAATGATTACAATCTAGAGAAGAAGATGTTACATAAAAGACCAAGGGTGGACTTCAGTCATCATTCATCCTGAACCCAAAATTGATAAAATTAAAGAATTGATAGGGGAAATTCATGATAATTAATAAAAATAGAAACTCCCTCTATCAACAAGTTACAAAGGGGAATCGTCAAGTCCACCACGTGGAAAATTACAATGGGTTCACAAGAAGCAATCTCTTAATGCTCAGGTGAAATAGAAGTTGAGGAAGAACAAATATAAGGTTAGAAAACCTAAGTAGGATCCAATTTGGAAACTTCATTTCAATGGTTCTAGATGCAAATTAGGGGCTAATGTAGGTACTGAATTTGTCAACTAGAAAGGTAAATCTTTCTATGCAACATATTAATTATAGTTTAGATGTACTAATAATGCCATAGAATACAAAGTGTTGATTTGAGGACTTCTCTTTGCATTGGAGAAGGGAGTCACAACTCTCATAATCAAAGGAGATTCTCATTTGGTTATACGACAAGTGAAATATTTATACTCTTGCAACAATAAAAGGTTACTTTCTTACAAGAAAAGAGTATGGGATTTACTGGATGATTTTAAAGCTTTAAACATACAATCTATTCCAAGAAGGAAAAACATGGTAGCAGATGCTCTTTCTATTTCAGCTAGTGCATTACAACCAATGAAAAGAATAAAATTGAAAATATTTTTAGTAAATTTGGTTGTCGGTCTATCTATTCTAGACAATATTATAAACTTTCAAGTCTTTCAAGATGGTCAACACATACTCAAGTTTATCATGTGTAATGGCGACTTTAAAGGGCAAGAAATTGATGATACTCTGGATGACAATCATGAGGATGATGAACTTGAAGATGAAGATGGGATCCTAAACATAAAGACCAAAACTATTCCTAAAGGGATGGTTGAGTTAGAGCATATTTTTTATTGTGATGAATCCAAACTTAATAGAAGAATGACCCAAGAAAAGGGGATCAAGGAATGTGACTCATATAACTTGGGTACTGATGAAGATCCTAGGGATGGTAAGGATAGGAAAAGTGTGCAATGCACAAGAAAGGGAAGATATGCTCAAATTACTTACTAAGTATAAATATGTTATTTCTTGGAGCTACCAAGAGTTGGAGACATATGATCCTAAAATTATTACCCACGATATCCTGTTGAAACTAGATGTCAAACCTTTCCAGCAAAGATAAAGACTAGTTAATCCTATCATTGAACTATTGATAATGAAGGAAGTTAAGAAGTTACTAGATGCCAAGATCATTTTCCCTATTGGTCATTCCACATGGGTGGCCAATTTGGTTCCTATGTGGAAAAAGATAGGGGAGATTCATCTTTGTGTTGATTTTTGTAACTTAAACCTAGCATCTCAAAAGGATAGTTATCCTTTACCCTCACTAGATGAGGTTTTAAAAATTGTGAATGGTTCAAAGATTATATCTTTCTTGCACAAATATTCAAGATATAATCAAGTGATGGTTGATGAAGAAGATCAGCTAAAGACAACTTTTACAATTGAATGGGGAATGTTTGCCTATAGAAGAATGCCTTTTGGATTGATTAATGCAGGGGATACATTTCAACAAGCCATGGATGAAGCTTTCATAGGATTAATAAGCAAGTGTATAGTTATCTACATGGATGAATTAACTATCTTTTTGAAGGATAGAAGCACTCACATCATGGATCTAAGATAGGTGTTTAATAGATTTTGCAAGTACAACATATCTCTTAATCCCAAGAAATGTTCATTTGGGGTCACTAAAGGAAAGCTCCTAGTTTATATTATCTCTGAAGAAGGAATCTGCATTGATCCTGATAGAATCAAAGCTATTCTAAAGTTTTCACCTCCCCATAGTTAGAAAGAACTCAAATCTTTCTTTACAAAGATAAATTTTTTACACAAATTCATAAGTGGATTTACAAAAATAGTTTGTCCCCTTAATGATTTACTCAAAAAGAGGGCTAAGACAGAATGGGTTCCAGAGATTAAGAAATCCTTTGAGGATATCAAAGTGGCCATTTCTATGGCTTCGGTACTAGTAAGTCCTGATTATGAGCTATCTTTTAAGATATATTCTTTTGCTTTAGACCATTCCTGTGCTAGGATCCCGATGTAGAAAAAGAAAAGGGGGGATGAAAAACCAATCACCTTTATGAGTTACCCTATAAAGAATGCTGAGTTGAATTACTCAAACCTTGATAAATAGTCTTTTACATTGATCAAGGTAGTGAAGAAGTTCCATCATTACATACTAAGAAGTAAGGTGTATGCAATTGTACCTGATCTAACAGTAAAGACATTATTGATGCAAATTGAACTTGGTGAAAGACGAGGGAAATGGACAGTGATACTTCAAGAATTTGATCTAGAAATCCAACCTATGAGGTTAGTCAGAGGTCAAGGATTATAAAAATTGATAGATGATAACTAGATTGAGGATGAAAAGGGATTTAGGTTTGACAGTGAAATGAATGAGAATGATCAAAAGAAAATGATAATATCTCAAGTTGATATTGGTCAAGGTGTAGTGACAGATGTTTGGTACCAGGATATTGTTTATTGCCTTCTACAGAATTAGTGCCCTAGTTGGATGAATAGTTCACAGTGTAGGGATCTTATAATGAAGTCCAAGTCCTACATGTTGCATGAAAAAAAGTTATCTAAGAGGAATTTTGAAGAATTTATTTGAAGTGCTTAAGATGTGAGGAAGCAAAGGAAGTCTTGGAACAGTTTCATGATAAGTATAGTATAGGACATGGTTCAAAAAAAGAAATTTCTCATATGATTTTAAGGTTGGGTTATTTTTGGCCCAAAATATTCAAAGATACCTTTGAGAATGTATGTTCTTGTCACATTTTCCAAAGGAGCACTAATAGAGAAAGACATCCGACGATACCATTACAGCCAGTATACAAGGTATGCCCCTTCGCAAAGTGGGGGTTGCATTTCATTGGTATAGTCAATCCACCATCCTTTACTAGATACACTTTTATTCTCATAGCCACAAATTATTGCACAAGATGGACAGAATCAAAAACCTTTAGAAATTGCACTACTAAAGTAGTAATGGACTTCTTGGAGGAACACATTGTTACTAGATTTAGAATGTCATTCACCCTTGTATGTGATAATGGATTTGCTTTTGCATTAGTATTCTTGACTCAATGGGCATTTGAAAGTTAGGTTATCATCAAGTTCTCTTCAAATTATTACCTGTAAGGAAATGAGGTAGAAGAATCTATAGACAAGAACTTGATCACAGTAATAAGATGATCATTGAAGGAGAATCCTAAAGATTGGCATACACAATTCAAATATGCTCTATTGATAGATCGAGTATGGGTCAAGAATGCTTTGGGGACATCTCCATACTTGCTTGTCTATATACAAGAGCTAGTTTTCCTGCTTAACCTTAGGATTCTTGTTTTGAAATTCATGAGTAGGTACACTAAAGAGGCTGACAAAGTACAAATCTGGTTGATGAATCTTTTAGAAATGGATGAGAAATAGATAGCTACACTAGGGCACATGGCTAAACATCAAGCTATCATGAAGAGATGGTTCGACAAGAGGGCCATGATAAAATCATTCAGAATGTTTGACCTTGTTATACTTTGGGATAATGCAAAAGAAAAGTCGTGTAGCCACCCCAAGTTTCAATGCTTGTGGATTGGTCCTTATCAGATCATGGAGATTCCTAGAGAAAATAATTTTAGGCTTAGTTCCTTGCAGGGGGAATTAGTCTTGTTGCCAGTTAATAGACAATTTTTGAAACATTATTTCAAAGCCTAAAAAACCAAAAAATGTTAATTTTTTTTATATAAAATAGTTAGATTTTCTCTCTACAAGTGTGTTTATTTATGCAAGTGCGTTTGCTTTTAGTTGTGTGTTTTCTTTTAGTCACGTGTTTTTTTTCAAAGTTGTGTCAATCCTAGGGGGTAAGGTGCACTTGAGATTTTTTTTCTTGAGATATCTTACTAACCATTCTTTTGGTTCCAATTTTAGGAAAAGATATTTCTTTGTCAAAATATTTTGGTGATTGTTTGTCTTATACCAACTAAACAATAGATGTTTCTTGTAGGAATAGTGGGACTTTGAGTCTTGAGTTTAGAATTCTAAACTAACAAGTTCTCAAAACTTTGTAAACTTTAAAAATTGATTGTCTTAGGTGTTTTTAAGGTTAAGAAAATCAAGGGAAAATCCAAAACCCCAATTGGTTCAAACAAAAGTGGTCTTCTCAAAGGATTGCTAAGATCATTGTTTGGCATGAGAGTTTCTATAAAGTTCTAAAATAGGAATTGAGGGGATGTTCACAAAGGATTGAATCCAAGAAATGACACCAATGTCCTAGCTACATAGTCTAAGCATAGTTAGGATACAAAAGAAAAGAAAAGAAAAGAAAAGAAAAGAAAATATAAAGAAAATGGTGTTAAGACTAAAGGATTTTAAAAGATCTAAAATGGGAAAATAGATATGCTTTCAAAATGAAGGGTACTAAAACATTGCTTCATCAAATAGTGACATTATGAACTACATGGAGCGATTATTCAAAATTTTCCAGAAAATTAAAAGGAAAGTGAGTGCCTGCTAAGAGCCCTTGAAATGATTCTCTGATTTGGTCAGGCACACAATTGATAAATAACCTTCATGAAAGATTCTTAATGAATGAGTTAGGAGAGATGGAAGATTGTTTCCAAGTTGTTAGAAAACTTTGATAGACTACATCTTGAGATGTCGAAGGAAATGAATACACTAAACACACACTGAGCTTGAAGGTTTTTTATCCTAAAGTTTTAACTGTGAATTCATTCAAAAATTGCACAGAGTGTCTAAAATTCAGTTGATGTTTGGCATGCATTGAAAGAATGTTTGTTGATGAAGAAATGCCTTTCTCATTTCTTCCTTTTTGTTGGGGCTATTTTTTTTGGTTCCACAATGCATGCCCCATCTCCTAATCAAAATGGGGACCCCCTACTTTATTTTGGGTTTTTTAGAATCCTAGTATGGGATTTGAGCTATTTTGAGGTCCTACCTACCCTTAAGATTCATGTTCCAGGTCTTGGTGGAGGAATATTGTCAATAAAAATCAAATTATTAAGAGGAGACAAGTTTAAAAATGTAAAATTAAAAATTATGCACCTACACATTTGTTTGGGTGTGCTAGTGTGCCATAAACAAGGCAAAAGCACATCACCCTTTGGTGATACACACCTATGCAGCTGCATAGATGTGCATTGGCACACCACCAAAGGTGGGGTGAGGCTATATAAGCCTCCACCCCCTCATTTCCTCCTCACCTTGTTTTGTTTCCTCCTTGCCAAGAGACTTGCTCGAGTTGATTTGCACATTATACTCTCTCTGCACTTTGATTCCATAATACTTTGTAGCTTCATACATAGTTAGGTGTGGTCTCTTTCCATCACACCACACATCGACATGAGGGTTGGTGCACACTAGTGCACCTAATTTGGTTCGCAAGGGCACACCAAACCTTGTGTGCTCAAACTTCAAAAATAGTAAACTCAAGACAATGTGCATTAGTGCAACTCCTCGGGTGCACTGATGTGCACCCCAAAATGTTAAAAAAAAAAAGAATTCAAACTTTCATATGCAATTGCACACCTAGCATGGTGTAAAAGTGTGCAACAAACTTAAATTGAAGAAAATTCCAAATATGGTGTGCACTCACACACCTATTCTAGTGTGCCAGTGCACACCATATTTTTTTTTAAGATTTTAAATCAAAATAAGGTTTTTTAGAGTTTAAATAGGTTTTTCATGTTAATTTTAAAGCATCTATGTTTTTGGGTTTTGTATTAGTCAATTCAATTATCAATTCATTTTCTCCAACCTTGGACTAAAGGAAATTTTTTCTCTTTGTGTGCAGATATAATAACATCTTCATCGGGTGAGAAAATGGCACCAAAATCTGTTGTGTTCAAGTTCCAAGGCATCCCCTTGTAATCAAGGTTCCAAGATGATTAAGCAGAAATAAAGGAAATAGATTTGGGACACATTGATTTGGCAAAGTTCTTAAGGATTTGCAATAGACCCACTGAGAGGTCAGCTTTGGTTTTGAAATTAATCTAATTAGGACTAGTAAATGCAACTTCACATCCAGTGATAATACAATCCTTAGAGCTCATAATGACACTTGCACAACACTTTGATCTAGAGGAAAGTGTGGTAAACGGTGTGACTGAAAAAGTTGTTCTTGACCTCTAACATGACAACATTGAGAGAGTATTTCATCTCCCTAGGGAAGATTAGCTCATCAAGCTAACCTATGAGGCAACAGAGAGATGGTATAGAGAACATCTTAAAGAGGCTTCTAAAATCATCTAGTCCTCTTATTTAATAGAGAAGACTCCTCTAGGGAAGGTAAACGGCAAGGTCAATATGACGAGAGGATATATGAAGGATGATATTGGATACTCAATCATACTTTTCAGTAAGGTGATGGGTTTACTTGTAGCTGGGCACCTAAATGTCTTCATGGTGCATTTCGTTGAGACTATAAAGATGGTAAAGATCCCACTAGACTAGACCATGACTTTGAGCAAAAACCTATGTGAGCAGTTGGGAGCAATAAAGGATAAAAGGAACATTTATATGACTTCATATGTGGTGTATCTGTTAGTTGCAAGAGTAATAGACTACCTGGGGCTATACAAAAGAGGCAACATCTAGGATCCCAATGCTTGGCCATATATTGTTTATCCACAATTGGTGAAGAAGAGACTCTTACGATAGAGCAAGGAATATAGAATTGTCAATGATGCCTTCGTATTCCCTATAATTAGATTCATTGAAGGAGATTATGTGAAGAGGTTATCAGATGAGGCAATGGCACAAGTAGTAGTACTTGGTGCCTATTACATTCAATTTAGGACATTCCCATATCTGAGGGTAGCTGGTGCCACTATCAATCCAAGAAAACTGCCAAGATATCCTAGTGATAAACTTGTCCTTTTGGAGATTGCACGAAAAATTGTGTCTACATACAATAGAGTAAGGAAATAGCACAAACCATCTTGGACATGGCCCCTAGTCATAGGACTGTATCAAGTTAAGAGGAAGTAGGATATTCCTTCTTTTGAATGGGAATGGGATCAATATCCTGTAGAAGAGTACAATTCCCCAAGGCCCTAGTTTGATAATATCGGGAAGGTCCAAAATCTGGCAAGTAGGAAATTCCACCATGAAGAAGCCACTAAAGACAATTGGATGAATGGAAAAAATGACTATGATGTTTGTATCAGTGATTATTGAAGGATGACTTTGTATTTGGTAGAAAATGCTTTAAAGGTTCAGATTCCATTGGAGATATTGCAACAAGGTTCGAGGGAGTTGCAGGACCCTCTGTTCAACATAGATAAAATTGGGGAAAGGCCCTTAATGAATGTTGAGGTTGATAAGGAGGAAAGTGATGATATTAATCATCAGGTGAGGCACATTATCAAGATGAAACATGATTGGATCAAGAAACCATTCAAGCTTGATCCAATACCTGACATAGTGGTTTTCCATCCACAACCCTGTCTAGATAAAGGTAGAGGGAAGAAATTCACTATCCCAACCTTTGTAGCCTAGTCACCAATAAGGCGAAAAATAGTAAACCAACTTAACCAACTAGTTGGATACTATCATCCTCAAGAAAGGAAAGGAAAGGGAAAAAGAAAGAGGAGTTCTCCTCAAAGAGCCAAACTAGAAGAGGGTGAAATTCTAGTGCCTCCACAGCAACAAGAAGAAAATGTGCAAGGACTGGAAGATACTGGAGCTCCATAAGTCTAGGTAGATCCCCAAGTACCACCAGCCACACCTAGCCAAGAACAAATAGAGTGTGAAATCCAAGAAATCTCTCCTCCTTTACAAATAGGACAAGCATCCCCTTTGGCCTCTAAGAGGCAAAGAGAGATTAAGACTCCCATTAAGAAAAGGTAGAGGGTCATCAGAAGGATGGTTCCTTTTCCATCTATCCTAGAGCCCATTCAAGAAAAGGAAGAAGAGGAAGAGAAAGATGAGGAGAAAGAGGTACCATTGCAAAGGAGAACTAGGCTAGCAAGAGCCATTGAGTAGGAAAGGAGGAGAAGTTCTACTTTGACATCACCATCAGCTCCAGAAGAACCTCTAGAAATAACTACTTTAGAGGAAAAAGTACAATGATGGGTTGATGAGTAGGGTAAAGGAGGTGATGATGTATTCAAAATGTTAGATTTTGATTTCATGCTCATGGGAATGGAGTTGATTGGGGATAAGATCTAGGATACCCCAATGGATGAGCCTCAACAACAAGACTAGACGCAAATGTTGCCAAAATCATAGGGTCTTGATCTCACTCCCCCACCCCTTGTCCTAGTTATAATTGTAGGCAAAGGATCCATTACTCCTCCACCTCCGAATGCTAAAGAAGAATAGGTAGAAAAGGAGTCATCATAGGAGGTAGAGCCACAAAAAATTATGAATGATGAAGTGTCTAAAGAGGGGAAAATGGTTGAGTATCAGCAAAAAACCTCCCAAGACATTGAGGTACAAACTGTGGGCTCCATTAAGATAGAAACCACAGAAGGAGAACTCTCACAGATGGAAAGAATGATAGAAAGGATTTATAAGGGGATAGTAGTAGTTAAAGACACTCCTTCATCCTCAAGAAGCATACCTTCACTAGAGAGAGTTACAAAGTGGTTGTGGAAGGAAATGATGAGAAATAGGAAGCCACAATTCCACACTGATGAAAAGGATATGATCAAGTTGGCGGAGGTTCTGAATAAACCTAAGTCCCCATCAGAGGAAGTAAGAGCCTTGGCATTCATCAATAGTACTCAGAACCAAGATTTATTTTCTCAAGTGTCTATCCCTCCTCTTGAATCAGATGTAGAAAGCTTAGGCCTAGAGGATTATCAAATCAGAGAGGTTATGCTCGAGGGGCCCAGATTGGATACTACTAGGTTGATGGTAACCATGGGAATAAAGGAGGTTTTCAAAACCTTAGAGGAAGAATGAACATATCTTTGAACACTTCATAGGAAAAATGAAATCCTTAGAGGATATTTAGCTGAAGTTGTTGGTCCCTTGGATCCAAAACACCCTGAGGAGACTCTTCACACTACACTTAGAGATTGGGGAGGTGTACATTTGGATCCATTTTTGAAACATTGTCAATAATGGCAGGATAGTTTTGAGGAAAATGGTGTCCTAATCATCAAAGGAAATCTTAATCCACTACATGCTACATAGGAAAATGTGGACAAGATGGTAGCAATTTTGAAGTAGGATTTCAATATTATGGATGAAGTATGTTCTTGGAGTATGGATTTACAGGTTTTGCAAGCCATAAAAGGGTAGAGGTACCATATTTTAGTAGATGTATATATAATGGGAGAGTTAGATTTAATTGATGATTGGATTGAGAAGATATCATGCAATAATAAAGTAATGGAAACATTACATGCAAAGATCCATTGGCTCAAGGGCCAAGTCCGAGAACAAATTTTGGAAGTAGAGAAGTACTATAGTGATGCATGTTTTGATATTTTTGAGGATTATGAATGGGAGAAACTAATGCCCATAGAGGTAGTAGTAGAGGAGTTTTGGAATATTTTTGAGGAAGCTTCTAATGATGTGGACATCTATTAGGACTTTAGAATAGAGGAAGCCTTGTTAGAGTTGGATACTAAACATGGGGATTTTTTTGAGACCTGTATTGAAGTAGAAAACTACAAACAAAAGGTCAAAGACAAGTATGATCCTCTAGATCTTCTGGTTGTGGCCAAAATTATTGAGATTATCAAGAAATTCAAGGGCAAACATCCAAACATAGCTCTGGGATGAAGGGCGAAAAAACTAAAAGGTTGAAATTTTAGTTTTGGTACTTAGTAAAATTTTGAGATTTTGGACCTTTGAGGTGAGTTGGTGCATAGGTGTGCATGTGTGTAGGTACGTAGGTGTGTAGTTATGTAAGTACAAAAGTGCATAGGTCTGCAAGAGAGCCGGTCCACTTTTCCAAAGGTTCACTGATAGTTTATTGCTAGTTCCAAAATAGAGCTTTTCATGCATCAAAAATGCATTCTGACAGTAGTTTAACTTTGACAGATGCCCAGTGAAGGATCAACTTCCATTTTTGACACTTCTAGACACTTCTACTTCCATTGAAGGCCTTCTTACTATTTTTCTCTCATAAATTCTTTGTATTATGATATGTAAAGGCTCATGCATCTAATTAATGAATATAAAATAGATGGAGTCCTACTAATCACCAGTTAGATTGCTAGTTTGTATATAATTAGTTTATTTTATTAAATTAAAAGCATTTTATTTCATGAAGATATCTCACTCTCAACACAAATTGAAGAGATGATTTCTTATGAATATTCTGTTGTAATATGTAATTGGGGTTGCCATTATTTTGCAACAAAATTATGCTTTTGGTGCTTGCATTTGGAGTGTAGTCATTCTTGCTTAAGTGTGTCATTATTTTTGTGAATTTATGTTCATGGAATTTTGATTGAGCCAAAGGTTTATTGCATTATTTCTGGTTGTTCAATCTTTTAATTTCAGTGTTTGCTATAGTTTAACGTATTCCACTAATGTATCTAGCTTGAGAAGAAATCACCAAATTGTACCTACATAACTCTTTGTCTCACATGAGTGCACTTTCTGTGGCCTTGCAATTTGATGAAGAGCAAAACATCATACGGTTATTAAAGTTTCCCATCGATGATTGCATAGTAGAATCTAGGAAACGTTGCTCTTGTTTTCATTGGTTATGCACCAATTTCTTTGAAAGCTTCACTCACAGACATGTTTTCTGTAGCTTATGTCCATTAGGATTTTACTTTTTTAAAAATTTCCTTTGAAAGTTCTTGTTATTTGCTTTACTATCCCCTTGTTAATTTAGGAATTAATACTAGTTGCATTTTTAAATTGCATTCATTGAAAAATAGAAAAATACAAAAACATAGTTCTTTTTTTGTGTTTTTTTTTGAAGCAATGAACAGATTCTACATCTCATCCAAAATTGAAAATGAACCAAAAAAGGCCTCCTTGTGAACAAAAACATTTATTTTCAACAGAGTAGATTCTAGTAGGTCACAAGATCACCTAGAACTTTGGAGTTGATTCTCAAGATGGACTTTTCAAGAGAGGAATTCAAAACCTACTTGCTTGGCTCCTGTATCACTCGACATATACTTATTATTTTGCACTTGAGTGACTCAGAACTTGTGTGGCTTGACACTCACTATCGACTCAGCATGCATTGTCTTATAAATTTTGTGCTCAACATGTACTATTTATTTGGCATGAACTAAGTAAATGAATTAAGTGTATAGACACTCACTTGTCAAAATCAATCTAAGATCAACAAGAAAAGTCATGTTGCTAACCTACCTAAGCTTGGAGATAGATGGCATATGCTGAGTTTGAGAAATAACTAAGCTTATGATTACCAAGTTGAAGATTGAAGGTGTTTGTTGAGTTAAAGACTTAGCTAAGCATCCTATGCCTACAAATTTTAATAGGTTGTCACTAAGTAGTCCTACATACAATTCATTAATGGAAACTTGAAGACACATTTTTGGTTAGAAGGGAGAATCAAAAGGTCTTTTTTTTTACTGTGAAGTTGAGAGCATATAGAGTAGACCATTGTAGAGCTCCTGAGTGATTCAGTATGAATTTGTTAGATATTATTCCTCCATCATCAAATGATGTGGCATATTTATCAAACAAAAAGGTTACAAAGGGTTTTGGGATGCTGATAAGAAATTTTGTGGATGTAGACTCAAAGTTCAAACTTTATTTGGTGACCGCAGAAGAATTGGACCTAGTTGGTGCACATTCACAAATTCGATCGAAGGTGTTAGTTTGTGGTGACTGATTGGAGAAGTACTTTACATACCCTATAGTTGTAACCCTAAAGAGGAAAAATATATTAATTAAGCTATCATAGGATTATAGATTGTGGTAATACGATGTTTGATGAGATAGGTTGTTCTTGCGACAGTATTGAGCTATAAGGGTCTCTACTATAATCATTGGATAATAAGAAAGGTTGGATGACTGTGTAGGTAGTCATAGCCCAGGTTTTGGGTGAACCACATTTAATTTGTGTATTATCTATGTTCTTATGGTTCTCTTCTTTTATTTCTACATTTAACTATTTATTTGTATATTATTTTGGATCTATCAAATCCTAATAATTAGTATCAGAGCAAGGTTTTTTGTTGTAGATTGACAGGAATTTCAGGTTTGAGTCGGAGCAATGGAGGATTTCAAATTCAAGATTAAAAAATTCAATGGCCAAAATTTTTAGTTATGGAAAATGTAGATGGAAGATTATTTGTATCAAAAGGATCTATGGAAGCCATTAGAAGGGAAAGATAAGAGACAGGGAATGATCACATATGCATATTGGGAGATCTTAGATAGGAAGGCACTAGGATCTATTTGATTGTGCCTTGCACCATCTATAAAATTTAATATATCAAAGGAAAAAATGAATATGGAGTTAATGGAGACACTAGCTAAGTTATACAAGAAACCCATAGCTTTGAATGAGGTATTTCTTATGAAGTGTTTATTTAGTATGAAAATGGGTGAGGGAGGATCTATAGTGAATTATTTAAATGAGTTTACCATAGCCACCAATCAATTGTCATCTATAAAAATTTCATTCGATGAAGAGGGTAGGGCTCTCTTAATTTTATGTTCTTTGTCGAAAAGTTGGAATAGTTTGGTTATGTCTATAAGTAACTCTATCTTTGGTTTAAATAGTTTAAAAGTTGATGAAGTTGTCAGTGTTATCCTAAGCAAAGAAATGTGATGGAAAAGCACAGGTGAGACTTCAACCTCATCAAGTTCTACATTAAATGTGGAGAAAAAAGGAAGAACAAGTTAAAGAGGAAAAGGCCCTTCACATCATAAGTCATGAAGGAAGTCAAAGAAAGGATGTTCTTAGTCTAAAGGAAAAAAATATTGCTAGTATTGTGGAAAACTTGGTCACCTACAGAAAGATTGTTGGTCTCAAAAGAACAAACAAGGAGACATAAATGAAGATGACAGTGAGGAAGCTAATGTTGCAAGTAATGATTTACAAGTTGCTTTAATCTTATATTTAGAGATAATGCTAATGATTTCTAGGTAATAGATTCTGGGGCCTCATTCTATGCTACACCCTATAGGAAATATTTTCAAAATCATGTTCAAGGTGATTTTGGACAGGTATATTTGGGTGATGATGAGCCCTATCCTATTATTGGAAAAAGAAAAATAAAGATCAATTTGTCAAACATAAATGATTGGATGTTTTAAGACGTAAGGAATGTCCCTAATTTAAGAGGAAATTTAATTTCTGTAGGATAACTACGTAGTGAAGGTTGTGTAGTCATGTTTACATAATATTTCTAGAAGGTAACTAAAGGTTCATTAGTAGTAGCTAAAGGTGCAAAGGTTGGCAAATTGTACTTTTGTACTAGGAACATTCATTCTACTTTAGTTGCTACTAATGTTGATAATGCAGGGAAAGGCTATTGTAAATGTTGCAAGAATAGATTTAGTTGTTTGGCACCACAGCCTCGGGCACATGAGTGAGAAAGGGATGAAAATCCTTCACCCTAAATATTTTTTTCTAGGATTGAAAAATATTGATTTAGAGTTATGTGAAAATTGTGTTTGGGGTAAATAGAGAAGAGTTAGATTTCTCATAGTTGGAAAAGAGAAGAAGACTGAGAAGTTGGAGCTAGTGCACTCGGATGTGTTGGGACCAATTGAAGTATCATCTCTTGGTGGCTCTCATCACTATGTTATTTTCATTGATGACTTAACTCAAAAGACATGGGTGTATTTTCTAAAGGTGTCTTTGAAAATTTCAAGAAATGGAAAGATTTGGTTGAAAATGAGACAAGAAAGAAGCTAAAGTGTCTCAGATCAGAGAATGGAGGTGAGTAGTGCAGCAAGTCCTTTGAAGATTACTATTTTGTTATTGGAATCAAAAGGCAAAAGACTATTCCAAGAAAACCACAAGAAAATGGTGTGTCCAAGAGGATGAATAGGACAATCATGAAACACGCAAGGAGCATGAGATTGCATGCTGAGTTGAGACTTCATTTCTAGGCATATGCTATAAACATTGATGTCTATTTAATAAATAGAGGACCTTCAACTCCTTTGGATGGTAATATTGTAGAGGAAGCATGGACTGGTAAAAAGATAAATTATTCATTTCTGAAAACTTTTGGTTGTGAAGCTTTTGCCCATGTTGATAAAGAAATAGAACCAAACTTGATGCTAAATCTCAAAAATGTACCTTAATTTTATATGGAATAGATGACTATGGTTATTGGTTATGGGATTTTGAAAATCTGAAAATAATTAGAAGTAGAGATGTTATATTCAATGAGAAGGTCATGTACAAAGAATAGTTACAAGAAAAGAAGCATGAATAGTCAAAGAAGAATATGTGGTTTTGGGTGAGACTCTTGAAAAAGAAATTCCACTAGTATCTAATGCTCAACAACAATAGGTTATCCTAAAAACTCTTGTAAGTGTTAGATGTTCTACTTAGTTGAGTAGACCTCCTAAAATGTGTTATCCTTTTTTATACTCTATTTTATTGACTGATTCTAGTGAACTAGAGGAGTATAAAGAGGAAATATAGGTAGATGCCAAACAATAGTGGAAACTAAGCATGAAAGAGGAGGTAGATTCCTTGTTAAAAAATAAGACTTGGGACTTAGTCCCTTTACTTGAAGGAAAAAGTGTCTTTCCTAACAAATTGGTTTATAGGTGTAAGGAGGGAGATGGAGGAAAGAAAAGGTATAAGGCTAGACTTGTGGTAAAAGGTTTTGCATAGAAAAAGGGTATAGATTTTGATGAAATATTCTCCTTTGTTGTAAAAATGACTTCAATTAGAACTGTACTAAGTCTTGTTGATGTAGATGACTTGCATTTTGAACAGCTAGATGTGAAAATAACCTTTCTCCATGGAGATTTGGAGGAGGAAATTTACATGCAACAACCAGAGGGATATGAGGTCAAGGGTAAGAAGAATTTGGTGTACATGTTAAGGAAGAGTTTGAATGGCCTAAAGCAGGCACCCTGGCAAAGGTATTTAAAATTTGATTGTTTCATGGATGAACAAGGTTACCATAGATGTCATTCTAACCACTGTGTATATTTTAGGAGATTTGATAATGGGAGTTACATTATTCTGTTAGTCTATGTTGATGACATGCTTGTTTCTGGGTATAATATGAAACATATAAATGAACTTAAACAAAAATTAGCAAGGTCATTTGCTATGAAGGATTTGGGTGCTACTAAGAAAATCCTTGGTATGAGGATCACATGGGATAGGAAAAATAGAACCTTGAATTTGTTCCAAAGTGAGTATATAGAGAAGGTGTTGAAAAGATTTAATATGCACGATGGAAAAATAGTTAGTACACCTTTGGCTAGTCATTTCATATTGACTACAAAAATGTGCCCAAAGTCATAGGAAGAGGTAGATAAAATGTCTAACATCTGATATTTATCAGTAGTTGGTAGTCCAATGTATGCAATGTTATGCACAAGAATAGATATTTCTCATGTAGTGGGAGTTGTCAGTAGGTATATGAATAATCTATGTATGGAACATTGGAGTACTTTAAAATGGATACTTCGATATTTGAGAGGTACTACTACAAATGCATTATATTTCATAGGATCAAGTTCTACTTTGAGTGGATTTGTTGACTCTAATCATGCCGAAGATGTTGGTACAAGGAGGAGTACTACAAGGTATGTTTTTACTATATGGGGTACTACAGTTAGTTATATTTCTAGATTGCAGAAGGCTAATGCACTTTTAACCACCGAAGCTAAGTATGTAGCTACTATGGAAGCTAGCAAGGAGATGATTTGGTTACAATATTTTCTAGTTAATAAGAAAGGTTCGATAACTATGTAGGTGGATATAGCCTAGGTTTTGGGTGAACCACATTAAATCTATGTGTTATCTATGTTCTTATGGTTTTCTTCTTTTGTTTCTACATTTAACTATTTATTTGTATACTATTCTAGATCTATCAAATCTTAATAGAAGGTACCCTTGATACATGACATTAGATCTTTTTATCATTGTTTGATTCAAGAATTAGAAACTTTAGAAATGAATCAAGCCTATGAAGCACTTTTCATGGATGGAAACCTTAAACCTGAGCATAAACACCTAAAAGTAAAGGGTTTAACCCAAATTTTGCATATGCTGAGGAATTTCCAAATCAAGTGGATTAGATTTATCTCCAATCATGTTCATGTACTACAATTCTAGCTTGACCAACCCATCCAAATCATAAAGAAAATAATTCATAGGGTTACCGGGTTTCCTATGCTTGAAAAACCTTAAAAAAAACCCTAGGTTAGGTTGAGCTGGCGAAGAAGAGTTTTACTGAGTGGGATGCCATAGGAATGAAGTTTAATGGTGTTATGAACATGGAGATCAATTTTGGAATTCATGTGATTGCTTATAGGATATATAGTTCCAACTGATTGAATAGTGTCCCATGTGAAGTTGTCAACATAGAATTCGAGGTGGCCAAGAAAAATCTATCATTTGACCTCATCAAGTTGTAGCTGAGCTAGTTAAGAAAGAACATGGAGAGAATTTGAGCATATAAGACTAATCCATGTAAGTTTGGATCACTTGTTGTATGCTTATTCTGTTATGTTCATAATTTTTTCTCTTCAAGAGTTTCTATAGTCTAGTATAAAGATGGACCTATTTTATATCAAATTAATGAGTTTATAGCTGAAATGGGAGATAATTTTGATGGCATCATGGATGCATATTTGGAGACTTTTAAGGAAAGGATATGGAGTAGGTTCAGAATACCTAAGAAACTAGTTGATGATTATGAACAAGACACATGTTTCCTTATGGACTTTGACAAAGTACATACATTGGCAATTAGACCTAGAGTTGCATGGGTAAGACCTCTTGGTTATGAGGTAAACATTGATGATACTAAGGATATCATAGAGGCTCTTTTCAATGAGCTCGTGGACCCTTAAGAACCATATTTTAGAAAATTTGAAGAGGCAAAAACCAAGATTTTACTTGAAATCAAGATTCCTCAAGCCCTAGAGAGAGGAAGGAAGAAAGTTGAAAAGATTCAGAAGAAGAGTGTGAAATCTAGTTCCCATCTCCTACTCACGGAAGGAAAGGGAGATGCCATTGAAGAAGAAGGAGAAGGAGAAGAGGAACATGAAGAACAAGAAGAGGAAGAAACATTAGAGGAATCTCAAAAGAAAAAGGGGAAAGTAACCATAAAAAAGAGAGCTGCAAGGTCCTCTCTGCATTCTTCACCAAAAGACCGACAAAGTCAAGGAAGAAGCTCAAACTTCAAGATGAAGAAGAGAAGTAGATAACTTTCAAAAGATCTTCTCCAACCTTTGAAGAAATATTAAGAAGACTCATAGAAGGAGGAGGTATGAAATATTTTAAATCTCTTAATTATGAAACGAAAAGCATGGAAAAGCAAAAATAGATAGAAGAAGCCTTAGTGCAAAAGATAGCTAAATGGAAATACTCTCTGGGGGAATTAACTAATCAAGTCCCAAATGTTATACTTAAGGCCCTTGCACCTCATTGGGAAAATGTAGTAAACATTGCCATGGATATCAAGGAAAAAATATTAAGGAAGGTAATTCTAGATCTATTAGATAAGGAAGTGAAGGAAATGTTGACAAAGAATGAACAAAAGCTTATTCCTAAGTTCAATGCATTCCTAGTTTTGTCTAGTGATATTGAATCTGTTGTACACTCCAATAAAAATAAATGGAAGATAATTTATGGATTGCATGAGATAAAGCCAACTGAGGAAGTTGTGCATGTTGATGATATTGACGATGTTGAAGATGATGAAGAGGAACAAGATAATCAAATAGTTAGTGAGGATCTACATGAGATTTGGGATATTCAAGATTCTAATCTTGAGAAGATTGTAGCATAGGTAATGACCTCCCTTCCTAATTCTTAGATCCAAGCAATAATTACATTAAGCTTAGTGGAGACTATAATTGAGTCACAAACAATTGAGATAAACATTGTTTAACCTAGCACACATCTAGCTATTGGAGTTATCTTACCAAGTATAGTGATGATTACTATCACCACTACTTCATCTATTGAGTAGCAGGCTCCACTCTTCATAGCTCTAGGCCAAACCGAGTCACAATAAGGTATTAAAAATAGTCCTGCTATTATTGTTGCTCCTCAAATTAGTAATGTTGTTTTGGTTACTAGTGTTTCAAAAGTAAGTGCAATGATAGTTGAGATTAAGCCTCAACCAAGCACTGAGGACTTGAGAAAAGGAAAGGAAATTATTCCTTCCTCTATTCCAAAGGAAAATAGAAAAGGGGTAGAAGCCTCCATTGATGAAATTGACCTAAATAAGGATATAGCTATTCCAAATTGGAATACCTCTAATCTCACTCCTGAAGAGATGGAAACCCTTGGAGGAATTTGGAAGAAAAGGGAAAAACAACAAAACATGAGAATAGAAAGAAATGAGAGGAATCAAGTGCTAGAAAACATAAAAGGTATATTTGTTGATGCACTTGGTATTCGAATTGATGAAAAGAAACCTATATTGGACCAACTAGTTGATATAGTTCACAACTTTAATGAAGATATGAGTGACCAAGAAAAACTACTACAGAGGGTAGAAAGAAAGTTTGATAATTTTTTTTTGGAAAAAGTAGCACAAAAAATTACCATTGATCAAGTGGAATTGTCTACTATTATCGTTAATTTTGAAAGTTCTATAAATAATGTTTTTTCCTTATTTGTAAAGTCAAGTGCTACTACAAATTTCACCAAGGAAATAAAGGACAAGTTGTTTAAGATAGATACTAATATGAATGCAAGTACACATCAGTTGTCACTTGACCCAAGTACTAGCTCTACGCATTTCATCAAGATTAGGTATCTAACAAACTTGTAAGTAGATTTGTTGAGAGAAGAAACTAGAATCTGGGCTACACTAGTAGATATTTAAAGTTTTATAATTCTCAGTATGGACATAATGTAGAAAAAATAATTCATGCTAAAAAATTAATCCATTACAACAACTTTGTATTGTTGATCATATGATGAAATTATCAGCTAAAGTACAAATTGCTTTGCACACTTACAAAGTTTTGCAAGTTAATTGGGACAAAATAATGTCCACAACTTTGAAGGTACATAGTGATTTCCTCTCACATTTTGGTGTTACCTTGTAATTATGATTTTTTTTGGCATTTGTGTCAAAAAAGGGGGAATATATCTATAAGAGGGCATATAGAATATAACATATGAATATAAGGAAGGATACAACATTGAAGGGGGAATATAGAAAGGGGGAAATATAGTTATGTACAACAAGGCTACAAAAACAATTTTGAAAAAGAAAAAATAGAGTCAGTGTCAGTGGAGTATTAGCACAATAGTAAAAACTGAGTTATAGACCCAAGCACATTGATAGTGGGAATTTTGACTTATATTTTTGGAGTATTCAGAAATTTTGTATGATAAGTGTTTTTGTCACTAATGCTAAAGGGGGAGAATGTTGACCTTTTGGTGAAATCATTTGTCAATTAGTACCTAAAAACTTAATTATTTGGTTGGTTACATTACTACTGAGCTTCACAAAGTCTACCAATATTCACAAGTAGAAAGTAGTGTATGTTCAGCTAATAGTGTCTAGTGAGCTAATCTTATTAACCAAGTAGAAGGAAGGCATTGTTGACCGAGCTGCAGTCTCAATCAATCCCTTTAGCATCAACTGAGTTCTCTAGTGTTCAACAAGGCATTAGTGTTAACCAAGTTCATACCTACTCCCGAGTGATCACTATAGACTGAGCACCATTGTCAACTCAGTGCAACAGCCTACCAAGTTGATTGTGTTGCCGAGTGTCAGAATATAACCTAAGTGGTCTTTAGAACCCTAGTTTTAGCATTGATCTAACTTAATGAAAATTGTTGAATTAGGTATTATAGCTGACTTTAGAAGGTAATTATTTGGATTGGTATATATGTAAGATATCTTGTCATATCCAAAAGATGAGCATGTATGTGTAACAAGTATGAACATGAACTGAAGAGTAAAGGCTACTAGTAGTATAAAGAAAAGTAGAGTCTCATCTATCATATCAAGGTGATCATTTCTATATCAAAGGAATCTCAATTAGAAAAATGAGTTGCATAGAAGAAATAAGCCACTGGTTCATCCTAAAAAGTGTATCAGTCAAATCCTCTAACAAGGTGGACTTAACAGTCTTATGCTTAATCTCCTAACTGAGTGCATACTTCATTGTATTGTACAAATCCATTTACAAGGTGGACCTAATAGTCCTTATTGCTCCTAATAGGGAAGATTACCAAAAGTGATTTCTTAATAGGCCAACTTCATATTGCAGTACTAAAGCTTATGGGCATCATTCCTACCCTTGTTTTACTTTCTATTTGGAAGGTTTTTGGGTTACCAATTATTGTGTCGACTATTATGAATGTTTTATTGTTTACAATTTTTCCTCCATGCAATTAGATTAGATTATCTTAAAGAGGATTAATTGGTGAATTGAAGTTAAAGTTTTATTGGTTCCTTATTCACCCCTCGCCTCTCAATTACTTATTCTAGCATACATTTCCAACATTTATCAAGCTAAACTTAACAATCATGTAAATATTTTAATAAGGAAGACACCTCACAGGGTAGATCATCAGAAGTGATCAAAATTGCAATCCTAATAGGATAATTTTATTGCTGCAGTAGTGAAGATTTGTGGGTGTCATCCTCACCCCACTTTTGCCTTCACCTTGGATGGTTTTTGGGTAACAAAATCTTTGTGTTATGTGTTTATATTTATTTTCATGTTGATGGTTGCAATGCATAGTTAGATATATTTTATAGTTTATGATTACATGGTATATTATCTAAGACATGAGATGGATTAGGAGTGAATGTAGTTAATCTATTATTTTATTTTAAGGAGTTAAAAGTTTTATAGATCATGATTCATCTCCCGCTCTCAATATCTTGCTTCCTAATAAGACATCAAACAATTTTGTGGTGGGAATTAGAACCTTCATTTTCAACATTTTTTAGGAACTAAAAAATCATCCTTGAAAAATTAGAAAAATATATCAATTCTTATTCCAAATAATCATTAAAAATAACATTCCTATTTTTTTAAAAAAAATTCTACACATTTCATTTGTTTACTTCACTTTCCAATTCTAAATAATAATACCATTTTTATGTCATTAAAGTTGAATAGTTATATTTTTGTTAGCCTTTTTTTTAATAAAAGAGTGACACAGGTTTGTGCTTTACCCTCATGTCCAATCTTATACATAGACTAATTTCTTATCCTAAGAAGAACATGTATCTATTTGCCTACTTTTTAAAACCCATGATTTTATCTTTGTATTTGTGGTTTGATTTTCATTCTGGTCGATATTGTTTATGTTGTTTTTATGTGGATTTGACTATGTCATTTAATTGGTGAATGATTTAAATATGACTTTTGGATTAATATTATTATATTAGAATTATTAAATATTGTTTAATTGAAAATAATTTTATAATGAAAGATAATAAGAGCCTATATATTTATTAATATATTAAAAACTTAGATTAGAAAATATGGAACAATCAAAGTTAGTCTGAAAAATCCTCAAACTAAAGTTATAACCCAAAATAACTAACTATACATAAGACCAAAAATTGGCATGCTTCAAGTATATCTCATAATTTTTTGATTGACAAAATTTAGACCCGACCTAAAAAAACCCAACACTAGCAAACCTAACAAATTATAGGTTTTGTGTGAGATCATTAACATTTGAGGGAAAGATCAATAAAATTTTCCAAAGGAGTAATGTAAACTAAGATATAGGAGAAAGGACCTCATCACCTATAATGCTCGTGCTTCATTTTTTCAACTTGGATAGGATATATTAATAAAATATTTTCCTAGTTCCTCATTGACACAACTCCAATAACCAGTTCACAATCTTGCAAACCTAGGAGAGAAACTGTCAGGTTAAATGGTTGATATTCCATTTGATGATGTATACAAATGAAACACCCTTCAAAAACTTGATGGGCTCTCTATCATCTTCTTGCTCAAGATTAGTCCAAAAATTTGGAGAACTCATGTTCATAAAAACAATATGAATAGATCGAAACAGAGCTGATGGAATGAGTTTAGGCACTAAACTGTGTCAAATGATCAAATCTAAATGTGTCCTATAAAGGCATAAATTTGAATGTCCCATCATACCACCACATCTTAGTTTCTAAAAATATAGATTAGCTTTCATGTAAGATCATATTTGGTTTTGGGAAACAACTTTGTTCAACAATAGGGAAAAGCATGTGATAAAACACCAATCTGTCAATTTTCCCATAATGATAATAAAATATTAAAATCTAATGACATTTAATTAATTAGAAATTAATAAAATATATACTTTAATTTAAAATTCTAATTTAGAAAATTGGATAAAGAGAAATCAAAATTTTGAAGATTTTAAATTTATTTATTATAATATTTTAATTAATAATGATAAAGTTAGAGTTTCTTTTAAATAGTGAGCTTTAATTATTATTAATTCAAATAATAAATTTTTTTCTTAATATTTCTTGTATTAATTAACAAAGTGGAGAAAAGAAAAGAAAATATTATTTAAACACAAAAATTCTTTAAATATGCATGGAAGGATTTTTAAAAAAAAGCAGTAATTGTTTTGTGTTTTTTTTCCAATGAATATTGCCTTTTCTATTAATAAAATATTAAAGTTACCTATTCAAAAAAAGAGGCAAGGGGATACAAGATCATCATGCAAAAGTTCATACGACAGACCAGAGTGAGAAACACTTAACAACTATTCATTGAAAAACATAAGCAATGCCCTAGGTGGCCAAAGAAACACCAACTAAGGGAGGAGGATCCTATCTATCATGAAACCTCAGTTATCCAAGGGGTTGGAAGAAGGATCAAAAGGAACCCTCCCATCATTAGCATCAAAAGAAGCTTGTTCTGTACTTTTCCCTCTACTTTGGGAGAAAAAATGGCCAGGTCAAAACACGGGAATGATCACTTGGGTTCAGAAGCCAAAGGAGTTGACCAACTATCAAAAGAAGGAATAGTAGGAGAAGCAACTGAGGACCACCTCAATCCATTTCACAAAAAGGTAGAGAGACGATGCTAAAAATTCCAACTACTAGGGAGTAGCATGAGCCCTGGGACCAAGGTATCTACGAGTGGTAGGCTGAGGAGCTACTCCCACAATAGTTACCAAGGGGTGGAATCTAATCCACCAAAGCCGAATTCAATGACACTCAAGCAACCATACATAAAACATTGCCCCAATGATTGAGAAGATCCTACAAGTGTACCACCTTGTTGGCTTGTATTTGAATCTGGAGTAGTACATTATTAAAAATGAAAGATTTAGTATATAAAGACAAATTAATATCAAGAAAAGTGTGAGTGAAAATCATCATATTTATATCTTTCCATGATGAAAATAGGATCTACACTCTAAAAGAATGTCAAATTTGAGAAAGTTTGAAGTGTATCTTGGTCTAATCCCCAAGAAAGACCATGTGCCAAGAAAATGGGTCAAGCCTAAAGGGCCTTAAAGAGTAATGTATCCAGAGTCAATATTAATGAGCTCAATGAAAAAACCAAAAGATGTGTAGGAAAGACTTAGGTTATTTGAAAAAAGGAAACTATGGGTCTAGAATAACCTGATGCTTGAGTTGAGATGCCAGAGGTAAGCCCTATAAAAGAACACACTAGGAAAAGTGTACAATATTTAGCTTAGTAATGGATTTCCATATAATATTAAACCTATATTTAAAATTCTGTTGTGTAGACTAAAGGTGCTAGTGGTGCTTAAGAGACTCAACTATGGGCAGGTGAGGTACCAACTACAAGTATCCCATTTTAAACTTTCAATTGACAAGAGGAACTCGAAAATACCACTTCAAATCCTTCCACCAAGGGTTGACAGATTGAATACCTAGCTTTTGAAGCAAGTGAGGGGGAATAATAGAGACCAGTAAATTAAAATTTTGACAATCAAGGTGAGTCAAATGATACTAGACCTATATGTCCTCCCAAGATCTCATACCCATGGTGAGAGGCACACCTTAAATCTTGGCAAGAGGCACACCCTTGAGAGAAAATAAGGGTGACCACCAAAAATTATGATGATTCATGGAGAACCCATCTCTAAAGTCATTTCCAACCCAATGAAGCCACATCTTAATAGCTTACCAATCTTTCTAGATACTCTTGACCATGAAAGAGTCTTGAATTTGAATAGGTTCTAAGGTGGTGAGAAGGGTATAAAATCCTATCCCCTTCAACATTGGCTTGTTGATAGGAAAAATAAAGGAGATGCAATGCTAAAGAAGGATTTTCTAGGATTCATCCCTTGAAAGGGCTCTAAGAACCCACTTGACACACAAAGAAGTGCCTTATTTTTTGGATGGAAATAATGGCCATACTACAAGATTCTTTCGGAAAGCAACACTATTCCCAATAAACTCAGTGGAAACCATGGTGTTCTCTATCTAAGGCCCAAATAAAGTCTTTGAGGAGCTTTTCCAAGTTGCCATATGAGGCTTTGGAGGGGGCCAAATAAGAAGAGTAATATATATGAGTAGCATCTAAAACCTTGGAGAAAATTTGAAACTTTCTAGCAAGCGAGAGAGGCTTAGTAAGCTAGTAATCCAAACTTTTAGCAATTTTGTCAAGAACAAAATTCAAGAGATCAACCATGTAGGCCTGAAAAGAAAATTGGATACCCAAAAAAAATTAAAAAAATTCTTCATTCTAGATTCATCTCCACTATAATTGAGCAAGCCATGACATAGAAAGAATGAAGGATTATCTATAGCAAAGAGTCTTGTGCCAGTGAATGAAAAACCTAGAAGCCGAGCAAACAGTTTCCAAACATTCAAGCACACTAATGATATTATCTCCACCCTCAATTAGGGTGAGGAAGGAGTCATCAAAAAAATGTCCAGTGACTAGCTAAGAGGGTGAATCTAGAAGAGGGATTGCACAAACCTGACCAGATAAGATGGAATGAGCCAACTAGTAACCAAGCCCTTCAACAAAAAAAACATAAAGAGTAGGAGCTAGAGGACATCCTTGGTGAATGCATCTTAAAATGCCAAAGGCCTTAGACTACTTTCCAATGATGGTGATATATGAATAATTTTTTCCAAAGAGCATCTCCACAAACTAGAGAAAAATTGTGCCGAATCTAAGGCCATGAAGCATAGCCAGAATTAAAAACCATCTAAAAAGTCATAAGCTTTAGAAAAATCAATTTTAAGAAAAATAGCTTATTACTTAGATTGGTGGGCCCATTCCATACCTTCCAGACAACAATGATGTTGTCTAGGATAAAGTGGAGTTCAATAAAACTAGTTTGTTCTGATTGAACAATCAAATGAAGATGTTGGATCTTGAGCACTAGTGCTTTGTCTAAAATTTTATAGGAGATATTCAACAAGGTGATGGGTCATAAATTACAGATGTCCTCTGGATCTCTAATTTTAGGTTGTCTTTGTTTATAATATTGCCCAAAGATTTAGAATAATACAATTCCAGGTACATTTTATGAAGATCAGACCCAATGGAGTCTCAGAAGGCTTTGTAGAATTCACATGGGAACCCATCATACCCAAGGTTTTTTTCATCTACCATGGAAAAGATAACCTCCTTGAGGTTTCTAAGGGTAAATAATTTCTCACAAAAAGCATGATGCTCAACCATAAGATGGTTACGAGCAACACAAATGCATTCCTTTAGGGACTTCTCATGCTCATCAGTAAAATCCTGAGCATTAAAGACCTTCTCGTAGTGACAAACAAATTATTGAATAATGTTAAGAAGATTGGAAAAAACATGGCACTCTTTCCTAATTCTTTTAATCCCCATAGAGTTATGATGAGGTCTAAGACATGGAAAAAATCCTTTGAAACCTGGTCATCAGCTTGGAGCCACTAAAGGTGAGCTTTGATCTAAGCTCCCCTAGCAACATAAGTGTCAAAAAATTTCTTTTAACAGTGAAGATTGGAAAATCAAAGTTGAAGGTTTGAATCAAATAGGTTCAAGGCTGAAGCATTAGAAGCTGCACACAAATATTTGGCATGGCTTTGTACGAGCACCTATGGTACAGAGCAAGCTTCTTGCTGTAGATCCAAAGAAGCCTTGTCATATGGTTCATGGCATCTTTCCACCACTGTATCCACCCATAATTGAGTGTGGGGCTAGGGCTCTAAGTTCCAAACATGGAAACTATGATCTATAGTGTGTTCATGACTCAACAATGACATGTTGAGAAAAAAATTGAGTTTTAGAAGGACACCTCTGAGCTATTTACCAAGTAACAATAAAGAGATTAGGGAAATGATCCAACAAAGTCACATCCACAAGAGGAATGACGTGTAATTCCCTTTCTTCAAAAAAAATAATTGTGTGGAAATCATTGCATGATTAATCCTTTTAAAAATCCTATCAGAATCAACTATAAAATTAGACCAAGTATGCCAATTCCCACCAATATGATGGCAATGGGAATTGGAATCAAGAAGGCCTAATTTATCTTGCATATAGTACTAGGATTATTTTTCTCCAACTGTCCATCAAAATGATACATTTTCTTTTTTATCAAAAGATAACTCAACCATATTAAAGTCCCTACACATAACCCAAGTGGCAAGTGGTAGAGAATCCACCATCTAGTGCCAAAGTTGGAATCTCTCAAAAACATCACTAGGAGCATAAACATTAACAATCCCAAAAGAATGATTCTATAAGGACAATAAAATCAAAAAAATCTTGTGTATGGGGTCAAATCCATGAGAAATAATAGATGGAATCAAATAAGGTGACAGAAGAGAAAATACACCACCTTGACTAGCTTCATGCTGGGAAGAAAAAACAACATTATATTGCTAACTAACACGACAAGAAACATTAAGTAAGAACCCTAAAATCTTAACTTCTTGGAGGCAAAGGATGTCTGGGATATAGTTCTAACATCTAGTGTCTTAGACATAGTATTTGCAAGGGAGGTTGGTGAGACCTTGCATATTCCATGAGAGAAAATTCATGTAAGAAACTCTTGCATATCTTCCTCATTTTGAAGAGAGGAGAAAATTTTCTCCAATAGTTTATAAGAGTTAAGTGTAGGAGAGGAAACTCTCATAGAGATGAGTCTCCTCTTCTCTAATCCAACATCAAGCTCTTCACCATGGCCTTGAGGACTATGAGAATTTCACAAGGGTTAAGACACATGAGGGACAACCAAGGAAGCTTCTTGAGGAGTGTGGAACCAAGCGGGTTGAAGAGAACTCATAATAAAGTCCATCCCCTTGGAGCCAAGGTTTGAAATGACCACTGGTCCCATCAAAGTGCCAGCCATTGAGGAGGTGGTGATAGGAACAATCTCTAGCGAAGGTTGGAAAAAATAGAAACCTTGATGCTTAGGTAGTAGGTAAGCCTTACCTGTGCACATTACGGTTGTCCATTCATCCTTTTTGGTGTTATCAATTGGATTTTCCTATGTGTCCTTAGTAGGAATTGTCTTGTGACCCACAACTAGAGGAAAATCTTTGATCTTGTGATTAGTTGACTTACATCTATTTTAGGTGTTCAACAAGTTCAACTACATCACCTTTTGACTAAAGGTGTGTGTTCTAACCTAAATATCCATTGATTCTTTAGGGTCATGAGAAAGGTCCACTTTGACATAAACCCTCCTTTAAGGGTGTTCATTGTGTTGGTGTTTGAAAATGCTGGAGGGTTTTCAATTATCCCAATGAGAATATGACATATCTAGGGGCAACTAACTTCCATTTTCAACATGCCATTTCAGACACCAGGCCAACTATAAGGCTTGACCCTTCTTCTACTTCAGGCTCTGCAAAACCTAGGCATATGGACCTCAGATTCTTTATATGGTAACAGTTATCAAAGCATATATTGAATCTAATATAAGAAGATTTTACCCTTATTTCTCCTGATAACTCATGAAATAACATCAATCTATAGTAGCTAAATGCAGATCTAGGAATCTCATAAGCTGAGCGAGGGCATTCTATTATAGCTCTTCAACACAAAAGGGGAAACGCGTTTGATTAACAATGTTGATATTAGGAAGTCCCAAATATAAGCAACAAAACCTCATGATCCTATCTTTGATCAGTGCCTTATCTATTGGGAAATTAAATGATTTACATACATACATCTTCTAGAAATCTCAAACATATCTCTACATCAAGATCCCTGATCTATCCTTCACCTTTTGAACAGACATCTATTTCAGATTTGAATCTCATACTCAAATTATCCCATCATGAAATGTGCAAACCCTGTGATAAACACCAAGCAATTACATGGCTCTTTGTTCTATCTGCAAGAAATTTTAACCACATACATTCCGAAATGAAATGCAACCTAATTCATGCTCTTGGTTCACAAATTAGAAGAAATTACACATCCATGAATAGGAGACAAGATCCAGACTAAATTTGAAACCCTTTGCTACACTTTATTTATTTTCCTTGAAATCAAATACATGAAAGATGTACAAAAAATAACTCACAAGTCACCTAATAGACAAGAACTATCTGTATATAACTCAATTGTTGTTCATACAAGAAGAAATGCTAAAGAATGATGTCTTAGTATTTGAAATCCATCAAAACTGGAACCAGAATATGGTATCACAGTAATGTGTAATTTTTTTCCAAAGAAATGAAACTCGTACAATGAGAAAGAAAGGAATAACATAGCAGGAAGTGAGAACTCAGATCTGTTGTAAAGATGACATGCGTCCACTCAGAAATCCTTCCCAAGAAGATGAAATACCTGTTTCTACCCTCTCTCTTTAATTGCATCTCAGATCCCTTTTCAATTTTCTTTTAGAGGCATAAAATATCTCAAAGATGTCATGATGAAAGATCACAACTGATTCTGATGTTAAAATGAATTCATGGTAAAAAGTGAAAATCAGTTGAAATGTAACTTCTAAAATGTAAGAAAATGGTTTAAAGATGATTTTCTTCACATTCGAATCTCAATAAGCCCTTAGAACTATCCTCCAACCAATTTTGATGCTCCATTATCAAATATGCATGTTTTGCTACCAATGCCCTAGAAATCACAAACTGACCTATATCATGAACTAGTGAATACTTGTGCAAGAACTGACATCAGATTCAGAAAATTTGGATTCGCTCAGTTCCAGTGGTATATTGGAGTGCCAATTTTTGATAAAAAATGCCCAGGTTATGGCCCTCTAAAGTTTCAAGCTCTCATTCATAACTTAATGTATATTTTGCACAAATTTAAACTTTACATAAAGTTCAAACTATATTAAAGTTGAGACATTAATTTAAAAGACCTGCATGTGGATTTGAGGAAAAATAATAATAAAATATTAAAATTTGAAAATTCTCAAATTTCCCCTCATTTTCTACCTAGGCCAAACTTCCTTTGACTAAATGGCACATGGCACATTCTAACTGGTCCTCTGTTCTGCCACCTCATTGCGCCAAGTCACCCATGCCACATCAGTGTTGCTATACCACTATGGCTAACTAGTGAGCATTTTTTCTTGGTGAGATAGTGACGATTGTCGGATCATCCATGTGGCACATATCTCCTTCCTCTATCTGCAATCTCACCACATCATCACCTACTCGTACATATTGCTACTTGTCACATGTTGATTCACTTATCTATAACCAAGCAGGACCTATGATGCTGATTTGACTCTTGCTAGATTCCTGAGTTTTCTACCAACCTCACTATGTTGCTAGCCAAATTTTCCAAGATTTCTTGGCTAGTGAAGTAGCGAGGCACTTAACTTTTGAATTTTTTGATTGCCCATTTCTGTTGATGTCACCATAGGTATGCGTGTTTGTTTCTTCAAAACTTATGGCTGCTACATCCACATTGGACTGGAACCCACACACAAGGTTGGCTTCCACAAAGAGGTGTGTCTTAAAGACAACATACCATTTGACTGTCCATGTATTTAAACATTAGAAACATCATTAAATCCCAATCAATATGGGATAACACCTGCTGTGTTTTCCTCAACTCCTCTGTAGATGCTGATTTCTTCTGTTGCATATGTGTGAGCTATTCCAGCTGCTTTGGCAGTTGCTCATTCTTACATGGAGCTCTAACCTTGTGATTGATAGCTCCACAATGGAGCTTCATTTTTATGTAGATATCCCTGCCTATTGGTCATTTTTTGCCATGAATCCGTAGGCTCTTCATAGTGATGGCCATTTCTTATGCACATGGTCATTCAAAATGAAGTTGCCCCCTTCTAAAAAATGTGATACTGTTGCTGGAGGAAGCCATGGGCTTCAAAAACATGGATACATGCTTCCTTGAGCTTTGTTTCACCAGTAGATCTATACATTCTACTAAAAATGTGGACTGCTCCTTCCTTTGTGGATGCTCGCTATTGTACTCTTTATTTTCTCTAGACATGGAGCACATCTTCCATGCTAAAAACTACCTCTCAGCTACAACTTTCAAACTGAGACTACAATGTGGGAGAGAGCAACCTTTATGCAATCATTCCCTTAATTCAATGTTCAATCTTACAACAAAAAAGCTTCATTGTGCTTGTGGATTTACTCATATCATTTACCAGAATGTAGATTGCCCGATGGTGGGTGTTTCAAATCATCTGCACGTTTCCTCTCCTTTTGAGAACTATGATTATGCATTCAAATAATTAGAATCATGATAAAATTTATTTGATATTAACAATAACCCATGCTTGAAGAATTTAGTCAGATCCCAAAGCGGGTCTGGCTAAAATTTTTGCCTTTCAAACAAATGGCATCCTCCTATTTATCCCATGATTGCAATGTAATGACTGGAATTAGAACAATCACTAGAACATCGCTTTAAAATTCCATTTTAATCATTTTTACACTAGTGTGAAATTTGTGTTTGGAGGCCTGCTAGGTGGCTGTAAAAACTAACTCAATCAAGTAACCAGGCCATAAAAATCGGAATGAGTGTTCAATCCCGCACACTCTATCATATTGAAAATTCTTAGCCCATGAAAATTTTCCAGTAAAAAGATTTTAATTTCGAAACATCCATACTTCAATTACCCTGTAGGCAAACAATGTTAAAAATCATAAACTGGGCTCGGGTTTTGCATTATAAACTGAGTTATTGATCACTTGGGGTTCTGAAAACCAGGGTATAAGTTCTTTGCCATGAGGAGAAAATAATTCTATGGTTTGGGCTCATGACGAATCACAGGATGCATTTGGAAAATTTCTAAAAACAGGTACTTGGAAATTTTAACTGGGAAATGTGTCAAAAAGTGATTTTTGGTAAACGGTCAAACATAAGAAAGTATGCAGATGGATTCATCATGACTTGAGAACTGGCATACTTCATGAATTTCTAGGACACAACAGGATGGTATAATTTATTTAGGCTTTCCAATCACAAGATCAAAGTTATAACATGCCAAACAGGGGTACAGATCAATCTGAATACCTTAGCCATAACAAAACAATGTAAACTGGGTTTTTAATCATGTTTGCAAATTGACCAAATGGATTTTTCATGATCTCAAAACTAGAACATATGAAGTATCTAACCCCTAGAAAATGATGCAAAAGGAATTTTCTTACTCGGGTCAACTGGTCAAAAGTTATAATCTGTCAAACAGTGCTACTCAGAATTATGGAAAATATGCAAATTTACAACAATGATAACTGACCAACTTTGAGGGGTTTGAAAACTAGACAAAAAAATTGAAACAACTTGAAACTTGAAAAATAGGTTCTTTGATATGCATACTAAACATCCTCAAAATGGTGAGCCATGAAACATAACTGGGTATAAGATATTCAAAGGCAAACTGGGCTCTCTGTTGCTATTTGACACTTGGGGTAAAAATGCAACAACTGAAACAACTCAAAAGAAGACATCACCGAATGGTTCCAAATGTCAATCTGTCATTATGGAACACATACATAGGCTGAATGAAGGGTGTTAGAAACATAAAACACCTTTAAGCATTAAAATCTACAACTAGGGACATAGGCCTGAAAAGCGTTCAAAGGGGCTTGAAACTACTCAAAATTTGGAATGGTTGCTCAAAATGAGAATGCCATTTTGAGCACCAACACATTGAATAATTTCTCAAGCTCCACACAAAAAACCCTTCTAAGGGTTTGAGCAATAACATGAATAAACTTCCAGCAGGGAATGGGAACCCTGGAAACTTGACCCAGATAGGGACTTTCAACTTTTTGTCATCAGACATGCTGATATCATAAGACCAACACTTGAAAACTAGTAGTGAAGACCTAATTAATCATGACTCATAGTTAAAAAGCATGTTGGCTTGGGAAAGGTTAGTGAAGGAGAAAAAATCTTTAGTAAGACTCTAAATGTCATTGATCTAGACTCTATGAGGATTCTAATTCTTAGCAACCCATTCCTTGAGCATGCTTTTAGGAGGAGTCCAACCCAAAAAATACCTTATTAGGGCATGGTTCTCTAAATAGCTACATGCATCTCTAAACTCTTCAATATTAAGGATGATATGAGGGGAAGAAGGCTTGCCTCATGAATCGCTTTTAGAACAAACTTTCTTAGCTATTTATTTAGAGGAGGCCCCATGAGGATCTGTTGTAACAACTCTATTACCAAAAAATCTTACTAGGATAATGCTAGCTAGAGCCATAAGTAAAAACCCCTAATATTCCTGCAGTTAATTTGGTATGAAAAGTGAAAACTAGAAGTAAATTCAAAAAACAATGTTGTACCATATATATATTTTTGATGGCAAACCCCTCCATCATTCATGGTGCAATAAGTCTACTTAAAAATTCTATTATCACATGTAACTAGAAATTAGAGGATGGATGCTATTCCTCCTCCCCTCTCCCCTATCCAGTCTCAGCCTCCTTTGGAGGAAAAAGTGAATGTCATCACTGGTGAGAATGAGGGGGAAGTGTAGGTCAATAATAGGACAAAGGCCTGGAAAAATTTCAATATGAGGACTGCTACTATGGGGATTTTTAGGGAAGTTATGAACCCTCAAATCTTGGTGGACAACCTAGAGCAAGCTAGGCTCAATGAGCTCATAGACCCAGCTATCCTGGCCATTTCAGACAATGCAAGGGAGACTGGAATGAACCTTCTGAATAACGCCCATAGCAGTATGATTGACAACTTTAGATCAATCAAATGGCTCTTCCATGAGCTGGAGGAAGTTAGAGAAAGGGTATCCTACATGGAAAGTATTAAGAATAAGACAGGTAATGACATCCAGGAGGACCAGGATAAAAGAGAAAGCTTAAATGAAAGGAGATTAAGAAATCTTGAAAACTACAACCACAACCTAGCAAGTCAGATGATTTCTCTCCTGAGTTCGATGAATGACAACATCTAATCCCTTGCTGGTAAACTTAAGGATAGGGGCTTGCTAGTGGAGGAGGGAGGACAGAATAGGGATAAGGCCAGGCTAGTTGATGACAAGGCCACAATCAGTACATTCACCAGTATGGATCAGGGCATGGAGAAGGTCTAGGATCAAATGGCAAAGGAGCAACAAAAGATAGTTGAGGCAGCTCAGACTATGCAGGAAATGGAGAAGATAACTAAAGACTAGTTTTCTTGTCTTTTGTCTTTTTGTCTTCCTGGCTTTTGGCTTTTGGACAGGCTTTCTGTAGTCTGTTTTAGTTTGTTTGTTTTCTGGCCTTTCTATGGGCCTCTGTTTTGGGCTGGGCCTTCGAGCTCTTTTTCAGCTATTGGATCTCTATCTTGGCTAGGCTTCTTTTGCTTATTATCAGCCTTGTTTTTGTAATACTTATGGGTTTCAGGATCCCTTAAAACCTGTTTATCTTATCAAAAACAAAATATTGATCTAAACATTTAACCATCCTTCATTTTGTGTTTATTTTTTATAAAATTGAAGAACATAAATCTTAGGTAGGGTTAGGGATCTTTATTAAAGGATTTTTAGTCAATTTTGTACACACAGGTTTTGGGAGAGTGATTTTAGAATTGAAGTTTAACAATTATGAGTATTTGGATTGTGTTCATTTACTAGATTGTCCAAAATTGTAGCTATTAGATTAAGGTAAGGTTTGACAATCCCTATATGGAAATTTTTTGGAATATCTATCTACCGTGTGTCTGCCACATTGTTAAAATTTAAATGTTAAAAGTTATGGAATGTAATTATTGGAGCAACTTTGGATTTCATTTGAAAATAAAATTTAATCATGCATTAAATTAGAAACTTATGTGAGATGTAAAGAGAAGAACACTTCTAATATTTTTTCAAAAACTTAGATCTAAGTAATGACAAAAAATTCAATATTTTTTTGATTAATGTAAAAATAGGTTTTGAGGGGACCCAAAATCCCATATAGTAATTAACTAAGATAAAGCATTAAGTTCAAAGTATTACCAAAATAAATAGGTTTTAAACTAACTCGAAACCTCAAATATAAAGAACTGCAATACAAAACAAAATCCCAAAGGGGAATAACTTACTACTGTAAAAAAGATAAAGACCAGTAGTACTAACCAGACATTGTGACCAAAACTAGAAATTAGTAGCACATGATAGGCCAAAATGATGCACATAACCAAAAAGGTTCCTAGAAGCCGCTTAGATGAGACCTTTCACTACTTTAGGAAGGTTTTTATGAATGTTAACAACTACCTTGATAGATTGTTTATCAATCAAACCAAAACCAACCTCAATAACCTTCTTAGTGCTCTGTTTAGTATGCTTGTAGGGACCCCTACTCAAAGAAAAAACCATTGGAGATACAATCTCATCCACACTTTTCCTTGCCAAGCTAGTATCAACTAAAGATAAGTTAGAGGTAACCACATTCATATTCCGCTCACTATTCTTAATAGACTTCTTGAATTTATCCTCATATTCTAGGAGCTTGCCAAGAATGTCCCCAACCTTTACTTCTAGCTCCATTCTATTTTTATTTTCTACCTCCAAATTATCTTATAGATCCTTAACCATCTTTCTCAGAGAATTAATTTTATTATAGATCGATGTCCCAACCATGGGGGATAGCTCAAAATGCATCTTAACCTTATGGATAAACTCAAGATTACCACTGCACTCCTTCTCAACCATCTCATTAGGGTCATTAATTACATATTTAAAATTCTCACCATATTAAGCCTTGTTTAGATCCTCTGGCCTAGTTTCCATGATACTCTCTAATAGATTCTTCTCATCCTTATCAAAAATATTATTACTTGACTCTTCCACATTATGGTCCATCTCAGGCACATCCTCCATTGGTTTGTTTAGAGGGCTACATGGGATTTCCTGCAAATCCTCCTTATTCTTAGTCAAATATTTAACTTTCCTATTCTCATTATCCAAGGAAGGTTCCTCCATAGAAATGTCCCTAGATTCCAATAGGAGGACCATTTGAGAATCATCATGACTCCTTTTCTCCAATTTTGGGGTTTCATCAATATCAACCTTACTATCATACAATTTTTTTGATGCACTCCCAGTTCTCATGGTTTTAACTGATGCCTCCTCTTGGCTTCCAAAATATCCTTCATTATTTAAACTACACCCACCACTCTCTTTAATAGCCTCTATATTTTGACCTCCCACATTCTTCTTTTTTCCTTCTACCTTGACTTCCATATCATCATTTGAGTCTATATCCTTTTCTGAAATTTTTTATTTCTTCTTTCTAGTTCCCATCTTTAAAGTAATACATGCCTAATTAATATGATAATAATGAAAAGGTACTTACCCAATTTTTTTTTTCCTTCTAAACTTAATCCTTGAGTCCATATCCATTTTTGTATCTTTAAAGCAATAGTAACCCCATAGTAATATTCTCACTAGATCATTTAAAAAAAGAATTCCTCCACAATGTGTGACTTATAACCATGGCATTTTTCTAGATAACAGGTAACCTTACCTTTTTTAGCTACTCACATATAGGCTAATTCTCTTTCTAAGACTTGTAATTTGACGACTCCTACTATCTCGGCTCACCTCTCATTTTCTAGGCTAGATAATCATAGATCTTTCATAGAGAAGAAATGACACTCCTATAAAGGATGAAAAAAGAACAAAATTTTAAGACCCAATGACTCCTTCTCTAACACTGAGAACATGTGCCTCATTAATATGATAATAATGAAAAGGTACTCACCCAAATCTTGATGAATCATTTCATTATTACCAACACCCAAACAATTCAAAAAGAAAAATTAGTTAACCCACCACACATTAGTTTCAGTCACATCAAACCTTAATAATTCCTTAAGCTACATATGGGCACTTAAGTCATCCCTTCATGTCATCTATCTATGAGTGTTCATCACAATATTAGTGATCTAGTCAGCCACCTTATTAGTTTCTTGGTAGCTATGGGAAATATGGACTTTATCAAAATTATTTAAGAGACCCTTTATTTCCATGATCATAGCTTCAATATTCCATGAAATATAATTTTTATTATTTAAAGAGTTAATTATGTTAAGAGAGTCCCCTTCCAACCAAAGATTCTAATTTCCAATTCCCATTTTCATTCTAATTGCACAAAGAACAATAGTTTCCTTTGCAATGTGACTAGAGGAAATTCCAATAGGGATTGCAATAGCATTAACAAATCTGCTATAGTAATCCCTCAAAACTCCTACACAATCAGCCCTTCCCAAGTTTCCTTTCGTAGACCAATCAAGAATTACTTTTAACCATCCAATCAAAGGGAAAATCCAAACCACATACTCTCTTATCATTTTTTTTTTATAGAGATATTCATGGTTTCATCCATGCTATTAAAATCCAATTTTCCTCCATTATGGGAGATTAAATTATCCTTAATTACCTTAATGATTTTTTGACCCACCACCTAAGCTAGAGAATATTTTCCCCTGAAGATACAACTATTCTTTTCTTTCTAGACACCCCAACACAAATGAGGAAGAGAAGTTCCATAGAAATTTGACTTCAATACCTTTCATAGGATATTTCTTGCTCATAAATCAATTAGTCAGCTTATTAGCATGATCCCAGATCACTTTCCAATATTCCAAAATAATCATCCATACCTTTTGACTAAAGCTGGAATGGATGAACTAATGGTCAGTATTTTTGCATCTTTCTTGCAAAGAACACATCTATTAACCAAATGAAATCCTCTCTTACTCAAATTATCAATAGCTAAAAAATTATTCTAAAGAGCAATCTTGAAGAGAATTTTGACATTAAGAACAAGACCTCTTATCCAAGCCTTTACCCTAGAGAGGGTCTATCCTTAATTTTAGTTCTAAAGATCATTGCCACATTGTATTTCTCACTAGAATGGATTCCTAAAATAAGAGAATATTGAGAGTTTGGATTAATATACACATAATTAAGAGAATTTTAAATAAATCCAAGGTCTAGATTAATATCCAAAATATTCATCTAGTTCCCATTTTTCCAATAATTAGAAACATAGTCTCCAAATCTCTATTTGCACCTCTCTATAGTACCTCAACAATTAAAAGTAATCTCTAGAGCATAGTTGAAAAGATAGTAATCCTCCAAAAACTTCACTCTCCTTCAATCATCCACCTTCCATCTACTCCCTAAAGTTGTAATCTCCTTAACCCCTTGAACAACATTCCAAATGGAAGAAGCATTGGAAATGGAGGGGGGGATTTATGAACTCCTAGATAGAAGGTGCATTAAACAAATACTTATGTTTTCCCATCTTACTCCATTCCTTAGTTTCATCAAAGACTCTCCAACCCTTCTTAGCAAGAAGAGATTTGTTCATTAGTCTCAAAGGCCTAATACCAAGTCCACCTAAACTCTTTGACTTACAAACTAAGTCCCAAGCCACCAATGACATTATTTTATTTCCTTCTTTCCTATCCAAAGGAAGTTTTTCTAAATTATTTAAATAGCATCAACATACTTTATTGAAATTCTAAAGAGGTTGAGAGCATAGGTAGGTAAACTTTAGAGGCAAGATTTGAGCAATATGATTTTACCAGCTTGACTAAGAAAATTTCCTTTCCAACCTAATAACTTCATATTAAACTTATCCACAAGAAAATCCTAAAAAGATACAAATTACTTTAACCCTAAAGGAAGGACCAAATAAGTTCCTTGCAGTGAAGGAATAACATATCCTGTAATACTCGCAATCTTCACCTGTCTTGGAAGAGGAGTATTAATGAAAAAATTACAAAATTCTCCCAATTAAAATTCTAACTAAAGGCATTAGAGTAAAGATTAAGGGAGATCTTCAAACTCCTAGCTTCCCTTATAAAGGCTATTCCCATAAAAATTGTGTGATCAAAAAATTGTTAATAAGAACAAAACAAAGGGTTAGATAAAGGTATAATATTATGAATAGCTCCCTTATTCAATAGTCCCTTAGTATGTCTACCCAAACATTCAACCATTATAGTGAACATGATAAGAAAAATATGATCCTCCTACCTCAACCCCCTAGTTAGTTTGAAAAAGAGAGAAGAGGCCCCATTAACAAAAATTGCCATAAAGGAAGTATTAACTATTAGAGAAATAAGTATGATGCCCCTTTCACCAAAATAAAATTCCTCAAGCACTTTAGAAAGGAAAGTCCATTCTTCCTAGTCATAGGCTTTAGACACATCCACTTTCATAACAAGTCCCTAAGTATAAAAAGTAATCTTTGAGTGGATATTCTCATGAACCATAATGATTGAGTCCTAAATATGCCTTCTAGGAAAAAATTCATTTTTCTACTCAAAAATAAAAATTGGGATAATTTTAAGGATCCTTATAGTAAAAAATTTAGGGACGATCTTATAGATCAAGTTACAAAGACTAATAGGTTTGAAAGAATCAAGGAAGGCCGCACTAGCCTTCTTAGTAATTAGGCTAAGGAAAGTGGAATTATTCTATTTTATCATTTTTCTATCCCCAAAAAAATCCTTAATCATATTACAAACCCTTACCAATCACATCCCAAAGAATGTTGAAGAAAAATATAGGAAACCCATCTGGCCCTGGGGATTTGTCCCCATTGAAAAAAAAAACCTTCCTTATTTTCTTAGCTGTGGGGATACCCACCAACATTTATTTTTCTCTTTAGAAATAAGGAGGTAATAGATTCCAAAATTTCATCCTAACCTACTTGTGAAAGACCCTTGTTAGAAGTTAATAAGGAATAGGAGAAACCCACTATTTCTTTAGTAATTTCCTCCTCATTCGAAATATCTCTAGAATCAATATTCAATCTATAAATCTACTTATAACCCAATGTATTATAGTAGTTAAATGGAAGTATTTTGAATTTATATCTCCTTCCTTTAGGAATATAGCCCTAGCTTGATCTTTGTCTCCAAAAAACCCTCTTCCTTTACCATAATATCATGGTACTTGACCATCTTATAATTTTCTTTCTCTCCAAGATCAATAGTGTATCCTTCAAATTTAATTCTATCTTGAATCTCCTTTAGATCTTCTTTTAGGAAAGTCTTTTGCTATAAAATATCTCCAAAAGATAACTTATCCCATAATTTCACCATATCTTTCACACGTCTTAGCTTCTTGGCCACTATGAAGAGAGAAGATCCCTCCACCCTAATGTTCCAACAATTATCAAAGTCATGCAAAAGAAATGAGCACTAGATCCACATTTTTTCAAATATAGTAAAGGGGAAATTCCTTCTCCCTAAAAATGAACCAAAAAAAAGAACTAGAAGAAAGTGGTCTGAAGCAACCTTATGAATAAAAGATAAAGAATGGACAAAATCATGAATCTAGTTGGGAGAAATTAGGACTCTATCAATGTGATCTTGAATGGAACTCTCCCCCACCCTTTTATTGGTCTAAGTAAATTTGATTCCTTGTAGGTCCATGTCCTATAAGGCTTCATGATTAATTAAATCCATGAGATCAACTTGACCTTCAAATTGAATCCTATTACCTCAAATTTTTTCATGATCAGAGAGAGGTACATTAAACTCCCCCATTAAGATCCAACTTCAAGCATCAATCTTCCTCTTTCCATAAAATATATTGACTCAATATATTTTCCTATCTTTCTTATTTTTTGGAGCATAAATATTAACTAGAATCTAGTTTATACATAAATTGGAGAGATGGAGCTTAAGAACCAACAAATTCTTACTAGAATCAAAGATTTGATGATTCAACAAAGCCTGATTCCAAATCACCATTGTCCCACTAGATGCCCCTTCCAAACTACTAGGCATAATGCTACAATTTTTAAAAAGCCTTATCTTTTCTTCTTTTTCCTTTTCCATCTTAGTCTCATGAAGCAAGAGAATATTATGTTTATGATCTCCAACCAAATTTATAACCACATCAACTTTATGGAGGCTATGTAGCCCCCTTATATTCCATGACACAATTTTGATTTCTTTCTTGGGGTATATTTTAGAATAGCATCATGTTTTCCATCATCTATATTTTGCATATTCTCCTATTCTTCTTTATTCTTTGAAATTTTCCTAGAGAACCAAATTCTAGTTTTACAACTAGGGAAGCTAGCAGAGAAAGATTTCTTCTAATTGACACCCTATTCAAAGATTAGGAACAACCCCTTTCCTTATTAGTCTTCTTTCTATTTCACCTTTTGTGTTTCTTGTCTCCAAATCAACTAGGCCCCCTTTCTTAACCATTAAACTATTTTGAGATTCACCAACATTATCTTTATCTTTTGGATAGGTCAACATAACAATCTCAATTGAGGGGGAATCATAACCCAAAATTCCACATTTTTTAGGCTCGTAGAAGGATTCAGTCTAGGCTTCCCCTTGCAATAAATCTTCTACTCTACTCCCTAAAGTTCAATACTGATCTTCATTTTCATCCTTAGTGGTATCCCCTTCCCCAATACTGAACTCTAGATTCAAAGACTCTAAGATAAGGGCCTAAACTTTAGCAGGCCAAGCAAAACAATTCATACAATTTTTAGGATGTGTATCCTTTAGTTCATACTCACCCAACTATACTTACTGAGATGTGAAAATCAAATTGTTAAAAAATTGAAGAATGACTTAAACATTGAAAAACAAATGAATGAGAGAATGTTGAAATTACAAGAAGACATGAATCAATTGAATCAGCAAAATGAGGAGAATCTTCATAGGAGAAAAGATAAAGCAAGACTTGGATACAATGAAGAAAAAGGTGAATATTCCAAGCAAGGTGCAAAAAGAAATAAAAAACGCTCATGCAATCATTGTGGGAAAATTGGTTATACATCAAACAAATGCTAGAGCAATGGAAAAGAAAAATTCAATGGAAAGTGCTACAACTACAATCAGCATGGTGACAAAGCTAATGAATGCAAGGAGGAACAAAAATTTGAAGGTAAATGTCACAAATTGAAAAAGCATGGTCACAAGGTATCTCAATGCAGATCCAAATCATTCAATCTAGTTGAACAATTTGTAAAAGCAATATTTGGATGGGACTACAATGCCTGGTGCAAATGTCATTATTGTGGAGAATATGCACACACTGGCATAAATTGTGCAAGGCATCATCTAAGAAAGAAAGATACTACTATAAGGTGGTACACATGCACTAAACTCGGTCATATAGCTAAAAACTGCATGAATATAGGCAAAGTTGAAGATGAAAAGAAAGTAAGGGCTAACAACATAAGGAAACAAATGAGGTAGAAATGGATTCCTAAATCTACTAAGGACGCAAGCTCAAATCATGGAAGTGAAATCACTCAAGAAGTGGGTGACTCCATCCCATCAAACTAAATTCCTAAGAATGCATTGGAGCTATACTCAACAAGAAAATCATAAGAAGTTTCAAGAAATATGAGGAATGCAAATGATCCAATTAGTATTCCAGATACACTAGGATCACAGAAAAGTTATCTTTTGCCAAGTTGCATTAGACTCCACCGAGGAAAGTTGGTTTAAGACCCTACCGAGCAAGGTCAGGAGTAAGAGAAATTTGGTTCATCTATTGAGTTGATACTCTTGCCAAGTTAGGTCATTGGATGACAGTCAGTCATGCACTGTGTCATTTTAGTGTTGAGCATTTATGAAATTTTCTCAACAAAAGGGGGAAATTTTGATTTTATTTTTCACTACATTCACAAAATTTGAAGAGCAGAGTGATTTGAAAGACGAGTATAGTGTTTTCAAGTGATTTAGTAGTGAGATCTTCATGAAGTTTATCATCTACTGAGTAGTGATGGCATCTACCAGTGGAAGCAGCACTAAACCAAAGAAGGGTTCTGAAATGTTGGTTAAGGGTGTTGAATGGAAGGCACCAAATTTCAGGATTGTTTTGGCTATTGCTGAATCTCTTGGTCCTTATGGGGCTCAATCACAAATCCTACCAAAGGTACTCCTAATTAACAACATAAGAACTAATTTTAAATGTTTTGTTCAAGAATTAGGGACATTAGAAATAGATGCTACCCTAGCTGAAATGTGTGTTGATGGAGTTTTGAAACTTGAGCATAAACATTTGGAAGCTAAAGGATTAACTCATATCCTTCACATGCCTCAAAATTTCCAAGTGAAATGGATAAGATTTGAGTCAGTTTCACAATGGTCAATTATGGTTGGAGCAACCCATTCTAATTACAAAGAAGATGATACACAAGGTTACAGGTCTGCCAATACTAAGCAAAGCTAAGACAACCAAAACCCTAGCCAAATGGGATGGTAGAGGTTTGAAAATAAAGAGATTAGGTTTGGCATCCACATTATTGCACACAAGATCTTTAGCTTGAGTCAGTCAAACAATGTTCCTTGTGAGGCAGTTGACCTAGCATACAAGGTTATAAAGAAGAACCTTGAATTTGATTTGTCAGATGTGTTGCTGAAGTAGTTAAACAAAAACATTGAAAGTGTGAAAACTTCCAAGAATAATTCCTTCAAGTTCGGTTCATTACTCACCTATTTATTTTTCTATGTTCAAAAATTCTTTCCATCTAAGGGCATAGTTATATGGAGGAAAGACACCCCTATTCTTTATCAGATAAATGAATTTATCGAAGAAATGGGTGAAAATTTTGAAAGGGTGTTGGATAACTATTTTGAGGCATTCAAGGAGAAAATGAACAATAGATTCCAAATCCCACCCAAGCTTGTTGAAGACTACAAGGATGACATATGTTTCATGGTAAACTATGATAGAGTATACATTCAAGTAGTCATACCAAGAGTGGCATGGGTAAAACCATTGCCTTATGAAATTAACATTGATGAAGCTAGAGACATCATTGAGGCTTTAGTAAATGAGCCAGCTAATCCTAATCTTCCTGCATTTGGCACATATGAGGAAGCCAAGAAGAGGATAGATCTTAGTATCAAGATTCCTCAAGCTCTCAGTAGAAGCAAGAAGAGAATTGCCAAATTAAAGATAGCTAAAGGTCCTCTAATGCTTACTGAGGGCAAGGGTGAGGATAAAGAAGAGGAATATGAAGAAGAAGAAGAAGAAGAAGAATTAGAGAAAGAGGAACTAGCAAGGAAGAAAGGTAAGGTGATTATCACCAAACCTCAGAAGAAACCTACTACAGTGTTCTCTAGGAGAGCGATGAAAGGTAAAAGTGAACTAGTATTCATTCGCTCTCCACCTTCATTTGAGGAAAGGATGAAATAGCTAAGAGTTGGAGCAGGAATATGTAACTTCAAAGTTCTCAAATATGAGACTCGGACTCCAACTGAGCAAAAAGAGATTGAGGAGTTAGGAGAAGATTGGCATTTGGAAATACTCTGCTACACAAATTCAACTTCAAATCCATGCATATATTTTTTCCAAAATCGAAGTCAGATGGGAGAACACAGTGCAAATTGTAAAAGACATCTTTGAACAACATTTGAAATAGTTAGTACCGAATCTGACTAATGCAGAAGTAAAGAAGGCAATAAAAGAGCATGAAGATAGAATGATTGTAAAGCTTAACACATGTTTCATATTAATGAATAATATAGAATCAATGGTTAAGCATGCCTCAAACATTTGGAGAGATGTATATCATCTCAACAAGCCATTAGATGAAACTATTGTAATTAAAGATGATGATAGTGATGATGATGATGATGACAACACTCCTTCAATCTTAGTTATTGTAGGGGAGTTGCATGCTCTAATGGACGAGAAGGAATTTGAAGAGATGAATGAAGAATGAAAGGAGGAAGAAGTAGAAGAGGAAGAAAAGGATGAAGATTATCTAGTTAGAATTGTAGTAGAAGCAATTGCATATCTTCCTCACACTCTACCACATACTGTCGCATCTATGGAGATAGATTCTACTAGTGAGATTGTGAGCACAAGAACACCATCAATTGCTCAATCTTTACTAGCCTCCTCCCAGCTCTAGGTGTCTGCAATGGAAGTGTCAAGCACTTCATCTACCAAGCCAACTATTACTTCTTTAGCTACCAAGTTAGCTCCCTCTACTCAATCATCATCAGTATGTGCAATAGTAAGTTCTACAATTTTTTCTTCATCAATTCTTGTAAGCTCTACATTTTTGTTTTCATTAGCATTGTCTGCATTAACTTTGATTCTAGTTACTTTAGAAATTTCTATGGGTATTCTATCAAGTATGGCACCATTTTTGGGAAGCGTTCCAATTTTTGACTCAGTTAGTACTCCTAGTCTTAACCCATTTTTCATTGCTAACCCTTTTATCTCTACTATTGTGTCTGTTCCAAAGGTTAAACTAGCAATCACTGAAGTAAAACAAAGACAACCATTGAAACTTCTGACCACTAGAAAGGAAATTGAAGAAGATATTGACTTAGATATAGAGATAGTAATACCTAAGATTGACTATGAGACTGCTACTATTGAAGAAATGAGGTTAGCTAGTCAACTCATAGAGAAGAAAGCTACGCAAAAGAAGTTAAGGTCTTAAAGGGATAAGGAGTATAGAATAATTGAAAATGCTAAGAATATAATCATAGAAGCTTTAGGTGTTGAAGTGGATTCCTAATGGGGACACAACACAAGAATAGAATGGACACAATAGAAAAAGGGAAATTGTATTAACTGAAAAATAAGCTAGTACATTCAATACAGATAAAATAATATTCAAAACATGCCCTAAGGACTTACAATAGCATAAATGTGGAGATAATTTCTCCTTTCAGTACCTCCTCCTCAAATTCCACTCTGAACTTCCTTTTTACAATGCCAGGAATCTCCTTAAATAGACCTCGAAGGCTTAAGGACTAGGAATACATTCTAGAAGGTGCTAGTAGGCATCCACTAACCAAATAGAAGGCTCCAAAAACTGCATTAGAAGTTGGTGCAAATCTAGAAGAATCCAAAAATAGTAATCAAACTTTCAGGAGGCATAACTTTTGAACCATAGCTCTGATTGACGAATCGTTTACATTTTCAGAAAGCTCTCAAAGTGCTCTATAGCCCTATGGACAAGCTTCACTTGTCCCCCATTTTTTGGCCCTTTTTGAGGTCATTTAATGCCCTTAACCTAACTTTGAAGCATTCTTAGGAGGTCTCCAAAACCTAAAAAACTGCAATAACTTTCAAATCGTGGGGCCTTTTGACCTGATTCTTTTTCTGGAATCCTCTAAATCACAATTACATTTAGCTAGCCAATTCACACCTTCTAGTTTACCAAAATGATGGCCCAATTACATAGTCCTATTTTTTCGAGATTTACTAGCTCACTGACAGTGGAACTGTGAGAGTTGGAACCTTTATTTGAAAACACATGAAACAGAAACTAAGTCTAAGTACATTTTTTTGGGTGACACAGGATTGCCCTTATACCTCTGGATGCTCCTGCATCAGACACCCAGGGTAGATTGAAAAGTGACCCTGTCACTTTATGAATGGTAGAGGAAATCCCAAATGGGAAACCTCAATTGCAAAAATCTAAGTTGAGTCCTCAATCGGTCGTCATTTCCATTTGATCAAATACTCTTCATACTGCTTGTTTCTGGTACTCCTACCCACACGATGATCTAGAATGTCTCCTATCTCCTCCTTCTTAGAAGTAGGAATCAGACATTGCTCTAACACCAGCTCCTCATTTGCACCATCGTCATGATACTCATTTAAATCTACAATGTTGAAAATGGGAGAAATGTGAATAGCATCTGGCAGCTCCACCTCATATGCATTTCTTGAGTCATGTTTCTTCAAAATTTTGCAAGGGCCAAATTTCTTCATTTTCAGCTTGTTCTAAGTACCGGCTGGAAATCTTTCTTTTTGTAAGTGCACCATGACTAGATCCCCTACTTGGAACTCCTTATGTCTTCTCCTTTGATCAGCACCTAGCTTTATACTCTTGATTCATCTTGGTAATGTGTGCCTAAACCTCCTCATGTAGATGCTTGATATGTTCAGCAAATTCTTCCACTTCAGCACTTGTCCTCTCCCCTTGCTCTATCTTCCTCAATTTTGGCGCAATCCTTGGGCTATTCCCATATACAATTTGGAATGGTGATTTTCTAGTACTCCTATTTATAGAGTTATTGTAAGAAAACTCTACTTGTGGTAGAATCAAATCCCATCCCTTGGGCTTATCCCCAACTAAACATCTTAGGAAATTGCCTAGACTTCTATTTACCACTTCTGTTTGACCATTAGTTTTTGGGTGATGCATGGAACTAAATTTCAAGTATGTTCTAAAATTTTTCCACAATGTCCTCTAGAAATACCTCACAAATTTAGTATCTATATTAGAAACTATACTCCTTGGAAGACCATGTAGTCTTACCACCTCTTTGAAAAACAAGTCTGCAATATGGATAGCATCATGAGTTTTGTGGCATGGAATGAAATGTGCCATTTTGGAGAACCTATCAACCACCATGAATATTGAGTCATTACCCCTTTGTGTCTGTGGCAATCCAAGAACAAAATCCATACTTATGTCCTCCCATGGCCTTGATGGAATAGGCAATGGATGATATAGGCCAGTATTGTGACTAAACCCCTTGGCAACTTGACAAACCTGGCAACTTTGTACAAACTTCTTCAAATCCTATGAAATTTGAGGCCAAAAATAATGTTCTCTAAGAATGGCAATGGTCTTATCTTGACCAAAATGTCCTGCCATCCCTCCACTATGTTTATCCTTATTCAGATTTTCCCTCATGGAACTCCTTGGAATGCACAATTGACTACCCTTGAACAACATGCCATCCTACATCAAATAGTCTAACCACTTGGTTCTATCTATAGCAACAAGTTCTTTACAAGCTTTCCATGCTTCAGAAAAATTAGGATCCTCGGGGTACAAATTCTTGAGTTCATCAAACCCAACTACTTCAACCTGCATTACTGTAAGCAACAACTGTCTCCTACTTAGTGCATCTGCAACCTTGTTAGATTTTCCACTTCTATGCTTCAACACAAATGTATAACTCTGCAAGAACTCTACCCACTTCATATGCCTCTAATTCAATTTACCTTGGCTATTTAGGTACTGTAATGCTTGATGATCAATATACAAAACAAATTCCTTGGGCAATAAATAATGCCTCCATTTCTTTAAGGCCTAAACTATTGCATAGAATTCTTGATCATAAATAGAATACGTCTTCTTTGCATCATTCAATTTTTCACTAAAATATGCAATAGGCTTACCTTCTTGGCTTAATACAGCCCAATTGCACTGCTACTAGCATCACAATCCACCTAGAAAACCTTTCTAAAATTTGGAAGTGCCAACACAGGTTGTTCTGTTACCTTCTTCTTCAACAATTCAAAACTTCTCGTAACTGCTGCAGACCATTTGAACTCTTTTCTATCCCCTCTTAAATTGTATTAGTTAGGGGTGCACATATGGCACTGAAATTCTTAATAAACTTCCTGTAAAAACTAACCAGGCCATGAAATGATCTTACCTCAATAGCAAACCTTGGAGTAGGCCATTCCAAGATGGCTTTTACCTTCTCTGGATCCATTTTGAGACCGTCGGGTGATATAACAAACCCCAAATAGACTAACTCCCTTTTTGCAAAGATACACTTCTTCAAATTAATTAATAGTTTCTCTTCCCTTAGCCTTTCTAGGACACTACGAATATGCAGTAAATGTTCTTCCAAAGTCTTGCTGAAAATTAAAATATCATCCAAATAGACAATAAAAAATTTTCCCAAGAACTTCTTAAGTACCTCATTCATGAGCCGCATGAAGGCGCTTGGGGCATTCGTCAATCCAAAGGGCATGACTAACCACTCATAAAGACCCTCCTTGGCCTTGAACACTGTTTTCCACTCATATCCTTCTCGAATCCATATCTGATGATAGCCACTCTTGAGATCTATCTTTGTGAAGTATTGAGCTCCACTCAAGCAGTCCATAAGATCATCCATCCTTGGCAAAGGAAACTAGTACTTTATGGTTATCCTATTTATAGCTCGAGAATTTGTACACATCCTCCACTCTCCATCCTTCTTTGATGTGAGTACTACAGGTACTGCACATGGACTCAGGCTCTCTTGAATCAAGCCCTTCCTCAACAACTCCTGAACCTGTCTATTTAGCTCCTCTATTTCAGTAGGACTCATCCTGTGAGCAGCCTTTTTAGGAAAACTAGCTCCTGGAATCAGATCTATCTGATAACTAATTTGCCTTACTCATGGCAATCCATCTGGAACATTATCAAAGATAATATCTCCAAACTCCCCTAGTAAATTTGAAACTTCAAGTGGCATTTCACTACTACCTTCTTTATCTTTCCTAGTAATCAAAGCATAGCACATATGCTGATGTTTCACACCATCTAAAAACTTCCTTCCATCAACAAGACAAATCCTAGCACTACTACATGCCTTTTCACCTTCCTTTTTCATCGGCTTCAATTTGTGGCAAACTCCGTCCTTTGTCAGAGAGTAAGTGTTTGCATGTCCATCATGTACTGCATGTCTATCAAACTGCCATGGTCTACCCAACAATAGATGGAAAACATCCATCGAAATAACATCACAGAGAAATTCATCATGGTAACTCCCAATTTTGAATTTCACTAAACATTGTTCACTTACTAGGACCTTATGATCATCTTTTACCCAAGCAGTTTGATAGGGCTGGGGATGTTTCTCCCTCTTGAGCTTTAGCTTAGAGACCATCTCTTCTGATACCAAGTTATCAATGATACCACCATCAATGATCATGTCACAACATTTATCCTCACACTTGCATCTGGTATGAATAAAACTCCTCAGTTGTCCTAGTTCAATCTCACCACTTAGTAGGACTCTTTCATTGACCAAGGTCTCTTCTCTTTTTGCATCCTCTGAATGTGATGATTGTGCATCCTCATCCACATGAGCAACCCTAGCTTGGCCCTTAGCTCTCCTATCTGTCCTTCCTTTTCGTTGAGGGCATTCAAAGGCATGATGACCTTCTTCATTACAATGGAAATAGGTACCACAGAAGCCTCCTCTTCCTTTGTCCATGTCCTCTACCTCTTCCTCTCTGATTTCCAAAGTCTTGATCATGGGAGCAGTTGAAACCCTCATTCCTCTGGTTCCTGCTAGTACCCACATCTTCATTTTTCTTTTGGGTTTCATTGTAGCCTCCAGATGATCTACCGCTTCCCCTTCCTCCTTGACCGCACCCTCTTTTTCTTTCTTCAAACCTTTTATTCAGCTTCTCTTCAACTCATAGGGAAAACTGGTATGCCTCTTCAACACTAGTCATTCTTACCAAACTTAATTCCTCCTAGATGCTAGGTCGCAACCCACAGATATAACAAGAAATCTTCTCCTTATTTGCTTCTGTATGCCCTACTCTAATCAAGAGTCGGTAAAATTCCTCAGTATATTCTTGGACTGATCTTCCTGCTTGCTTTAACCCATGCATCTTCTTAAACAAATCAAGCTCGTAGTCTACAGGAATGAACTGCTTCTTCAATTTGTCCACCATGCGATCCCATCTTGTGATCTTCTCCTTTCCTCTTCTATTTCTTTCCAATTGAACCTCTTGCCAATAGATTTTGTCATGGCCTTTTAGTTTGGCCTTTGCAAACTTAACCCTATCTAGGTCCCTGATATCCTCATACTCAAATTATTCTTCCAGTTCATTGATCCAATCAATCAACTCATCTGGTTTCAGATTTCCTGAAAATACACCCACTTCAATTGTAGGTCTTTTCCCAAACTTAGTAATGGCCCTAAAGAGCCTTTCCTCTACATGATTCAGAACTTCCCCATCAAATTCCCCTTCTGGTCCCATTTCTTCTTCTCCATTGTCATCCTCACTGTCGTCACCTACGGCAACATTTGCTCCTCTACGGAGCTCCTCTTGCAATGCCTATACCTGCCTTTGGAGGGCTCTAACGTCCTCAAGATTAATAGCTCTGGCCCGTCTGCCATGCTCTCTTCATGTAGGCATCTTCTAACTTGAACCCACAACCACACAGTCCTAGCGCAAACTACCTCACAGTCGGCGCTCTGTCTACACACTCAAGAAAACTAGCTCTGATACCACTTGCTGGGGACACAACCCAAGAATAGAATATACACAACAGAAAAAAGGAAATTGTATTAACTAAAAAATAAGCTATTACAATTAGTACAAAGAAAATAAACTTCAAAACATGCCCTAAGGGCTTACAATAGCATAAATGTGGAGATAATTTCTCCTTTCAGTACCTCCTCTCAAACTCCACTCCGAACTGCCTTTTTACAATGCCAAGAATCTCCTTAAATAGACCTCGAAGGGTTAAGGACTAGGAATACATTCTAGAAGGTGCTAGTAGGCATCCACCAACCAAATAGAAGGATCTAGAAGCTGCATTAGAAATCGGTGCAAATCTAGAAGAATCCAGAAACAGTAACCTAACTTTTGGGAGGCATAACTTTTGAACTGTAGCTTTGATTGACGAACCGTTTACATTTTCAAAAATCTCTCAAAGCACTCTATAGCCCTATGGAAAATCTTCACTCATCCCCCATTTTTTGGCCCTTTTTGAGGTCATTTAATGCCCTTAACCTGACTTTGAAGCATTCTTAGGAGGTTTCAAAAACCTAAAAAATTGCAATAACTTTCAAACCGTGGGGCCTTTTGACCTGATTCCTTTTTTGGAATGCTCTGAATCACAATTACATTCATCTGGCCAATTCACACCTTCTAGTTTACCAAAATGATGGCCCAATTACATACTCCTATTTTTTCAAAATTTACTAGCTCACTGATAGTGGAACTGTGAGAGTTGGAACCTTTATTTGACCCAAATGGGTGTCCAAAAATGAAAACACACGAAATAGAAACTAAGTCTAAGTACATTTTTTTGGGTGACACAGGATTGCCCTTATACCTCTGGATGCTCCTGCATTAATTCCACTCAACATATTTTGATTTAGTCAGAAGAGGCTATACTGAAATATAATGAGGACTCCTTTGGATAAGAGAAACTCATTGAAAAGGCTGAAAGGAAGTTTGATAACAAGGTGCTAGAACATATTGCTCAGTAGATTGCAATCAAACAAGATGAGTTGCCCACATTTTTGGGTAATTTTGAAAATTCTTTTAATAATGCAGCATCACTTTTTGCCAAACTTTGTGATGTGTCTAGTTTTACCAATGAAATAAAGGAGAAGCTAAATAAGATTGATGCTGACATGAAATCTAATGCATCAAATTTGCAAGCTGACCCCTCTTCTAGCTCCTCTCATCACACCAAGGTGAAATTTGTAGTAGAAGTGCAAGTAGAACTTCTAAGAGAAGAAGCAAGAATAAGGCAAAACTTGACTGATATTTAGAACATGATCTTACCAATAATGGATATAATGTAGAAACATATTGCTCATTGCAAGACATTGGTTAAGGATCAGAACTTCTCAGTGGCTGATCACATGATCAAATTATCAGCAGAAGTTTAGATTGCTCTCTTCACTTGTCAAATTTTGTAAGAGAATTGGGATACCTCATTTTCTCTCATTCTCAACATAAATTAAGAATTTCTCTCTCATTTTGGTGTAATTATAAAGATAGTATATGTAGCCCTTTGGCATTATTGTCAAAAAGTGGGAGAGATATTTATATAACCAAAAAGGGAAACTCTGTATATAAGGAGAGATATTAGTATAAGTGAAAAGGGGAGATAAAACTCAATAGAGTTAGCATGTATATGTGTATAGCTATGTACATAAGTATCCTTTTATATACATTATGTGTCATCAAGGAGATATATGTAGAAATGTATATGCAACAACTTTACAAAGATCAATTTTGAAAAACCAAAATTCAGTGAGTCAGTTTATGTACATATGTTTTGGCTTATAAGTGTTTTGTCACTAATGCCAAAGGGGGAGATTGTTAGAATTAAGTTGCTATTGCCATTAGTGACAACACTTATCCATATCAGTATAGCTACCGAGCTCGACACTTAATTTCCTACACTCACCGAGCATTCTAGTAGTGTTTAGCAGTTTACACAGAGCAGACAGTGGCTATCGAGTAAATATAGGCAATGTGAAGATCAGCAGTGTCTACCAAGCTTCACAGTGTCTACTGAGTAGTAAGTTTGTGTCATGAAGATTCAGTGTAAATTGAGCATTGGAAGAAGTAGTGTTTACTAAGTGAAGCAAGGTAAACTCAATGTGCAGTATCTATCGAGTCACCAAGTGATTAGTATGGACCGAGCCTTTACTTCTACCGAGTGCATGATGATGTTGAATAATGTAGTGGACACCGTGTATCAGAAGGTCACTGAGTCAGTTCAATGAACTCAAGTTATTTACTATTGGGCCGACTTTGTAATATATTGTTCATTTGTATTTTGGCCGATCTTGCAGTTTTGTAAATTGTAAAGGTATATATGTAAGGTGTATTGTAAGATATCATATGTATGAAGACATAGAGAAGTAATGTGAAGTGACTTTTGAGAAGTACATGTGAAGGGTTATCCACAACAGTTGAAGGAATATAGCAAGGTAAATACAGAGGCAAAAAAGTTATATCCATCACATAAGGTGATCAATGCATAGGGGATCTTATCAGCAATTAGTTGTAAGTAGATCCACTACTTCATCTTAATAGGTGAATTAGTTTCTAAATCCTTTAACAAGGTAGACTTAACCATCTTTGTATAAATCTCTTAACCAAGTGCATACTTCATTGTATGTTTGTAAATCCTCTAACAAGGTGGACCTAGTAGTCCTTTGTGCTCCTAACAGGGCAGATCACCAGAAGTGGTCAATGTAAGCCTTAATAGGCCAACTTTATGCTATAGTATTGAAATTTTGTGGGTACCATCCCCACCCCAATTTTACTTTCTATTTGGAAGGTTTCTAGGTCACCAAAACATTGTGTTCTTTTGTGTGGTGAATGTTTTATCTTTCAGTATTAATGTATGCAGTAGCATAGATGGATTTATGGTAAATTTAAAAGGAAGGATTTTAAAGTTATTGATTCACCCCTCCCCTCTTAGTAACTTGTCATATCTTGAATATTTCCAACACTTTATCCTAACTAGCCTTAGATTTCCATACCATTTCTTATCCACCTACAAATTTTTATTTATTGGATCTTATTTTTTTAATCTACCTTTAGTTTCTTTGGACATTTTTTGGCCTAATGACCCACAATTTTATAATAAAAGAAAGGATTTGACAAGTCTACAAATTCTACTTCCTGAAATCATTTACCTAGTTTAGAAATAATTGCAATCTTCTACGGAAGATTCTTAAGATGATGAACCTTCACATGTATTCTTTCATACAATAGCCTTGTCTTAATAGCATTTATGCTATCTATAGCCAATAAATCTTCAAAAGACCCTACGAGACTTTTAAAAATATTCACATGCCAAAACTCCAATGGGAGACTTGAAAGTCTTACCCAAAAAGGGGTTGTAAGGAAAATAGAATCACAAAGATCCTTAGTATCCCAAATGATCATGGACCCCTACATAACAACATAATCATATCTTCCTTACAAGTAAAATGAAAGAAAAGGAACTCTCTTCAATAGCTACAATATCCACTTGACCATGAAGGGCCCATTTCCTTTTGACCATAGACCTTAGAATTTTAATGCTTGGCCTCAGCATCAAAATTTTACCAAGGTAAATTCTATTAATGATATCGAATAATCCACAATGGGATCTAGGAAAAAAACTTGAAACTCATTTTTTCCAACAAGAATTAGGAGTCATAGGTGGAAATGATGACTCACCCACAAGATTTCTACAAAATAAAGAAGAGAAGAGAGGTCCTTTCTCCATATTAGCCCGATCCACCTCATTAGATTCACATGGGGCAAGAAACCACCTAAAGAACTATTCTCTAGATGTGATGTCCCATCTTTCCCTCAATTTACTTTGTGGGGCCCTGTGAACCATGTGAGATTCACCACAAATGATAGGAGCCATAGGATCATATGTATTTCCATTTTCATCCACCTACTTTGAATCACTATTGTAGTCCATAACTCCATGACCATTTTCCTTATCTAGCTTCCTACTTGAGCTCTCCATTTGATTCAACATTATACTCTAAAGGAAAATGATTATTATAAGCTATGGTTTAAAATATAATTATTTCAAATATAATTTCTATTGGAAATATAGGATAGGCTAGGTTACTAAGAGGGAAGGGGTGAATTAGGAACCGATAAAAATTATTCTTATTTCACCAATTAATCTTTCATATATATTCTGATCTAATTATATGCATAAAAAATTGAAAGCATTAAAACATTCATAACACTTTGACACAGGATATGGTGACCCAGAAACCTTCCAAATAGAAAGTAAAACTGCGGCAGGGATGATACCCACAAGCTTTATTACTACAATATAAATTTGGCTAGTTAAGGCTTACAGTTGATTACTTCTAATGATCTACCCTATTCAGAGCAATAAGGACTGCTACGTCCACCTTGCTAAAGGGTTTACAAATTATACATTGAAATATGCACTTGGTAAAGAGATTTTCAAAAGACTATTAAGTCTACCTTGTTAAAGGATTTAATTGTTCCACCTATTAGGATGAACTAGTGGCTAATCTCTGATCTACAACTTTGATTTGCTAGTTGAGATTCCTTTGGAGTGTGATGATCACTTTGCTATGATAGATAAATATTTGCTACTCCTTATACTTCTTGTGGCCTTCTTAATTTTCACATTTGCTCTTATTATATTTACATCATATGTTCTTCTATATATCTTGGATGTGATACACTACATTACATATATACCAATCCAAATCATAATTCATCAAAGTCAGCTACAATACAAGTAGACTAAAATACACAAAGTCAGCTCAACTACTAGTACTCAAGTTCTAAAGACAAACTTAGTGAGGTTTTGATACTTGGCAACCATTGTCAACACTTGGCATAGTCATGCTCTTGGCAGAAGTAGAAGCTCTATTCATACTAATCACTTCCAAGTAGTCTAAACTTGGTAAACATTGGTGACTCTATGAACATTACAAAACTCGACATATAAATTGAATCACTTGGTTGACATTACAAGACTCATTCAACATAAGCACTATGAGCTCGGTATAAACTAAATCACTTGGTTGACACTTCCTAGCTCAATCAACACTTGATTCACATCATTGATGCTATGAATTAAGTAAATACTGTAGACCATAGTTTTTACTGTGCAACTTGGTATATATTATGAAGCTCAGTTTGCACTGATACTCATAAACTTGGTAGATACTACTAAGTGTGAACTAAATACTTATCCTAGAACTCAATAGCAACTGTAGAACTTGGTAGAACCTAAATTATTCGGTTAACATTGTAAATTGCAAGATAAGCTAGGTAGTTGCTAACCATTTGACTATGTTTTAGTCACTAATAAACAAACTTGACCATAATATCAACAAATTTCAGTAGAAACCCTTGTAAAGATTCATGAAACAAAACTTATATTTTTCTTAGATTTAAATAGAATTTATTGGTTCAAACTCTTTGTGAAAATCAAATACAATCAAGATAGAAAATCAAGTATATTATGCTTGCATGTTTCAAAATACCTTAGGCATGTGAAAATAATATATTCAAGCTTATTTTATTTTTAAAAATGTAATCTATTTTTTAGAGTTATTTAAAAAAAATTATTTATTAATTTCAAGAACTTTAAAAAATTAAGTAACAATTAGGCTTTGAATTTTAAATTATTTTTTTAAATTTTTTTTTTAATAAGTGGCCCTTTTAAAAAACAAGTGTTTTCTTTATATGAGTTATAACTTAGTTATAATTTAAGAAGAGTTATAGTGGAGTTCACCTTATAAATATTTAGTTATGTATAATTGATATTATGTGTGAAACTATAAATAGTTAAAATAAAATTATAATTTTGAGATTGAGTTATTTGTAGCTGCATTATAAATTAAAGGAAAAGTAAATATAAATATTGGACTTAAATAGAAGTCAAATTAATATTCTAAAAATGAAATTGATATTAATATTTGGTCTAACAATATACATGTATGTTATTAAATAAGTCATTTATGATTTAAGATTATTTAAATTAATAATATGATAATAATGCATGACATTTTATAGGCACAAAGAGATTTGAAATTTAAATACTCATTCATTGAAATAAGTATATTAGCCTAGCAATTTTTGTAAACATGCATATCCATACTTTATTACTCAACATAACTTTATGGCCTAATCTAAACATATAAAATACAAAATTAAAAGATAGAGTTGAACAGGATAAACTTTAAGAAAGCCACCTCCAAAAAAAGATATAAAATATTGGCAAATCTTTCATTATTTTGAAAAAAACAAATTTATTTCTATTGATGAATTTCTCAAATTTTAATTCTAAATATAATTAATATTGGTGATTATTGTTGAATCATAATTTTTTTGTATAAAATATTGATGAATCTCAATAATAATAGGAAGTTCATTAATCACCATGGAATATTACAAATCAAAATTGAACATTTTTTTACCTCATAGAATATTATGAGGATCATTACATATACTTTAAATCAATAGTAAAAAACTAAATATTGGTTATATATCCCTAAAATAACTAATAATTATGATAATTATTGGTTACCTTAATTTAATTTCTCCAATATTATATTATATTTAAGTGACTAAAATCTAATCATGTAATGAATATTGTGGTGAATATTTGAGTTTAAATTTTTTAATAAAATAAATTATTGAGCGATTTTAAATATTATAGAACTAAATTGTATAAAACTATGGTGATTTAGGTTGTATCAAATCTTAAATTATTAGCCAAATTACTAGCCAAATAATTCTAAAATTAGCCAATTCGCAAATATTAGCCACTAAGATATACCTTTGAGCTGAAATTTGTGTTTCTTTATGTTTTGTTTAAAGTCTTGTGATATTTGTTTCATGATGATTTTATGCAACTTGTGTAGTTGCCCAAACTAGGATGTGCACTAGAAGCTTTTTATATTTCTTTTGTGATGATTATTTGACTGGATGTCATGATGTATTTTATGATTTAGGTTTAGATTTATGTTTATGAGATTTATTTTAATGAGCATTTATGATGAATTTAGTCTTTAGAACCAATACATTTTATAGTTTTTTTGTCATGAAACCAAATTCAATTAACAATATTTTTGCGGCGTAGGACACAATTGTGGTTTGTAAGTTTGGGGACTATCTAGTCTAGGTGCATTCCATGGGAGTGGTTTACAATTGGAGAGAGGGGTCAAAGTGGTTGCAAAGATAACTCATTGTAAGTTTTCTAATAAGTAATAACATAGTAATTAAAATATTTATACACATATTAAAAAGATAAATATAGATGTTTCTTCCATTCCTTAAGTTCTTATATATGCTAAGGAGAAGAATGCAGTAATACCTAATGAGAGATAAAATTAGTTTTCCTCATCTTTATGAGAGGGTATTCCAGTTCTATACGAGTCATGTTGAGGGTTTGAGGTTTTGAGTGACCAATCTAGGGTAACATTTTGCTTTTAAGGGTTCATCGAATAGTGAGAAACTAGTCTAGGGTAACTCAAGTATGTTGACCATGCAATGACACTCCCTTTATGTAGCCTAAGTCTCCTCCATAAATTTTACATTTGTCTTTTATGGCATATTTAATATTGAAGTTATTGATTAGTGATTTATTCTCATTGATGACAATTATTTATTTATTGGTTATCAAAATTTGATTTAAATTTTGTTTTTCTTTCAATGTTTATCTTTCTTTGGTTTTGATATTTAATTTTCACTTGGTTTGTGACCTTAGTATGAGATGTTGGTATTGGTTGATTTTCTATTCAACTTTGGTTATCTTTTCTTGATGAGTATTTTATGTTACCCTTAAGGTAGATTGAGCTATCAAGATTCATTTCGTAGGATTTGATATCAGAGTGTGGATCATATTTTATCTCCCTTACATAGTGGGAGTTTTACCTAACTAGGTTACCATAAGGTCCAAAGGTAGCAACTTCTTACCATTTTCCCCCATTTAGATCAACATTGATGTTGGATGTTCCTCTGATTTAGTTGTATTCTTATTCTTATTCTTATCTCTTAGAGTCTTTGTATTAAGCCATGCATCTATATATTCATGTATGATGTATCTTGAATCTTAAGATCCTACATGATAACATGTATTATATTCTATAGTACTTATATTTATTATTACATACACAATGACATGTGAAATTGATGTTGTTAGTGGATGTAACTCATTTTGTTAGTTGTAGTTATGTATTTTCTTATGAGATTATGTATCTATTTTTATCATGAATATGGACATTGTATGAGTTAAGAATAAAACTAATTATAAAACCTTTTTAACATGACTCTGTAGGAAGCAACCCTTGAGGAATGAAACTGTAATTATAATGGCTTAAGTGTAGTTGATGTGTATATGTATATTACTTCCACACAGTTACTTTTATGTTGCAAATATTTTTTTAAAAATGATTTAGTAAACATTGTGACATATTAAATTAATTTCTCTTGGATTTGCAAGTGAGATATTACAATAATCTAATTGATCAAGTATTCTCCATTTCATGATTATAATATTGTAAATTAAATTTAAAGTATGTCTCGAATCTTCTTTTATAATTTTGGATTGTTAAATAAGCTTCCTATAGTATATACAATAATTTGGTTATTTTGTTAAAATACTTACCAAGATCACTTCAATTTGACATTTAAAATGAATGCTAAATTACAAAGCATATTAATCATATGGAGCCTGATGCCCAACCCCTAATTTTTGTTAAGAAAAGACCAATCATAAAAGATAATCACACCAAAAATAATTTATTGTTTATTTGACTAAAATTTTGATTCTTAAACAAATCTTTAAAATTAAAATGATTCTCTCACCCAAACCTATTCTACACACTATCTATACACAATTCATACTTAAGAAGTATTGAAATTGGCATCAATTTTATATTCGTATGGTTGTAGAAGACAGTACAAATTGTAGAACCCTGATAACCATTTCTAAGCCTAACAAAATAAATATCTTTTACAAATATAACTTTTACTCCATAATATTAGATTATTGATTGCCAATAGGATATAAACTTTACCCTATAATATTAGATTATTGACTGCCAATAATTAAAGAAAACATCTTTCTAAGCACTAAAGAGTGGCACTCTTTTTACTATTTTATTTTTTATTTTTTATTTTTCTTATGGATTTGAATATTAATGTTATTTTGAAATGCACTTTTATTCATAAATTTTCTCATACAAAATTTCTTTTTTTATTTTTAGTGGGAATCCTAGAGAATTTATAGTATAGCGCATAGTCATATTAATGTTTGCTTTGTATTATAAAGAGACGATTCTAGTTTTTTGATCCCTTATAGATTCCTAATATTAGGATGTGATTATATAATCATATAGAAGAGTCAAAAGGAAAAAAAATTAGAGACTACATCTACTTACAAGATATAGATATACATATGATGATGAAGTTGACTATTAATTTTGGTACTTCTTCCTATAAAATTTACAAGTACTTTTTAGAACTTAGAAATTGTTGGTTATGTAGGTGTGAATATTCATTTTACTTTGAGGTCATAGATTGAAATTTGTGGAAGTTTGGAGTCCTAGTATATTGAGATTTAAGGTTGACTAAATATTTAAATTTTAAGGTTGATATGTGCTTATAATCTTTTTTTAACTAAATTTTTATGCTACAAATGTGACACTTGTTTTTCAAAATTTTATATATAATTAATGAATTTAGGTTGGGAATTATCTACAACATTTTATTATAGTGAGATGGTTTGGATGTAGACTATTTATACCTAAGATACTTATTTCATATTAAATAAAATTTTAACAGTGTGTCATAAAATGGTCATTTTTGGATTATATTTTTCATTGGATGAGAGGATGGATTGTTAGAGTATGTATAAAGTTCTCTTTTGGAAGTAATATAATTTTTTTTATGATTTCATATAAAACTTGGATAAATATTTTTGTTGGATACTTTTATGGTGAAGGTTTTTTCTTGAATTCAAAATCTTGGTTATACTTTAACGTTATGAGAATTTTAGTTAAGTATGTGAGATCCATTATGATATTTAAACTAATATGCTCACCATGATACCTTAGATATCTCACATCAGGATTTGAAGGGAGCTTTAGTATTGGTATGTTTCAATTTACCATTAACGGATTGATGTTTAGATGTCTTGGAGGATCTATTTGACCTATTTGATTTAGTAGTATTTAACATTTTTAGTTTCAATTGCAAGAGATAGTTATGTTCATACTATCAAAGATATTGATATCTAAGAGTACGATTGCCATAATGTCTTAGTTTATTCTTTCTTCTAGCTAAAAAAATTGATATGATATAGGTTGTCTTGAGATCAAAATGTTTGCATTGGTGCATACAATCTCTAGGAGAAAATGCCATGTAATTTATTTTTATTTTTATTCTTCGTTAAAGATTTGGAATGACACTTTTCTTGTTGGCTCTCTTGGTATTAAGCATTTGGTCATTTTATTTGAGATTTAATAATGGTTTTTTAATTATATTTTAAGTTTAGGATAGATTGAAGTGAGATTTCCTCCATGTCAGCTCCTTGTTATATATGTCAGAGTTTTTCTCTTATAGACTTCGAGTATTTCATGTGCAACATGAAATCTTTCATCAAAGATACAAATGGTTTTTGTAATGTTAGATACTATAGCTAATATTTGCATATACTATATATATGTGACCAATAATTGGTACTAGAGCTAGCTTGCCCTAAAGTTAGATTAACCACTTAAGGAACATCCAAGATGCAAAATCAATATGGTAGAAAGGTATCTAGGTTGGATGTTAGAACTTACATAATTTTTGGAAGGAGAGGATATAATTACATTTAGACTGAATCTCACATTTGATTTTATTGATGCTATCAGGAAGAAATATGTTCCTCTAGCATATGTTACTCCTACATGTGATGAATTCTAAATTGATTTCTCAATATTGTAGAATGAACAAAAATAAGAGCTTCCTTATTTAGCATAATTAAGACATAATTTACTAATCACAAGGTTTAAACAAACTTTCTTCTCAATTTTGTATTTATTCTAAATCTTTTCATTACTTTTGAAATAAACATAGCTTTCATATGTCCTCACACACTTTTAACTTTTCTCATCATTCCATAAATATAGTGTTGTGGAAATAAAAGATATCAATAAGCTTGGCAAATAGAAAAATAGGAATTATAAATGCAAGGTATTGACCAAAAATTGTCTTTTATACTCTAATATTAATTTCTTTAATATTTTCCCTTAGCATTATAATTGATTTTGATCTATGGACTACATTTATTATACTTTAAAAAATAAAATTAAACCATATAAAATAAAATAAAATAAATTTATTCATCCTTTAAATTAAATTTAAATACTATACTCTAATATATTGAATTTATTTTAATATAGTATCCCTCTATTTCCCCTTTTAATATAAAATTTATTTATCTTATAGCCCCACTTGCCTAAAATTCTCTTAAGCCTTCATTAAATTACAATTATTTTAATTCAATACTCTTTTCTATTTTCCTATTCTTTCTCTTCTTTATAATTTTCATGTAATCTTGATTAAAATGGTGGATTACCCTTAATCATTTTAAAAATAACTTTTTCTAAGGTGACCACTTCTCCAATTTTTTTATTCTCCAACCATTTTAGATTCCTCTCTTCCTAATAAAAGTGAACTTTGAAATTTATGTGCTTATCCTCCTAGCATATATATCACCTATGTGTCTCTTATGGTGATAGCACTTGTATGCCACCTCATTCCTTTTATAACCTTCTATTGGTTAACATTTTGTTCTCCTATTAGGTTTTATAAACTAACTCTTTTTAATGCCCAATGTTTGGAGGAACAAAAGGATGTTACTAATAAATGGGTTAGTGTATGTGTTATATCACTACCCTCTAAATTACAAGGTGCAACTCCCTTTATTTTGAAATGATATACAATGAACTATTGTATTTATTTGATCATGACTTTAAAGAATAAGCTCTTGACCTAAGAGCAGAAGAGGCTACTAACCAAATGGCTTGTAGACACAAAAAATTAAGACAAAATTGGATTTGGTTAACTCACAGCCCCCAATGGAATGTTTGTTACAAGTTATCATAAAGTTTTAACATCTAACTTCTAATTATAAACTATTTTAACTTCTACAACCATGACTACTAATTCTAATGATGTAGATACAATATGGAGGTGCATAAATAGAACCACACATGATACCATAAATGGAATTATCTATGATACAATCACCATAATGGAATAGAATCCAAGAGAAAATAATAGTACTAATCTTTTAGCCCTCAACACAAACCTAATCTATCCTATGATTGGAGCAACAAACGTGAATGCCAAATCAAGGTAAATGGAATTACCAACTCAACACTGTCAAGTTTTTCGACCCTTTCATTATCATTAGAAATTACATTTATACTTTTTCTTTTAAACCCATTCATCACTAAGAATCCAATAGTCATGTTATTACAAATATTTAATTTAATAAATCTTGGAATAAAATCCTAAATTTGTAGGCAGATTAATCTATTAATATCTTTCTTGATGTTAAGCCCTGGTCCTATGATGACCCTATAGACATATAGTAGACACTTGGATTTTTGTAATTGAAACAAATTAATGGAAAAAAAAAAAATTTCCTTCATGTTCCCAAGAAAAATCTACTTTGGCACTAATACTTGTATTTCATATCTTAACAATCACAACAAGTTTGAATCTTTGTCATCAATCTCCTATCAATGATCATGATTTAAACATGGCAACTTTTTCATCTTAATCTTTGTCACTTCTTCCCAACTATCCATCGTACAATAATTTAACCCATGCAATTATGTAATGACTAATTGTTATTTCATTTCAAAGCTTCACAACTAAAGACCCTAATTGCAAATGAAACCATGTGATATGTGCTAGCCTTTCACTCAACTATTTTTACTATTTTTTCACCCTCGCAACATAAGATTCTAACTCAGCATTTAACCCTTCAAAGTTGTGATCAAAGCATTTCCCTACTTCACCACCTTAACTCTAGGTTAGTCTTAACCATGTGGGATGGAGTGATAACTGTGAACTTAACAATTTTCTAATTTATCATTGCCTTGTAACTTGAAAAATCTTTAATGCTTTCTAGCCTACGAAATTGCAATAACTATAATCTCGTGGCTTTAGAAGACTTTATTGACATGTACTCAATTTCTTTATTAATTGGAACCTACTAAGACATGTGTCAAATGCTCACATTCTTTATTTGGTTATTCTTCAAGCATCTTTATAAAGTAAAAAAGTGACAGGCATTGATATGCTTTTGATCAACGACATCCATAAAGTGAAGATCTTTTATAATAGTTAGAAACACCAACCACCCTGAGCATGTCATCTAGAAAACTTGTTCTAACACATTCTTTTCTATAGCCCATAGTTGAGTCCAATCCCACCATCTCTATGTCAAATACACACATTCTTGCTTTGGTTATTTCTTATGCAACTTTATAAATAGAGAAAGCAATAGGCATTGATCTTTTAAGATTTGATAGTGGGGAAGATGTATCATTTGACATCTCTTGGAAAATAAAAAGGGGCCCATAGGGATAGGTGAAAGCTCATTACTTCCTTGTAAATATGAAATCTTAACTCATCTCTTAACCCTATGAAGCCGTAAATACATGCTTCCACTCCTTTGCAACCTCAATCTCAATTTACTCTTAACTACTAGTGATAATGCAATGAAGAACTTTTGATGCTTTGCTTCCTTAGTTTGAGGTTAAATTTAACTATTTTCAAAGATGTGATAGCCTTAGATCTTAACTGTCATGTTAACCCTTCACACCATCACAACTTAAATTTCTTTGAGTTAGAGTTAATTCATGACCTTCAATTTGATCCTCATCTAATGGTTAGGAATTCATCTCTAAGGGCAATTGGCCTTTCAACCCATGATGTGGAGATTCAGATGCATTTTGCACCATTGATTTGATTTCCAACTTTTCTCTTGCCATCTTTGACTAGGTGTTTCTGTCATTGTTGAATATTTGATCTCTTCCTCTGCATTGAATCCAAATTCTCTTCCTTATAACCTATTTCCATTATCTACACCATATCCTCTAGCCTTGGTATCAATGTTCTCTATTGTGGTTTTCTCTGAATATAAGTATGATCCTCTTTTGAAATGCATCTTGTCTTCACCATGAACACATGATCAAAGAATTAGTGTTTCAAAAAAAAATTCCCTCTCATCTAGGAAATGCATAGAGTTACCCTCCCTTTCCTAATCACCTAATATTAATGAATGCATTAGATTGCTTTTAAATGCCCACCTTGGTGCACACAAAGGGATAGATGAGAGGAGAAGTTCCTTAAGGGTAATCTAGACATAGACATGAAATCACATTGACTCAACCCTAATTCTAGAATTTTCAAAAATATAGGGGAACTATAATCATGGCAATAGTTGGCTCTGACTAGTGAACTAGGCTTGTTAGTGCCTAGGCAAGAACTTAGCAATCTCTGGTTTCACTAAAAAAGTTGAGAACTTGGCAACAAAAAGAATAGCCTAATCTAGGAAAGCAACAACAACTAACTAAGAAAGTGATCATATAATCTAAAGAAAAATGCTTGAAAGGAAAACCTTCCTAACTAGCTACTATGTAGGCCTTACCTAATTTAGTTTTGCATTTAATACAATTTCAAATCATTCCCATGATTAGAACATGGTAGGAGCTGTCCAATGGGATATGAAAAATTAAAATAATTGTTCTAGTTCACTTGCATGATTGGAAATGGCCCTTTCCACAAAGACTAAAACTTGGAGTGCATTCCTCTTGGTTCATGCCTCTTATCGCATAGCAAGACTAAATTACCTTCCATAAAAGGGATGTATTATCATAAATTGGTCCTATCTACCCATAAAGGGTCATGTATCTTCTTGTGAAAACTTCTCTAATTATTTGAGACTAATTTCTTCAAGATATTAATCAAATTCTTATTTGTAGACTTAGCTTGTCGATTTCCTTGATGATAATAGCCAAAGAATGACCAATTTGGATACCATTATCATAAAAAAATTCAACAATTTTGGAGGAAGAGGAATAAGATGCATTGTCCATTATCAATTTCATAGGAACTCCAAACCTGACAAATATATTTTCTTTAAGAAATTAACACACCACTTTTGATGAGGTCTTCTTCATTGGCTTGGCTTCCACCCATTTACTAAAATAATTTGTGGCATTCAATATGTAAGAGTGTCCTTGGCTTAAAGAGGGATTAATTAGGCTTATGAAATCCAACCCCCATTGGTGAAAAGGAGCTTCAATCACCAGTGGCCTGAGATGAAAGGCAATGTTAAGGCTTACCAATAAACATCCTATATTTCTCATAATTGGAAACCCACTTATATGCATCCTTAAACAAACCAAGCCACTAGTAGCATTGCCCCAAAATTTTGAATGCAGTAATAGTGGAAGAAAAATGTCCTCCATGTGCTTCATCATGGAAAGATCTTAATAGCTTTACCTATTGCTCCTTATCAATACATCTTAGAAATGTACCATCGATAGCTCTCTTATACAAAACACCATCATGAATTACATACGTTAAGGCTTTTGTTACTAAATCTCTCTTGTACTTGGCATTTAATCCATCACAACACTCACCATAGGTTAGAAAGTATATAATATTCAAAAACCAAGGATCTTGAAGGCTAACCATAAGGACCTTTGTAATATCTTCTAATTCAACTTGTTGATCTTCTACCAAGGCTTTACAAAGTGCATTTCCTATCACAAGTTTGGTTGGCTTAATTTCTATATCATACTCTTGGACCTTTTCTATCCAAGATCCTCTATTATTGCAAACAACCTCCTGTTGTGTCAAGATATTTTTAACTGCAAGATCGGGCACATATCTCACTGAATGGGAATGCAACACATAGAACCTGAAATTCTTGAGTGCTCTCATCATTGCATATGCATGTTTCTCCATTTGTCATTATTTTAATTCTTAATTCTTTAATGGAATACTCATGAAAGCAATTTGGACTTATATTTCTTCTTTGTTTTCCAGCATCAAAATGGTTGACATGGTATAATTTTATGTATAACAATATATGATAAAATCCTTAGTATAGTCTAGATGAACTAGAATAGGAGCTTTGGAAATAGCACCTTTGATGTCTTCAAAAGCCTTTTTTCCAATATCACTCTATATGAAAGCTTTATTACCCTTCATCATATCTACTATACACCTAACTATTTTAGTGAAATTAGGCACAAACATCCTTAAGAAATTTTGTTGGCCAAAGAAAGACTTTACTCTAGGTTTACTCAATGACAGGGATAGCTTTAACTCTATATGGATCAATTTGTATCCCTTCTTTAAAGATAATGTGACCAAGAAGTTTACCTTTTGTCACACAAAATACTGATTTCTTGGGATTCAATAAGACACCATGCTCTCTACACCTTTTTAGCACTCTTTCTAATTCTTTGATGTGATTTTATATTTTCTTGAAAAAGACTATAAGATCATCAAGGTACACAACAATGATTTCATCATTCAAATCACCAAAAGCCAAATTTATTGCACATTGAAATATTGCACCTATATTAATTAATCCAAAAGGAATCCTATTACATGAAAAAGTGCTCCAAGGTGTGGTTAATGTTGTCTTGAACTAAAATATCCTAGCTACTTGAATCTGATTATACCCTAAAAATCCATCTAACATAGACATAATCTCTAACCCTGCAACAGTTTGTAAGAGGTGATCCATGTTGGGGAGAGCTAAGTTATCTTTGAGAGAAGCCCAATTTAGATTTCTAAAATCCACACAAATTCTTTTCTCTCCATTTTTATTCCTCACTAGAACAATGTTAGCTACCCAAGTAGAGTTATGAATAGCATATATGATCATAGCCTTCAACATTTTATCAATCTCCTTAAAAATTGATCCATCGACTATAGGGTTGTAATTCCTTTATTTATGTCTAAATGGTGTTGCTCCTGGCTTAAGGGGGATTTCATGTTTCAATTTCCCATTCATGAAATTTTTTAAATCTTCATGGCTCCAGGAAAATACATATTGATATTCAATGAGTAATTTTTTGATTTCTACCCTCTCCTTTTGTGTGCAACACTTCCCTATGTTTATCATTTTTGGACTGATTTTTGTCCCTATATTTATTCCATCATACTCACCACAAGCTTTTCTTTTCTTATCTCCTTCTCTCTTAATGTATGCATCATGTCTATCAAAATTCTTTTCCAAAGAAATGAGATGATATGGGATCTTGTTACCTTTCAACTAGATCATATTTGGCTCTGGTTTCCTTTTTCCATCTATCAATGGTTCACCACTTGAATTAATGCTTCCTTCAAAATATAAGCTATCAAAAGGTTGTTCCCCTTTAATGAATTTTTGTATGTGTTTCTCATCATCAAAAACCTTCCAAGAATTTTCATTATCAGGAACATTGGACCTAAATAGAACTTCTACTTTATGAATTTGATCTTTGAAGGAAGGATGTGGTAGGAGCAAAGATGAAGAGTATGCCAAAGAATCAGCTCCTAAATTCAATGCCCTTGTTGTTTCTATAATTGAGAAAGAATCCAAACTTTTGATCTCATCCCACACCTTATTATGGTAGTTTTTCAATTAGTTATTTACCACATATTGGTTCTTCACTTTCGTTACCACCAATTTTGCATCTTGTTGAGCTTTGAATATCTTAACCCCTTTTTGTTTTGCTACCATTATTCCAAGGAGAAGGGCTTCATATTTTGCATTATTTTTGGTATTCTTGAAATCTAAATTGTATGCCAAACATGTTGTTTCTCTACTAGGTGTTGTCAAAAACTCTCCTGCACTTGAACTAGCATTAGCACAACTGCCATCAAATTCTAAAGTCCAAAATTGTTCACCATTAGTCTACTCTAACTCTTCTTGAATATTAGGGGTATTGAAAAATAGCATATAGTTAACAAAATGCATTTCTTTATATAATATTTGAGACCTAGGATCATATGATTTTAGGATAGTGAACTTTTCTTTTTCTTCTAGTTCTAGTTTCTCCCTTTTGTTCCCAACTAGAATGGTAGCATAGGACCAGCCCAATCTTATCTCTCCCCCCATGTCCTTGCAAAAAAAATATACTTAGGATCATTCAATCACTTGCAAGGATGTCTTCCAATAGGATGGTGAGTTTTATCCTTTTAGAAGGATAGGCAGCTAGAGAAACTTGAGCATATTTTATTTGTCCAAGCAAGGGTACTTGTTTTAGATCCATTGAGTAACAATGGAAAAAAGTTTGAGTCAAGGATAGACCTAGAGCTTTACCTACAAAGGTAGGAATCACATTATCTAAAGCCCCTAAGTTTATAATGCAATTACTCAACCTATTTCCATTAATAAACAAGGAAATGTAAAAAGGATTTGGTTTTTTATTGGGAAAAAAACAAATCCATAGATCCCTTAGATGTCTTAGAAAACTAGTTACTGCTATCACTCAATAGCTATATAGAAAAATGTTGTAACACGGTAGATGCAGTGTATGTTATCTTTAACAAAACTTTAAACATTCACAGTTATTAACATGCATGCATAAAGAATTAACACGAACACAAGAGACACCAGATTTAACGTGGAAACCCAATATGGAAAAAACCACCAAGTAACTACCTACTAATTTTCACTCTTCTAAAGTGAGCCCTATTAGGAGCCAATCCTATTAAAGGTTACAAAACACATTGTTAGGTGTGATCTTGTCAAAGGATTTAATCACCCTACTAGGAGTGGCCTTACTAGAGGACTTTAGAGCAATTCAATAGAACTATCACCTTGTTAGAGGATTACAAAATGGCTATTAGATGAACTTTGTTAAGAGAATTAGAAATCACTGCTACAATGGTGAGAAAGTAACAATGACTTGACCTAAATGAGATGCAACTATATTGCTGATACAGATCTTAGTTTTGCTTTACTAGATCCTCTCTTGATTGAATATAACTTTGTTTCTCCTCAAGGATATTTGATCCTTCTTCAAAATTCACTCACACTTTCCTCTTTACATAATCAACACACTTGCATACTCGCTCATTACACTTTGAATTCACAACTTGACCTTTTATTTATACCTTAAAAATTGTCAAGTTGGCTTATTTACAAGCTACATTTATCAATATTCATTACATCAGTTAGCTACAATCATTACATGAAACAACTAAGCTTTATTTCTCAAAAAAATGAAATCCTTCATTGGCTGACCCTGCTCGGTAAACACTGCTCCAGAGATGATTTCTAGTTTTAACCAATTGAAGCTCAATGAACACTATGAACTCTATAAAATCCTTTGGAGACCAAGTGGACTTGATAAACATTGACTTTCCTTTGCTAACCTTGTTAGCTCGGTTACCACTGACTTCTACCACAAAATCCTTTGATGCTCGAGTGAGCTCAGTAGACATAGTTTCCATAGAGTAAGTATTAGGAATGTCCAGTAGACTCTAGACTTTTCTTTGTTGACCAACTAAACTTAGTAGACTCTATAATTTTCTTTACTAACCAACTAAGCTTGGTAGACTTTGTAATTTTCTTTGCTAACCAATTAAGCTTGATAGACTATGTCTACTGACTAATATGACATTTGTGTAACATCAAAGACAACACACAATTGAACAATTGTATCCAACACCATCTTTATTATTAAAATGCTCAACAAGTATTTGGAGTTGATCAAGATTAGACTTCAAATAATCTAGTGTAGATATCTAAATCCTCACCTTTTCACAGTATTGTATTATATCAAAGGAATTATCTAACTTACCTTTGTGTTCCTTTTGTGAAGTTGAAGGTATCATGCCACTATCTCTAGTTGCTTTGTTTGATGGTGCATGATTTTTGGCATGAACTAGATGGTAGGTTTAATTCTTTTTCTTCTGACCCATAGTCATGACTATCAATTGAGGTCCACCTAGAGTTTCAAAACTGTCTCCACCAATCTTTGAATCTGATTGATATTCCAAATAAAAGTTTTTAGAGTCGTCACAAGGAGTATGATCATATTTACTTTCTAGATATTCCACTATTTTCTCATTATTGTCCTCCATCTTCTTATATCTGATCATGTCAGCGCATGTATCTCCATTACATGTATCCTATCTCTCTGGAGTAGCCTCAATTGCTAACCTCTATTAAGCAGGTGGTATTTTAAAAGTCTTACATCCATTTGGATGTCTAGAACCTTCTTGATAAGGTTGGTGAAAATAATGAATAGGCCTATTGATTTGTTTCTACAATGAAATAACCCTATTAGATAACTTTTGGAGCATGACATCTATATTATTTCAAGTGCTAGTTGCATTACCAATGGTTCCCAATTGGAGTTATATTTTCCACTAACCAAAGGCTATCATGCTATCTTCCATCTCCATAACTAGTGTTAATGCAGCTTGTAAATTTTCTAGATTTTCTCTCGTAATTTGATACCCTAGATCATAAGGCATAGAGTTGATGTAGAAGGTCTTCTTATTGTCTTCTATTAGTGCACTTGAAGTAGCTATTCTCTTGATAAGTTTTTAAAATCTTGCATTAGAATCTGTCATACAAATGGATGGTTCTTTCTTCATTTATGAAACTCGTATCAACTACTAGAAACAATTGATTAATTGTGTATTATCTTTGATGTTACACAAAAATATCATATCATTACTAGTCAATGTATGTTGAGCTCACTCGGGTGATGAAGAAGTCCCTATATTTGATGAGCATTCTAGAGTTTTCTTAGTTCAGAAGATAGTATCTACCGAGTTCACTCAGTAATCAAAGGAAATTTTGTAGAAGTTGAGTGTTAATCGAGCTCACTCAGTTAATAAAGAAATGTTGGATGGAACCAATGTTAACCAAACTCACTTGGTTACCAAAGGAACTTTGTGAATATGCAATGTAAACTAAGTTTACTTGGTTAATGTGAATGGGAAATGTGGGCCTGCATGATTCACACACACTTCAACATAATCCTTATTTGAAGAATAATCATGGAATGAACATGGGATTGCTCATCCAAAATGTACAATAGGTCAATTTGTTTCCCCCAACTAGAATGATTTTTCTAATTTCTCTTAGATCAAGAAGATAGCAACCATACATCTAGAATGACAGATTTTATACCTAATTGAGATGTGAGATTAATCTATGCAATGCAATATTAATCTAGAAATAAATATAACATTTTAATCTAAATGAATGCATTTAAATCTAAAATGAGATTAAAAATGCAAGAAAATCAAAAGATATGAATATAAGAAAATGAGTAATTATTTAAGCATAAGTTCAATATAATTCATGTACATCCTCTAAAATGAGGAATTGAAAGTATCTTAAAAAGAATTCCAAAATTGATCAATGATCAAGATCAATTTTGATGGATGGTCAAGATTGGAATTAGGATTTAGTTGGAATGGAAACTTCCTTGTGAAGATGAGTTAACTAATTTAATTCTTAGTGCCATGGAGAGTTAACTGTATTAATTTTAGTCCACTCAAAGTTTCCATTTCTAAATTGAAGAGAGAATTTGGAGAGTATATTTAATTTAATAAAGTTAAATATGACCTCATAAATGCATAATCTTAATTAATTGAATAATGAAATTCAATACATTGAAATGAGGATATATTTAATTAAATCAAATAAATTTAATTTCCTTGTACATTAGCTAGAACGTAATTTTAATTTAATTAAAGTATGAAGACTTATAATTAAATTAAACTTAATTAATAGCTTTACTATAGCTAATTTGAGTCAATACTTAGGAATTAAATAAAGTATGTAATTAATACAAATTAAGGATTCTCTGCATTTGACACTTATGTCAAGTAGTTATTATTAGAATTTAGAATTACCTAGTAAAATAGGACTTAGAATTGATTAAATAAACCAAAATTGGTTTTGCATGGCAATGTGCCAATTTTCGAGTATTAGATTTGCCCCTCTTTGAATGAATGTGCGAGCAACATGTTTAATTCAAAGAAATTAGAAGTGTGAAGCATAGATCAAGAAATAAGATTAGTTCTGAAATTTATGATACAGAGACTAATTGATAAGCTTTTTAAGGTTATCTCTAGAACAAAGCTTAACCTTAGGGAATCTAGATTGAACACCTAGATATTGATGTTGATAAACTTTTTAAGGTTATCTCAAGAATGAAGCTTAACCTTAGGGAATCTACATAGAACACCTAGAAACCAAAATTGATAGAACAAAGATAATAAAACTTCATAGGATTGTTCCCAGAATGAGACTCAATTCTCAAGAGTTGGGGTTAGACTATGCCGATACCTATATGTTAGCAACTAACAAGATTAATCATGATTCATAGTATTATCCTCAAAATGAGGCTTAATCCTTAGGAGTCAAGGTTAGACTTTCTCAATACATATCCATTAAATAGTGATTGAAACCAAGAGTTTAGAATTGTCTCTATAATAGAGCCTAACTCTTAGCAATAGTTAGGATTATCCCTAGAACAAGCTTAATCTTGAGCAAGAGTTTGGAATGATCTCTAGAATGGAGCTTAATCCCCCAGAGTCCATATAAAACACTTGAATATTGGTCCATAAAAGATAAAAATACCTATCATAATTCATAGAATCATCCCCAAAATGAGGCTTGATCCTCAGGAGTCAAGGTTATCCATCAAACTCTGAAAATAATTGTTATAAGATTGATCAACTGATCAAAAGATAAGATAGATGACATATGATGCTAGATAGAGGGGAACAAGATGCCCTGAGCAATGAGATGCCTCAAGCAATGAGAATATAAGATTTAGATTGAGTTGAAGCTAGCTTTGAAAGATTCAATAATGTAATCATCCTACCCCCTCGAGAGTGAAATTAAAAGATGACACACCAGAACAATGATGTAGAGTTGTATACTAAAGATACTAAATAAATCTAAGGTTTGGAAGCACATAGAAGAGATCAAAATGAGCTAAGAAAATTTGAAGTCGATTCGAAGTGATTTTGAGTTCCAAAGAACCAAGTTTGACCAAAGTTGACTACATTTGACTTTTTCTAGAAATTTTGTAAATTTGAAAAAAATGTGATTTAGAAAGACTCCAAGGTTCAAAAAGTATCATAAAAATGGACTGTAGAAGCATTTGATCATTTCAGCCCCTAAATTTTAAAATGCAATTTTGAGCTCTTTATGTGTGTCAAATTTTGAACTCGATCCCAAAAATGAATTCAAAGTAGCCAAATTAGCTAGGGGATGATTTTCACATCAATTGAAGACTTTGAAAAATTAGGTCAAAACCTATGTAAGGGCCCAAAAGGTTATTTTCAATTCATTTGTACCTTTTGTCTTTTGTGAAGAAGAGAGCTCTAAGGAGATAGATGGTGGTCCCCATGCATTTGGATCAATTTCAGCATTCCAAGCAATACAACTGACTAACAAACTATGGACATCTAGTGAGTAGTTGATTATCCCACTTTGCATTTGAAATTTTACATATTTTCAGCATTTTTAGCAAATTTTTTAAGGTTTTTACGTTGTCCATTGTTGGATTTCTTGCAAGGATGTCATTCTTTGCATGATCCTCAATCTTCTTTCATGTGAGGAAGTACTAAAATGGAACTTCTCCATTGGACATTCTATGTTTCCTTGCATGAGAGATGGTGGTTGATATTTCATTGAGTCTATTGAACTTTCTTAATCAAAGATTTGATTTCTCATGTGAAAAAGTGTAATCTTGTTAGAAATGCTTTAGAATAACTTGGGCGGGTGGAGGGGGGTGAATCAGTTATTCAAGGTCCAAATCTCTGAATAAAACTTTTTCATCAAGTAAAGTAAGTTCATTAAATTGTTTATGCATCCAAGCTTAAACTTTCCTTCTTAGCAAGTTACTGAAAATCAACATGCAAGAATAACACATGAAGAACCAACACATAATATAATGATTTGCATGGAAACCCAATTTGGGAAAAACCACTAGTAACATGCTACTCAATTCTCACTCTTTTGAAGTGATGCCATGTGAAAGGCCTTCCCTATTAAAGGCTACAACACACTGTTAAATGTGACTTGATTAAAGGATTTAACCACCTGGTTAGAAGTGGGCCTGGTTAGAGGACTTTAGAACATTCACTTGGAATGCCACCTTGTTAAAGGATTTACAAATGGTTGTTAACCCAACCTAAATCCATAGGATTTACCCTAACTAGTACAATTGTTATAGAGTAATAATAAGGGCTTTTGACCTGATATAACTCACAACTTAATGTGTAGATTTCATATCTCAGTTCAGCTCATAACATTTCCTAGCTTTCAATCTCTTCTGCTCTAATAACTTGTCCTCTTTTCGAGCTTTGTCTCCTTGAGTCTCCATGCTTAGTGTACCAATACAATCTCCTATATGGCCACTTATTGAAATAGAGTCTCTATGCTCTATCCTTCCTTCCTCTTGATGCCTTCTTCTTAACACCCTTCAACAACTTTGACCCAACAACTCTAGCTTCTTGGCCTATGACTCCTTAAATAGAAGTCTGGAATAATTTTCCTACTTAAATCTTCCATTTTTTAATTTCAATTTGAATGGATTAGGTAGGGTTCAATGAATCTACCCCATATCTTATTCCTTCAAGAAAAATCATGAAGAATCCTCTTGAATTAACCCAAAAATGGTTTACCCAAAATTTTGTGCCACCAACTCATCATCCTTATCCTCCATCTAGTACACAAAATTCAAGGTAACAAACTTGTCAGCTTAGATTTGGTGAATCTTTGACTTTTCAAATAATACAACTCGACACTATTGAAATTCTAGTGCTTGGCACATACTACGTTACTTGGCACCAACTACGTTTTACTGATGCTTGGCACCTACTATGGATTGACTTGGCATCCACTAAGTTTTTCTTATGCTCAGTACATATTACTTGCTCGGCTCCTTTTGTATCACTTGACACGCACTAGATTTTTCTTTTGCTCGGCACTAACTAAAAATCTACTCAGCATGAACTAGCTTGCTCAACATCCACTAATGAACTCATTCAAGCTTTGCAAACAGCCTTGTTACAACTTGTACTTCTAAAGTTTCTAAGTGTGGGCAACCTCTCTATCTTCAAGCATTTTATCAATACATCATTTTACCATTATCTTAACTAATCCTTGCACTTCATTACAAAACAATAACTCAACCTTTCCCTTAGGTACTTTTTTTAGATCTTATTGATTAAATCCTCTTCATCAATCAACTAAGTGATAGTATTTGGATCTTATAAGAAATTGTCATTATAGAAAATAGTAGGTTTGACATCAGTGACAAACAATGATTGAAAACATTCTTTATCAACAATCTCACTCTTTGCAAACAATCTTCTTTTTCAACAATGATTTTCAATCAAATTTCTAATAATCTCCCTCTTGGGCATTGATGGAAAACCAAACTGATCAACCAAGTTATCAAAATGCTAACTAGGTTAAAACAATAAAACAAATGCCAAAAATAAATTGTGTTATCATTGTTATTTTCATCAATTTTCACATCTCCCTCTCCAATCTTCTATCTTGATTTCTTTGTTTCTACTTCTCCCTCTTAAGTGTTATTTCTCCCTCTTACATTTTGTTTCTTCCTCAGTATACATTGATAGGTTTATACTATTTTGGTATTAGCTACTTCTTCCTTTGATTCTATAGATTTGATCAATTTCTACAAATTCTCCCTCTTTGACAATAATTCCAAAGACATATTATTTCAGCATCTCAACATGTAAGTATAACATCTTCAAGAACTTCAATTTCTCCCTCTGTCACCTTGCTTGTGACTAATTTGGAACTTCAACACTTTAGTTACCTTAGGAAAAAACCTAAAGTAAGTATCCTCCACATCAATTTGTAAAATTTCATCATTCAACTCATTTGATGCAGGGCAATCTTGTTGTTGCTCAAATAGCCTTGGATAGGGGTATCACCCCTAACTTACCTCTAAGATACTCAATGTATCTTTAGGTAGTGCTTTTGTGAAGATGTCAGCAATTTTTTCCTTTGAGCTAACATATTACATCCTTGCTTGTCTTCCACCAATTCTCTTACATAGTGATACTTAATTGCAATGTGCTTTGTTTTGGCATGCATCACAGGATTCTTTGATATGTTGATGGCACTTGTGTTATCACAATAGAGTATCACAGGTTCAGTCACCTCTTCCTTCATACCTTACAGCAGATGTTTGATCCATACAATATTAGTGCAATTGATAGCAGCAGCAACATATTTTGCTTCTGCTATGGACTATAAGGTACAACTTTTCTTTTTGCTAGTCCAAGTGACTAACCTTTTTCCTAAGAAATGTGCTCCTCCACTAGTGCTTTTTCTGTCGTCAACATTACCTCCCCAATCTACACTAGTGTAGGCTTTCAACTCAAACTTTTCACTCCTCTTGTAGTATAATCCAAAGTCATCTATTCCTTTTAGGTACCTCAATATTCTTTTTACTACCATTAGATGATTTTCTCTTGGGTTAGTAGAAAATCTTGCCACTATTCCAACAACTAATGCAATGTCTAGTCTACTGTACACAACATACTGTAACTTTCCAATCATTGATCTATATATTATTTGGTTTACTTTAGCTAACTCATCATTCTTGGATAACTTATGTCCTGTTACTATTGGTGTACTTACTAGTTTTGAATCTTCTAAGTCCAATGTCTTGAGAATCTCCTTGATATCTTTTGATTGGGTCACAAATATGCCATGTTTTAGTTGATGTACTTGCAATCCAACAAAGAATTTGATTTCTCCAAACATTGACATCTCAAACTCATGTTTCATTTGATCAGAAAAGTCTTTGCATAGGGCATCTTTTCCTCCAAATATTACATCATCAACAAAGATTTTAGATATCAGAATATCATTACCTTTTTTTGATTTGATATATAGGTTGTTGTTGTCATCTATTCTCTCAAATCCAATCTTCATAAGATATTTGTGTAGTCTCTCATACCATGCTCTAGGTGCTTGCTTTAAACCATAGAGTGCTTTATGTAGTTTTCAAACCATATCCTTATTGTTATCATCAAAAAATCTCTCTGGTTGTTCTATGTAGACTTCCTCTTCCAGTTTACCATTCAGAAAGGCAAATTTTACACATCCATTTGGTAGACTTTAAAACCTCTGTAGGCAGCATATGCAAGTAGTGTTCTTACTCCTTCCATTCTTGCAATAGGAGAAAATGTTTCCCCATAGTCTAGTTCTTCTTCTTGTGCATAACCTTTGTAGACTAGTCTGGCCTTATTTCTTGTAATCTCACCATTCTCATCTAGCTTGTTTCTAAATACCCATTTGGTACCAATCACATTTTTATCAACTAGTCTTGGAACTAAGGTCCAAGTTTTGTTCTTCTTTATCTGATCTATCTCCTCTTCCATAGCTTCAAGCCAATTATCATCTTGCAATGCATCTTTCATTATTTTGGGCTCAATCTTGCTCAACAGACATGATTCATTTCTTAGTTTGTTCCTTGTCATTGGTCTAGCTTCCTTGTCACCACTGATTTATTTAGCAGGGTGATGTCTTCTCACATACTTGGATAGTCTTGGTTCTATCCTTCTTTCCATGTTCGATATTTTAGTTTCAGAGTCACTATGCACATTTCTTTCAAATATTTCATCATCTCTTTCATGTGTATTGATTTTAGAATTAGAATGTACATTATCTTCATTCTGTAACTTAGCTTATGAATGCAGCTCGATATTCACTGGCTATGATTTGGCTGATACTAAAATTTGTTGCTGATTCCCAACCTGATTGGTAGCTTTATCTTCAATAGGAATTCCTTCAAAGAAGTATACAAAGGATTTGTATTCTTCTAATTTCTTGATTTCATCAACTTGAGCTTTTGCATGCTCATCAAAATTTACATTTTCACTCTCCACAATCTTGTTAGCGTTAGTATTCAAACACTTATAAGCCTTACTTCTAGTGGAGCATCCAAGGAATATATCTTCATCACTTTTTGCATCAAACTTGCCATTTCTATAATCTTTAAGAATATACCATTTACAACCAAATAATTTGAAATGGTTTACATTGGGTGAGTGACCATACCATAATTCAAAAGGTTTTGCATTTGTACCTTTCTTGAATTGTACTCAATTCAGGGTGTAGATAGTTGTACTTATAGCTTCTCTCCAGTACTTCAGAGAAACATTTTTTTCTATCATTTATGTCCAAGCATAGTCTATCACTTATCTATTCTTTCTCTTTGCAATTCCATTCTGAGGTGGAGTCCTTGGTGCTGATGTTTGTCTTTTAATTCCTTTGTCATTGCAAAATTTCTCAAACTCTTTTGATGTGAATTCTCCTTCTCTGTCTGATCTTAGGCACTTTAGACTCTTACTTGTTTCTTTTTGAACCCAAGTGAAATACCACTTAAACATTTGAAATACTTCTATTGGGCCAAATAAATTAGTATGCACTAATTCTAGCACTTCTTTGGAAGTGTAGGTTTTTCTTTTTAAACTTGATTTGGTCATCTTTCCTAGTTGACATTGTTTGCACATTGTATTTTCAGACTTCTTCAACTTAGGCAAACCTCTAACTTTCTTTATTTTGTTGATGCTAATCAGATTATCAAAGTTGACATGACATAGCCTTCTACGCCATAACCACACATCATCAAATCTAACAACAAAACATTATGGATCTTCCATATCTAGGTAAAATAGATAACTCCTAGTTTGTTCACCTTTTCCTATCAGATTTCTGTCAATGTCATAGATTTTGGTAGATTTTTTTTCAAATTCTTTTTTGCAACCTATATTACTTAATTGTGACACACTCAACAGATTGTAGTTCAATCCTTCAACATAATATGCATTATCACATGAAATTTTCTCTGTAAGTTCAATAGAACCTTTTGCTTTGATTTGACATGGAACATCATTTCCAAATCTAACACTATTTCTATCATACTAAGTAAAGGTAATAGACTTACTTTTGTCTCTTGTCATGTGATGTGAGCATCCACTGTCTATGATCCATTTGTCATTTTTGTTCACACAAGGTACTAGTGTTGTTGCCTCATCTTCATCTAATTCACCCTTCATGGCTACATAGACTGCCTCATCATCATTTTCATCAGAATCCTCTTCTTCAACAATGTAACAGTTTTTGCCTTTATCTTTGTAATCTCTACTATCATCTTCTCTTATGTTCTTGTTCTTGTTGCCTTCTCTTTAATTCTTCTTCTGTGTGCATCTTGCTACAATATGTCCTACATCATTGCAATTCAAAAAAATGATAGGGAGCTTACCTTTGAATTTACCTTTCCCTCTTTGAATTTACCTTTCTTCTAGCTAGCAATGCTTCAAATTGTTCGACATCTTCTTCATCTGTGCTATTGTCACTGGATGCATACTTTACCTTTTTCTTTTTCTTCTTTGTTTTCACCTCCTTAGTGTCTTTCAATGATAGCTTGGCCTTGAAAGTAGATTTAAGATTCTCAGGTCTGTAGTTATCAAAGTTGGACAACTCAAATGTAGTGAGTCAACCTACTATTCCTTTAAAAGTTAGCTAGTTTCTTGGTACACACCTTAACTCTTGTATGGCTGAAACTCTAATAGCATAGATGGGGAGCAAGGTTCTTAAGTATTTTTTATTGATAGAATCATCTTCTAAATGACCACCCAAACTTCTTATTGCACTTACTAATTCTTTCATTCTAGAGGCATATTAAACAACATTCTCACCTTCCTCAATTTTCATGTCATAAAACTTTCCTTTGAGGCTTTCTCTTTTTTCTCTTTGAACATTCTGATCCCCTCAATAGATATCAATCACGGCTTTCCATATTTGAATGTAGATTCATATCCCTTGATGTCATCAAATTCAACATAGTTGAAGGCAGAGGCAATCTCCAACATTGTCTGATTGTGCTCCTTTTTATTCATATCTTCTACAGTGGGTATAGTTGGATCAAGATATTATACTTTAATTGAGGTTTGTGCATGATCACTTATTGATCCAAGGTGTAGCTTCATCAAATTTTTCCATGCAGTGAAGTTATCTTTGTTGAGCTTGGGAACTTCTCTCTTGGACATCTTTGATCTTCCTACTTCTAGTACCTTTAAACTAAATCAATAGATGACTCTGATACCAACTGTTAGAAATGCTTTAGAATAATTGAGAGGTGGGTTAAATCAATTATTCAAGGTCCAAATATTCAAATAAAACTTTTTTATCAAGTAAAGTAAGTCCATTAAACTATTTATGCATCCAAGCTTAAACTTTCCTACTTAGCAAGTTACTAAAAATCAACATGAAATAATAACACATGAAGAATCAACACATAAAACAATGATTTACGTGGAAACCCAATTTGGAAAAAATCACCAGTAACATGCTACTCAATTCTCACTCTTCTAAAGTGATGCCCTGTAAAAGGCCTGCCCTGTTAAAGGCTACAACACACTAATAAATGTGACCTCGTTAAAGGATTTAACCACCCTATTAGAAGTGGGTTTGGTTAGAGGACTTTAGAACATTCACTTGGAATGCCACCATGTTAAAGAATTTACAAATGGCTGTTAAAACAACATAAGTCCATAGGATTTACCTTAACTAGTACAACTATTTAAGAGTAACAATAAGGGCTTTTGACCTGATACAACTCACAACTTAACTTGTAGATTTTAGATCTCAGTTTAGCTCATAACATTGCCTGGCTTTCAGTCTCTTCTACTCTAACAACTTGTCCTCTTTTCAAGCTTTGTCTCATTCAGTCTCCATGCTCAATGTACTAGTGCAATCTCCTATATGGCCACTTATCGAAGTAGAGTCTCTATGCTTTGTCCTTCCTTCTTATTGATGCCTTCTCCTTGACATCCTTCAACAACTTTGACCCATTAACTCTAGCTTCTTAGCTTGTGTTTCCTTAAATAGAAGTCTGGAATACTTTTCCCACTCAAATCTTCCATCTTTTAGTTTCAGTTTGAATGGATTAGGTAGGCTTCAATGAATCTACCCATATCATATTCCTTCTACAAACATCATGAACAATTCTCTCGAATTCATCCAAAAGTGGTTTACCCAAAAAAAATATTCCACCAGCTCATCATCCTTATCCTCCATCTGGTTCACAAAATTCAAGGTAACAAACTTGTCAGCTCATATTTGGTAAATCTTTGACTTTTCAAATAATGTAGCAACTTAGCACTATTGAAATTCTAGTGCTCAACACATACTGTGTTACTCAGCACTAACTATGTTTTACTGATGCTTGGCACATACTATGGGTTCACTTGGCATCCACTAAGTTTTTCTGATGCTCGATACCTATTACTTGCTCGGCTCCTTCTTTATCACTCTGTACACACTAGATTTTTCTTTTGCTTGGCACTAACTAAAAATCTTCTCAACATGAACTAGCTTGCTCAACATCCACTATTGAACTTAGTCAAGCTTTGTAGATAGCCTTGTTACAACTTGTACTTCTAAAGTTTCTAAGTGTGTCCAACCTCTGTATCTTCAAGTATTTTATCAATACATCATTTTACCATTGTTTTAACTAATCCTTGCACTTCATTACAAAACCATAACTCAACCTTTCCCTTAGGCACTTTTGTTACATCTTGTTGATTAAATCCTCTTCACCAATCATCTAAGTGATAGTATTGGATCTTATAAGCAATTGTCATCCCAGCAAATAGAAGGTTTGGCATCAGTGACAAAACAATGATTGAAAACATTCTTTATCAACAATCTCCCTCTTTGCAAACAATCTTCTTTTTCAACTATGATATTTTCAATGAGATTTCCAACAAATCTCACATGAGAAAATGAAATCTTGCATGAAAAAATGGTGTTGTTTGAAAAATATTGTGTTGAAATTTGACTTTTCATTATTGTTGTTGCGCTTTTGTTCATCATTTTGCATGTCTGGTAATGATTGTGTTCAGGTTTTTTTGTGCTTGTAGGTTATGTTTCCTGATGTCACTTTTAGATCAAATTATCCCCTATATGGAGCATTGATTAGATAGTTGGGTGACGCTAACATGGCACATATTGACACTCTTGGCCTATCATAATATCTTTGCCAGATTTCCTCATTAGTGGTGAATCACAATTTAGTAACAACATTGGTTGAGCATTTCCATTTAGAGATGAACACCTTTCACTTGCCCCAAGGAGAGATGACCTTTACACTAGAGGACATATATAAGATTCTTTGCACACTATTCCATGGGCGATGAGTATTGTATGATATAGTTCCATAGATAGTTATAGCATAACTAAGGGCAATTTTCTAAGAGGATTTTATCATAGGTCTAGCCATCACATGGAATGAGCTCATACATATATATGGTTGCACCCATTGGTTGGCAGTAGTGCTTGGGGTGTTTATCAGCTATTTTTTGATGCCAAATAGGGGCCAACATGGACTTGAGTATGGATGGGGATGGATGTTATAGTTGATATTAGATGAGCCAGTATGCTTTGGATGGGGTTAGTGCATATTGGCATACATGTACCATGAGATGTATGATATTGTGTATCATGAGAAGAAGAACATGGTCATAGGGGTCTATGTTCTTTAGGTGTGGACATGGGAGCACCTGCCCATCATGAGGTTGATTTGTGCTGATGGGAGACATGATTATGAGCCTTATATATGTTGTTATCATGGATAGATGACCCAGATAGCTCTAGGTAAGCTAGAGTAGTGGAAAAGTCAATTGGATGACTTATTAGTAGTGGTATGGAGACAATGGAGAGAGATAGAGGTATGGGATGATACATAGGTGGAGCTAGGATATATTTTTTCTTCTTGACCACTAATTGGTCCCTCTATGTAGGTGATAGTATGGTTGACCCCAAGATATCCCACAGTAGTATTGGGAAGGGTGCTTTAATGGTCTAAGGAGTAACTTGTTGGAGTTCCCTATCCAGTGCACTTGGTTTGGACTTAATTGGTGATCTCTATCAAAAGTTATAGCATTTTCTTTCAAAATTGTCCAAAAACCCTAGGTTCAATAGGGTTTTGTGCAAATGGATGTATAGGTCATGACTGTATAGTTCAAATGGCACAAAACCTAGTGAAAATGGAAGCCCTACGAGTGTAATTTCATATCCAAAAAGTAGGAATTGAAAAACTCAAGGGAGTTAATTTTTTTTGCAAGCCCTAGGCCAAATATTTGTATGCATTTGGTCTAAATTTGAAGAAATTTTATTGTTGGAGTTGTAAGGGAAGGAAAGTAGTCAAATAAAAGGTGGATTGGCATTGTGTTTATTATCCCTCAGAGTCCTAAAGAATTTGTCTATGTACCCATTTCATTTGTCTTCCTTTGAAAACCAAGCCTAAAGGGGCTCATTTAGGTCTATGTACTTAGGAAGATTTGTGGAGTGCTAGAGTAGATTGGAATTTTCTCTTGTGGGATGTTGTTAGGGTTTTCAAACACTTTTCATTTCCATCCTTAGATCACGTATTGGATGTGGGGTTATTTTAGATGCAACAATTTCTAAATTTTAGCCCTTGTAGCCCTATTTGTGAATAGGTTGGTGGAACTTGCATTGAAGTTGGAAAAGTGTGTTTAGGGATTGGATTGTTCTCCTTTGAAGTTGAAATAGGCATGTTTCTATTAGTAAAGGGTGTTTGAAACACTTTGAATTCATTATTGCGTACTTGGTGATTTTAGAGTATTGGCACTTAGACTAAACCTTCCACTATTGCACTCTACATCAGGTGGTATTAGAGTGGTTTAGATCTTGAGGAATAGAGATATAGGCAATATGTTTGAAGGAGAAGAACGAGAAAGGGAGATCCCCCTAAGGATCACTAATGTTGAATTGGCCAAACTTGTAAAAGAGCAGATGGCAGAGAGTAGAGTAGTAAGGGAAGAGAATAGGAACATGAAATAAGAATTGGAGAAACTCAAGGGTAAGATGACAAAAGGAGATAATTATGAGTCTAAGGAAGAGGAAGTTGAAAGGGAACCCTATGAGGAGGAGATACCATTGGACCAGAGACCACTCTTACAAGCCTTGGAAAGAGTAGGGGTGAAAGGAGGAGACTTGCCTACTTTTCATGGTGAATTGAATCAAGATGAGTGTATGGATTGGTTGGAAGCATTAGACAACCATTTTGAGTGTGATCGGGTCCTTACAAGTTAGAGGTTCAAATTAGAAAAGGAAAAAATTAAGGGCCCTACCTTGAGTTGGTGGACCTTTTTACAAAGTGAAAGAGAGGATGAGGGAAAGGAGCAGATTAGCACATGGAAGAGGATGAAGGTAGAAATTAGGAAGCAATTCATCCTTGAGGATTATGAGCTTCTAATAAATCAAAATTTGCATAATCTAAAACAAAAGGATATGGATGTTAGCACATATGCCCAAGGGTTTCACAATTTGACTCTTAGGGAAAAGGTATATGAGACCACCAAACAAAAGTTGGCAAGGTACATAAATGGTTTGAAATACAACATTCAAGATGAACTAACCCTAATTGCTATTGATTCAGTTCATCAATGTTTTAATTTAGCTTTGAAGATTGAGGAAAATAAAAAGAGGAGAGGAGAATCTAGTTTCAATAGGAGGAAAGGAAATAATTTTAGAGGAAGAGGAGGAAGGTTTCAAGGGAAGAATAATTAGTCTAAAGAAGAAGGAAAGAACCAAAATACTTAGCAGGGGTACTTTCAGAGGTAGGAGACCTAACAATAGTAGAGGAGGTGGAAATGGTAGAGGAAGGGGAGGTAGTGTGTTCATTGGAAAGTGTTTTACATGCAATCAAATAGAACATCAATCCTTTAGATAACCTCAAAAACTTGGAGACAATCCTAGGCAAGGAGATAGGAGAGTCCAATTGCTACAAGAAGAAGATGTCTAAAGCATCTCTTCCTATCATTTCACTTCTTCTAGACCTCTAGATCCTGAGATTGGTGAATTCCTAATGCTACAAAGAACACTCTTGAAGGTGCCCAACCCCATTGAACCACCATAAAGGAATGCGCTATTCAGGACAACTTGCAAAGTCAAAGGCAAGGTATGTAAAATAATTGTAGATTTTGGATCAACAGACAATATAGCATCTAGGGAGATGGTTGATAAGTTTAAATTGCAAAAGATACCACATCCTTATCCCTGTAAGTCATCTTGGCTTACTAAGGAGAACCAAACCCTTGTCAATGAACATGTATGGATAGAATTCACCCTAGGAGAATATGTAGAAAAAATCCTTTATGATGTCACAAATATGGATGCTTGGCACCTCTTACTAGGAAGACCATGGAAATATGATGTTAATGCCAAACATGATGGGGAAACCAATGTGTATACTATAACCAAAGGAGGCATAAATTATACCATGAGCCCCTTACCTACTAATGGGAAATTAGACCATGTAGTTAGTAATGTTCCCTTGGTAGGGGAGAAGGAGTTGATGCAGACCTTAAGGGAGAAGGATACCCCATGTTTTCCCATAATAAACAAGCCTAAAAAGGAGATTATAGTGAAACCTAAAGACAAACCCAAGAAGGGACGATGGTGGGAAGATGTTGGTCCTAAGGAGGTTAGGGCTCTTCTAGAAAAGTATCATGGGATAGTTGCAGGTAGTATTCCAACCTCCTTGCCACCTAAGAGAGAAGTTAGCCATTGTATTGAACTTATCCCTGGTGCAACATTGCCTAATAAGGCTGTATACAAATTGACCCTAGAACAATATGTAGAGATTGCAAGGTAGATTGAAGACTTGTTGTCTAAAGGGCTGATTAGGAAGAGTGTAAGTCCTTGTGCTATCCTTGTAGTCATAGCACCCAAAAAGGAAGGCACTTGAAGAATTTGTATAGACTCTAGGGCAATCAACAAGATTACTATTAGATATAGATTCCCAATGCCAAGAATGGAAGACCTTTTGGATTTCCTAGGTGGAGCAAACTATTACTCTAAGGTGGACTTGAAAAGTGGGTATCATCAAATTAGGACAAGAGAGGGGGATGAATGGAAAACAACTTTTAAAAGCATAGAGGGGCTTTATGAATGGATTGTAATGCCATTTGGGTTATCAAATGCACCTAGTACCTTTATGAGGCTCATGAATGAGGTCCTCAGGCCCTTCCTAAACAAATTTGTGGTTGTCTATCTTGATAACATCCTAATCTTTAGTAAAGAAAAAGAAGAAAACTTAAGGCACATAGACCAAGTCTTAAAGAGGTTACATGAGGAAGGACTCAAGAGAAATCTTGAAAAGTGCACTTTCATGAAGGAAGAACTCATATTTTTGGGCTATGTCATTTCTAAGGGCTGCCTTAAAATGGATCCATCCAAAATAGATGCCATTCTTAACTAGCCACCTCCAAAGAACCCATCAGAGGTCAAGAGTTTCCATGGGCTTTGTAACTTTTATAAGAAATTTGTTAAAAAAATTAGTGGGGTCTATGAACCTATAATAGACACTATAAAAGGAGGGAGAAAATGTCAATTTTTTTGGACTAAGGAACCAGCAGAAGCATTTGAAACACTCGAACAAAAGATAAAATAAGCACCCATCCTAAGGTTCCCTGATTTCAACAAGATATTTATAGTAGAATGTGATGCCAGTACTAAAGCCATAGGGGGAGTCTTGAGTGATGCCAGTACTAGGCCTTCCAAGAACTAAGGTAGGACATGATAGCATTTTTGTAGTAGTTGACTAGTTCTCAAAGATGGCCCACTTTATTCCTTGTAGGACAACACATGATGCATCTCATATAGTAGGGTTGTTATTTAAAGAAGTGGTTAGATTGCATGGCCTACCTATGTCTATCATGTCTAATAGGGATACTAAGTTCCTAGGACATTTTTGGAGAACACTATGGAAAAAGCTAGGAACCAACTTGAACTTTTTATCTACTTATCATCACCAATCTGATGGGCAAACTTAGGTTATCAAAAGGTCCCTGGGCAACTTGTTAAGTTTTTTGACTCAACAACATGGAGGATCATGGGATATAGTCCTTCCATAGGTAGAATACTCCTATAATGATTCCTTAAACAAAAGTACTAGTATGACTCCCTTCCAAATTGTTTATGGAAGCCACCCAAGAGGTATTTTGGAACTTAGAAACATCAGTGACATGGAAAGAAGGAGTGCACAGGTAGAAGACTTTGCCCAAGTCATGAAAGACATCCAGGACCAAGTAAGGGATATATTGCAACATGCAACAACAAAATATAAAGAACATACAAATAGGAAAAGAAGAGATTTGAAATTTAAGGTGGGAGACATGGTTATGATACACCTTAAAAAGGAGAGGCTTCCAAAGGGTCAATATACCAAAATCATGATGAAGAAAGTAAGCCCTTTCAAGATTCTGAAGAAATGTGGCAATAATGCCTATAAAATAGACACTTCCACCTAATATAGGAGTTTCTTCCATCTTTAATGTTTCTAAACTTTATGCTTATAAGCCTTCTACTAATGATTTTGATGCAGGAACAAGTCAATCTAATAATGCAGATGTATCTCAGCTACTAAAGACCACCAAACCACAAATAGAATGCATATTGGATAAGAAGATTTCAAAACAAACTAGGAGGGGTACATATTACTCATATTTGGTCAAATGGAAGAATGCACCAATTGAAGATGCAACTTGGAAGAATCAAACAGACATTGAAAGAGTAGGTTATCAGCTTGACGCAATCCCAACTCAAGGGACTTGAGTTCTTTTGAGGAGGCTAGCATGGTGCAGGGCACTCAAGGTCATCACAAGGCATCCACAAGGCACCTCAAGGATCCTACAGTACACCACCTTCCTAAAGGATTCATGAGCAAAATAATAAGGTTTTTGGATGATAGGAATAGTTTCATGATGTTATAAGCCCATTTGTAAAGGCTTGAGGCTCATTTGGTAATTCTATAAACCATGAGTCCTTAAGGCCTATAGGGAATTTAGTAGTTAGGAAATAGGGGTAAAACACCTTAGATTAAGTTATTAGAATTCCAAGGATAGTTTAGAGGTTCTAGCAAGTTAATTTCAATAAAAAATGCAAATACAACAAAAAGTTGCTATGCAACTTTTGCTTAAAAGTTGCAAATTGCTAATGAGGGAGTTAGAACTGATTATAACTATTCCCTAGGTATTTGATTGATGGAACATGTTTATAAATGTATGATCCAACCTTCCTAGCAGAATAGGTTGGTTGATGTATGGAGTTTTCCTAATATCGATAAAATTACTAGTTTTTTGGCTCAAATCTACTGCATTTTCATTTTCCCATGTGTTGTACGGACTATGAAATGTGGTTTAATGGTCTTAGGAGTAACTTTTTGGAGTTCCCTATCCAATGCAGTTGGTTTGAACTTAATTGGTGATCTTTATCAAAAGCTACAACCTTTTCTTTCAAAACTGTCCAAAAACCCTAAGTTCAACAAGGTTTTGTGCAAATGGATGTATAGGTCATGATTGTATCATTCAAATGGTAGAAAACCCAATGAAAATGGAATCCTTGGGAGTGTATTTTCATATCCAAAAATTAGGAGTTGAAAAACCAAATGGAGTTAATTTTTCTTCCAAGCCCTAGGCCAAATATTTGTATGTATTTGGTCTAAATTTGAATAAATTTGCTTTCTAGAGTTATAAGGGAAGGAAAGTAGTCAAATAAAAGGTGGATTGGAATTGTGTTGATTAACCCTCAAAGTCTTGAAGACTTAGTTCTTGTCTATGTACCCATTTCATTGATATTCCTTTGAAAACCAAGCCTAAAGGAGCCCACTTAGGTCTGTGTACTTAGTTGTCAAATACTTCTCATTTCCATCCTTAGATCAGGTATTGGATGTATGGCTATGTTAGATGTAACAATTTCTCAATTTTAGCCCTTGTAGCCCTATTTATGAATAGGTTGGTGGAACTTGCATTGAAGTTGAAAAAGTGTGTTTAGGGACTGGATTGTTGTCCTTTGAAGTTGAATTAGGTGTGTTGTAGTTAGTAAAGGGTGTTTGAAACACTTTGAAGTCATTATTGCATACTTGGTGATTTGAGAGTATTGGCACTTAGACTAAACCTTCCGTTGTTGCACTCTGCATCACATAGGAATTTTAGTCTTGATATAATTGCTAGATAGTATTAGAAGATTTTGACCTGATGACTTGCAATCTTTAATTTTTGATTCTAGATCCTTATTTTTCTTTGTCTGCTCTGATCCTTGCTTGATCTAATCTGTCACTCTTCAAAGTTTTGATACTCTGTTCTTGATCAACTAGATTCTACAATGCTACTCTATTCTTCACTAGGTATTTTCACCCTTATGTACTTTTCTATAATTCACCCATACACTTCTGCAATGCCCTGCTAAGAGATCCTTGGAAACAAGGATGAAAACAAGCTAGAATATTTTTTTTTAAAACCAAGTGTAAGCACACATGATAGAAACCTACACAGATCATAAAGATAGCAACGGAAGACTGACACACCATCCAACACCAATAGATCTCCAAATGCCACTACTACCAAAACCATGAACATGAAATCATAAGAGATCAACCAATTTGAAAGACCAAAGCAAACTCCTATAAATTTGCTAAGTTTGAATTCTAAGCCCTGAAATTTCCTAGAATCTTTACCTTAGCTCGTAGAGGTCTGAAACCCATCTCAAATGATTCGTCACATATATTAGCATATATCTTAAGTATAAGGAATTAAACAATATTTTTTAAACCTCAAAGAACAATAATGGAAGATGCAAAACTAGGAAATAATAGAAACATCCTAGATCCAAAATGCAACAACATAGGGTTGAAGAACATCGAAAAGGGTATCCAAAACAACTCTCCAAAAGTTCGGATCAAGTCAAAAAGTGCCTGCTCTCGGCCCACGCAGGTTTTTACAAAACCTGTGCAATACTTTAAAACAACACTAAAAAGTGACATGCGACATTTCTTACAAAGGAGGGCGACACTTTTAGAGTTCGAGTGATACTTTTCTCAAAGGCGTGTGATACTTTCAGGGTATTGTACGACATTTCTCTGAGAGGTGTGTGATACTTTCTAGTGTTGTACAAAATTTCTCCAAGAGGTGTGCGATACTTTCTAGCATCATACGACATAGTTTCTATGGGCATGCGATACATTTTTATGTCACACCATGCTGATAAAATGTCACCCAAAGAAACACAAGAACACTTAAAGAGACCACAAAAAGGGAAAAATAGAGCATAAAACCTCCACACTAGGGAGTATCGTATCCACATCTTGAGGCATGAACATTCAAACTATAATTAAATAATTAAAAGATGAAAAGCTAAAATCTAACCATCTATCAAGCAGTGAAGGGAAAGTATGAAGAGGGAAAACATCACAAAGGACTGAAAGCAACATCGCAATGAGCAAAATAACCACTAAGTACATTGTTTCTTCCAACCATCAATGGCATCATAAGACCATCGTGGGCCCTAGTCATCCCCAGCACGTAACATCCGAAGCTACCAATCAGATCATCGATGTTGTTGTGATAGGGATGTCACTACTAAACATGCTACAATATAAGCAAAATAAATCTAACATGCTAGTCGTACAATAGAAGATAAACTTGCAAGTAGATAACATTACTATCACATGCTAATCATCATAATATGGAATGTGTTAAAACTAACATCACCTAAATATGATAAACAACATCCCAAGGAAAGTATAAATCACAAGAAAGCATAATCTATAAACCAAAGTACCAAGTGACCACATCCAGCAATGACCACACTAGAATACAAGATGATCTATGTACACTGATCCCTAGTAGTGATGAAGGTAGCTATGCCTCCCAACCACATGGCACCCATAGGAACACACATGTTGTGCTGATGGAGATAATGATCCAACCACACACACAATAAACAACCATGGCTAACGCACATGCCAAGCAATATGATGACTGAATCCAAGACAAAGATAATGCATAAACTATAGGTCCTAGTTAGACACCTCAATGGGCTACTATGTAGGGGCTAACATCATGGAGAGTCACTTGGCATCGAAAAGTCCAAGCTTAGATCATGTGTCCTCAAACTTAATTGGGTGTTTACACATTGTGTCCTCAAACTTAATCAGGTGCTCACACATTTTATTATCTTAAGTTTTATTACCAGCCAGTATTTCATTTAGTTATTACTTATATAAAGCTTCCTTTGCCAACCCATGATGCCATGATCATCGGGCTAGAAGATAGAAGCCCCCTTCATATGCTACCCTACCCTACCCATGCTCATCCAATGATGAGTGCCTATAGGCATGCAAATTCCCAACCCAACCCTAACGGTCATAACTTTCAAAAGTACCACGAAAGATCAAGACTTGCAAGTCATCTGACAGTGTACATGCATGTACTCATGTGTGGTGCAACACCATCACAAAGATCATAACAAAGGGAATAGAAGAGAACACAAAGAAACAAGTCCCTCAACCAAAACCAAATTTCAGAGGACGAATGCAACACGCATCCCAATGCAATTAAAGATGCAAAAGTGGTTTGACTGATATTCAAATGGATCATCTAGGTCCATGAACCACATAGTGTCAAAAAAACTTGAGAAAATAGGGCAATACGCAAAATGAAGTAAAAATCCCAAATTTTGGAAAAATTCCAAAATTAAAACCCATTTGGCCTTTGGGTTCAAAAAGCCCAAAAATCCAAAAATAAATGAAATCAGATACCATATGCAAAAATGGCCAGCATAATAGCTCAAAATCTCAAACCCCCATCTTGAAAATTGAGGAAAATGTTCATACCCGACCAACCAGGCAAAACCAGCAAATAGAAATAGAGGGGAACACTAGTTCTCAACCTCCTAACATACAACTACAAGAAATAGAAGCTGAGATAGAGAAAAAACAATAAAATAGGAAGGCCCCACCTATTAGCAAAAAGGACAAAAACTTAAACCCGCATAGTAAAATAAATCACCCGTCAAATCTGCTAAAAATGATGGCAAAGCATAAACTCCCCAAGCCAAATCCAATGAGACCAACCCACGCAGATCCCAAGCTCACAGCTCCTAGAATGAACAAAACAAGAATCCTTCAGAAGAGGATTTCCGAATTTTCTCTACAAATTATATTTCTAAAATGTGAGAAGTGAATAATGAATTCACTTTTCCAACACTTATTCACTTTTTGGAGTGAATAGTCGATTATGGAAAATAGCCAACTATAGTAGCTAAACTCTGAATCGATCCAAACAAAAATAGGTTATTATCCGTAACAAAAATTCACCTAAGGCAAAGCTACTAGAAATTAAGTCCAAAACTATTTAAAACCCGTAAACCCAAAATCACAAAAATTATTTAACACTTTCATGACAAAAGCAAACTTCTAAATGCACAAACACGCTCACTGGTCTAATCATACAATGTAGATGAGTTTGAATTTACTAATCACTGAAAGGTTTTAATTTAAACAATTAGATAAGGGTACATAGACCATATAGGGACGATATTGGTAATTATGAATAGTTGAATCACTAACTCCATGTGCCACTACCAAGGATATAATTCCTGCACACTAAAACACATGATCAAGTGCAATTGCATATAATATCATAGCCAAAGAAACATGTATTAAAATACTTATTTAATCCATTTACATCACTCACACTCACAAAAAGTGTAAAGATACAAGAATGAAGTAAATATCCATAGCATAGAATTCATCTCACGACATAATCAACAAATATGTCCAATAAGCCACATAACTAGATATCATCATAGATCTATTGTCATCTCAAAATAGCATCAACATGTAAAATGATAACCTAAATAGCATAGTACTAAAGCATCTACGGTACTAAATCCAAGATAACATCTGACCCTCAGGTCAACATAAGGTACAAAATAAGAGTATCAAGTATCTCTCAAATCAAAATAGACAAGGTATAGACTGCAAACATGAGAGGCAGTACAACTTCTCTCTCATACATGCATAATGGGGTTTCATCCTCCTTTTAAAGATTTTGAAGATTTAGGGTTAGGGATGAATCTACAATCAATATTAAATCTTCATTTCTCACTCATTTCTTGCACTTTTCATATTGATTGCATGCCTTCTTCATTTTTCTTATTGGTTGCATCTTGATTACATAGGTAATGCAAAAGATTTGATCTAATCTTCAAGATTCTTTGAGATTCATCCTATGTCAGCTTCAAAAATAGTTTACATCTGAGTTTGTGAAGATATAAACTCATATGTTGATTCTGTGTTACTCAGCACTTACCAGTAACTGATGCTCAACACATATAGAAAAATTAGCTCACTTAGCTCCTATAGTAATTTTGTTTCACTCGGCATCTATAGTGACTCAACATTTATACTTTTCTTGGTAGTTGAACTTCACTCGGCACCTAAAGATCACTCAGCACTTGAAGTTCACTTAGCACCTATTGAATTTTTTGGTCGGCACACACTGTAGCTTGGTTTCTATATTATACTTAGCATCATCTTGAGAATTTGTTAAGTGTGTTGACACTCAATTGTCAAAACCAATCTGAGACTAAAAAAATCCTACTTTTTTGGTGTAGACACCTAGAATCCCTTAGAAAGTAAAGTATTTTTATTTTCTGAAAAGTCCCTGATGACATCATCATTTATTAATTATTTATTTATTTAATTTATTTATTTATTTTAATACCATTAAATCCCTTTATCTTAATTAAAAATGTTTAATTAAGGAATCCCTTCCAAAAATGTTTAAATCTTATTTAAATATTATTTCCTTATTTATTAATTATTTAATTAATAAATTGACCAAAAATCTCAAAATAAATAATTTATTTATTTTTTGCCCTAAACTTGGCCAATTGCCTTAAGACCACTAACCTCTTCCAAAATCTTCTAATCCTTCTTTAATTTCGATTAAAGGCTAATCCCATCATTTCCTTACCCTAATCCCAACTCAAAATATTTAATTAAGATTAAATATTAATCCTCATGTTTATTAAAAATGTTTTAATGAATATCTCCTCAACCCAAACCTTTGAGATAAATAAACTTTATTTATCCTCATCTTAGGAAGTTCTAGACTCTTCCATAAGGTCTTCATCCTCATGCTAAGCCTATCTCTAATCCTCCATTTAGCCTAATTCACCCCATCCACCCATACTAACCAAGCTTAGCTACTAACTCACCCACTCTCATTAAATGCCATACACTTGCCCATCTCTAACATCCCTAATCTAATCCTACCTTTAATCATTTGCACAATCCTAAACAAGCTTAAAAGTTTCCTAAGCCAAGCCAAACTCTTCCCTCAAAATATCCCAACCACCAAACCATGAATGCTCTTACAAAGCCATAAATGACTCTTACAAGCCCATTCATTTCTCGTACAAGCCTTTATGAGGGTCTTTATGAGCTTTGAGCCTCCTTTGTTGACCCCTCAACCCCTCTTGCTCTAACCAATGACCATGTAACATGTGTCACTCCTTGATTGGTTGTAAAGAAGCACAATCCATGTGCTCTCTTCTCATGCAATCTAAGACCTCCATAAGCTTTTCCCCATCCTTAAATCTTAGCCCTCAAACCCTCAAGCCTATAAATTGAATCCCCTCCCAAGCCATTTTATCACAATCCTTAAGCTAAAGTTACCATGCTATTTTGAGAAGCCAAATCCATACTTTTGCATACATCCACACCAAAAATCCCAAATCCATCTCCATTGAAGCATAGTTTGATTACCTTGAGCATACATCCTAAATCCATATCCAAATAGACTCATCCCCAAAACAAGAAAGGCCTCATTAAGAGAACCTCTTAATGGTTCATATTCTCAATTGAGGGTTTGTCTTAGTCTCTCTTATATGTTATGGTAGTTTAATGTGTGAATGCTTTTGTTTTTATTAAATTAGTGTTTTTAGCATATTAGATTAGTGTATACAGTTGGCATCTTCTTTTCTTTCACCTCCATGAACTTTTTTTTCAGGTCTCTGATTATCTCTTCATTGGAAGCAATTGGATCTTTTCTATCTTTAGCTCATTATTTATGGAACCATTTCATGTCACCCTAGATGATTTCATCAATGTCATCAAGCCACTAAGAAAATCTTTGATTTCAAAAATCCTTTGTGTGATAACTTCATTCCTCCATTCAATGCAATCTTTGATCACATAGAGGGTTTTGTCATTAAAACTTGTCACCAATTGTTCTACAAGGAAATTCTATAAACCATATTCGTGCACTTTATTCATCCATGAAACCTCTTTGACCTAGTAAGCCTTTTCTTTCTCTTAGACATTAACATTTGATTCTATCTTTCTAATCATGTTAGCAATTTCCTTTCGGGCTTCATTTAGAAGATTTATCTACTTTATTGTCTCATTGTGGACAAATTGAATCCATTCATCAAATTTTTTGGCAACTACCTTTCTCCTTTGTAGATTGTCTAAAAATTGTTGGTTAACTAGAAACTCAACATCAATGGTGGCAGACATCTCATTGAGCGGCTTCGCTTCTAGATATAGGATAATCTTAATGCACTAGGCAATACCCTTCATTGTTTCTTTCATAACATACTTGTGTTTAGCATCCTTCCAGATTTGGTTAGGAATTTTCTTGTTGGATACTTCAAATATCTTCATGTCAACTTTTGTACTCCCATTTCCAATGTCTGTCTTTGATACTTAGTAATCCTAAGAGGTAATCTCATCTTCTTCTTTGTCATGAGATGGTTTGGCAATCTCTACCAACCAATGCCCTATATCTTTATCAAAATCAATCCTAGATTTAATTTTTTCTTTCTTGACTTTGGATGATTTTCCTAGGAATTTTATCACTAGGTCATGGATGGGCAAGGACAATGGCATTATGCTTCACTTCTTCACAACTGAGGTTTCTAGCCATTTTGGTGTTATGGGATTCTTTTTAGGTGCAATGAAAGTATTGTTAAAGGAAAGGGCATCCATAGGGATACTCCCATCTTTAGTTGAGATTTTCTAACTTTCTACCATGCTTTAAATATTTTTATTAGGGATCTTCTCTATTTTGGGTTTGGCTTGAGGGGAATCCAACTCTATTAGGGCTTCTCCTCCTTTAGGGTTGTGTCCACCCTTTTTCTTTCTAGATCTTAAACAAGTTTTTATTTGGATAGCTTTCTCCTTAGGCTAAACTTGATCTTTGGGAATAGCCAATTTAACTTCAACCTTTTGTTTACTAATTTTGCAATGCTGAATTACTCTTACTCAATCCTTACTAGCCCATCACTCTAGACTCCAGAATATAAAGTTTAAGACACTATGCAAGAAAATGAGTACTTAAGGTATAAGTTTTGAGAAAGATCATGAATAGATATGGTAATGTCAAATCATTAATACACCTATGTGAAGATTTATTTGACAAGACATTTTGGTCTTTTCAATTAATTTCTCCCATCAAATCAACATATGATCTCACACATGAGTGATGCCAACTGGTTGTCACACTCCATTCCAATAATGAATCGTACTTTAATACATGTCTTCCAAGTGTCACTATTATCATGCTCTCAATGTCCACTCTTGACATGGTGTACAACTTACAAAACTCTATGCTTAAATATTCTTAGAAAAATTCCTACAAAGAAAATCAGGTAAACACTTGTCAGAAAATGGGAAGTAGAAGTTGAACTTGAAGTTGAATCTAACAACTTCAACTTCAAATTCAACTTGATATTACTATGGACCAACTATTGGTGGCTCAAAATAAACAAGTTTTAGCTTTTAAGCCCTCCTATATAGCTTCGACTTGAACTGAGGAGTGATAGTTCAAGTTCAACTTCGACTTGACAAAACCAAGATACATAAAATAAGGAGGGAAATTATGAGTATAACAATCAGCTTTGACTAGGGACTAATACCATGAAGGATCAAGAATGAACTTAGCATCACGGGTTTCAAAAACTAGATATGAATTGACATACAAGAAGGGGGACTCAAAATGAGGACCACAAAGAAAGAAAAGTAGAGGGAAAGCAAGGGAAAATTAGTATGTACAATGTGAAAAGATAAGAACTTAAAGTTGATATAATTTTAGCTTCTACCCATTGTAGGACACGGGTAGGTAATCTCCATTGGTATACTTCACTCTAAATGCATTATACCCCAATTCTTGAGGAATCAAAAAAGGTCCTTTCCATAGGCTTTTAAATTTGTCGTGAGATCCATTGGGTTCCCTTCTTTTGCCCCATAGAAACACTTTATCCCCTTACATGAATTTTTTGGGCCTTTCTCTTCTATAAAAAAACCTTTTTACTCTGGCTTGGTGTTTTGTGATATGATCTACTAAATCCCCTCTTTCTTCTTCAATTTTCAGAAGGTATAGGATTTTTTCTCAAGAGGGTTAGTAAAAACTTCATCTTCAGTTATCTTTTGGAACTTTAGGGAAGAGAGTTATAGGGGGAGTGATAGTTGTGCCTCCACTCTATGGGTCAATTTAAATGGAGTCATGCCAATAGCTCTTTTAGGAGAGGTTTTATCTACCCATAGTGCTTCGTAGAGTTTCTTGTGTCAATCTCTTATGTTCTCATCCACTAGCTTTTTCATGATATTAATCAAGCTTTTATTCATAGACTTGGATAGTTCATTACCTTGTGGAAATTAACCTGATGAATGTGACAAGAGAATCCCATTATCATAATAGAAAATATGAATTTATCAAGACAAGAAATTTTGCGCATTGTCCACCACTATCATAAAAGGGACTCCAAAATAGGTCAAGATGTTCTCAATTAGGAATTTACATACCACTTGTGATGTAGTTTCTTTCAATAACACTTCCTCCACCCAATTGGTAAAATATTCTGTGGCAGTAAGTATATTAGTATGACCACTGTTCAAATTTGGGTTAATGGGATCAATAAAGTCTAGTTTCCACTACTGAAAGGTTCTTCGATGATTACTGGTTTTAAAGAAAGAGGAGTTAGATGTAGTTTACTAGTGAAAATTTTACATTTTTCATAGTTTTTTACCCATTTATAGGTGGACCTGAACATACCTAGTTAGTAGTAACCTTTCCTCAAAATTTTTAACACTATCACCATGGAAGAAAAATGCCAAGTGCATGCTTGATTGTGGAAAGTTTGAAGCATTCTTTCTAGTTGATCTACATCAACACACCTAAGGAATATCCCATATCACCCTTTCTTATATAGAATATCATCAAAAATCACAAACTTAGCTTCTCTCAGCTGCAAGCTTCTCTGGTGTTTCCCTTTAAGTGCTCTGGATAGTGTCCATAAGCCAAAATGTACACAATTTTTTAACCATTCATCTTTCAAACCTATAAACATACAATTAGGATAAGGTTCATCCTCTTTATTTTATGCCATCAACATACAAATTCCTTGACCTTGAACCAATTTGGTAGGTTTAATATCAAGGTTAAAATCATCCACCTTAGCTACCCATGTTGCTTTATTGTTTACAACTACATCTTTTTGTGTAAGGATACATTTAGCAACCACACTGGGGACATAAATCACTAAGTATAAATGGAGAATGCAATACCAAAATTGTTTTAGAGCTTTAATAATGTGAAGTCTTACTTTTTAGTGGGGGAATAGTGCAACTCGTACTCCTTATGAGGAACACTCATGAAAGAGATTGGAATTTCTTCATCCTTCTCATTCTTTTAAATAAGAATGCTAGACATGGTGTGTTTAGATACATAGTAGTACATCAAAAAATATCACTTAAAATCAAGATAGATTAGGACAGACACTTTGACTATGGTTTCCTTAACAACATTAAATGACTTGACTTCTATGGCATCCCACTTAAAACTCTATTTTTCACTCAAATGATTGGCCATTGATTTTGTTGTTTCAACAAGATTGGGGACACATTTCTTAAGAAAATTGATTTGACGAAAGAAGGATCTGATGCTATTGTAGTTAACTAGTAGGCATAGCTATTGTTTTACATTTAATCTCTCTAGATCCATCCTTATCCCTTGTTTTGAGACTATATGACCCATTAATTTTCCCTCAGTACCATAAAAGATGGACTTTTTAGGATTCAAGGAGACCCAATGTCCTCTACATCTTTGTATCACTTCTCTTAGCTCTTTTAAATTCTTCCTTAGCCTTCTAGAAAAGATGGTCATATTATCAACATATATATGGTAATAGTTTTATACAAGAGATGCCCAAAAGTTGAATTCATCGCACATTGAAAAGTTGCACCAGCGTTTATTAGTACAAAAGGCATCCTTTAATAGGCAAAAATGCCCCAAGGCATCATGAATGTCATCTTGTATTGATCTTATTTAGCAAACCCTATCTGATCATACCTAGAGAAACCATCAAGAAAAGACATTATTTTTGAGCCTACAATTGTCTGGAGTATTTGATCCATCATGGGTAGGGAGACATTGTCTTTTGAACTCGCCTGATTAAGGTTTTTGAATTCCACACAAATCCTAATCTCCCCATTCTTTTTCTCACATTCATAATATTAGCCACCCAAGTGGAATGATATATCAAGAAGGTAATATAGACCTTAAGCATTTTATTGATATCTATAAAGATAGCATCTAATATCTTTGTAAGTTCTCAATTTTTGTCTGAAAGTGAAGTCCCTTATTTTAGAGTAATCTGGTGTTTAAATTGTGCACCTTTGAAATTTTTTAGATCCTCATAAGACCATGCAAAAACATCTATGTACTCTTTTACCAACTTGGTGAAGCGTGCCTTTTCACCCTCATCACAAGAAGCTCCCAAGTTCACCATCTTTGGACTATTTTCATCACAAATATTGGCCCTTTCGCAATCACCATGTTTTAGAGGAATCTTCTATTTAAATTGTCCACCTCTAAAATTTTTAGATCCTCATAAGACCATGCAAAAACATCTATGTACTCTTTTACCAACTTGGTGAAGTGTACTTTTTCACCCTCATCACAATGGGATCCCAAGTTCACCATCTTTGGACTATTTACATCACCAATATTGCCCCTGTCACAAGATTTACCTCTTCTTATCTCCTATAGATAATTAGTTGGTAGTTTTCATTATTCTAAAATTACTATGATCTTGATTTCCCTCTCTTACCATTGAGATATTGCAATAGGGTACGCTCATCATGGCTATTTAGGGAAGTCAATACACAATACCTGTAATCTACATAAAATCCACGCATGTAAAAACACGCATATTCTGAGCTAAACAGACAATGGTAGGAAGTGGTGCATCATGTAGATCTTGACTAGCAGGTGACTATGACTTCCTTCCTTAACCACATCAGAAACATCATACATAATGAAAACATACACGCACACCATACACATGTAGTATGGGGTAAGTATCCATAAGAAAACACATATAATAATCCATCTAACTAACATCATCAAGTAACTAAAATTACTATAATAATCATCATCAAGGTATAATTATGAATATGTGAAGTAACTAGTACCAAGTAGTCTCATCATAAATCAACTGAGTATGAAAATAATATTTGATAATTTGAAAGATAATGCTACTAATCATCAAGCATAAACTGGCCTCAAAGAGTTTGGCAATAATAATGAAATGTAAACTAGGGGTAGGCACTACACAATCAAGGCTTCTAGCTCTAAAAAGTTATTTTATATTACCCCTATTGGCTTAGCATGTTTAATGATCCAAGATCATTTATCTGAATGAAGGTTGACACATTGTATGCCTGTCACTCCTAGGTTGCCTTTGGAGGTGAATCGTTCTTTTGGGTCAGCTATTTTGGTCTCCAAAATGGTTAAATCTTAAATAGCATTTAATTTAGTTTCATTTTTATGGTTAAGGTCCCAATGGGAATTTATTTCTCATATGTTAGCCTCTCTAGGAGTTTGTGCCCTAGATCTCTATATAAATAAACCTCTTCCTCTTGTTTTATCTAATAGAAAACTATTAGAGGACAAGAACATATTGGAATATCCATTATCAAGCATCAATATTTAAGCATTCAAGCCTTCAAGAATTCAAGTTTTCAATTCATCAAGGAGATCCATTATTAGCCATTGAAGGATTCAAGATTTATGTAGCCCTCTTGTTGAAGATTCATCCATTTCCATTCAAGCCTCTTCCTAATCCAAGATCCATTCAAGATTTTTGTTGAAGATCTAAAACTGTTGATTTGAGACATCCTACATCCTACTCTACATTCACTTGGAACATCCATACTTGTGGATTCAAGGATTCAAATCCTCTACAAGGACTTTAATATAAGCAAGGTGAATAGTTCCATTTACTTTGTTTGTTCATATTGTAATTTCAATCACATTTAAAGGTTGATTCCAAACTTTGGTTTGACCAAGGAAAATCACCCATCCAATAAACAAAACCCTTTTTTCTTGTTGGAGCAGGTGTGGGATGAAGAATATTAGTGCATATTTGAGTGCCCTTTTTGGTGAACTTTTGGGATCCGAGAATAGAATTTCCATTGGAGTAGTGTTGTTCAAGGTCAAATTTTTGGGTCAAGGTGAACTTTGTCTACCTAGGTCTTTTCCATCAGAGCAATGTTGGTCAAGGTCAACTTTTTGGGTTAAGGTCCACCTAGTTTTCAGCCGATTCTTTTTTTGGAGGTAAACTTACTTTTTATTTCTTCATTCCAATATTAGTCATCTAGATTTGCTTTCCTCATCATAATAATCTATATGTATGTGTAAAAATATGGGTTTAGTATCTCTTTCATGTGCATTATTCTAAACCCTATTCATCCATATTTTTCATATTACATATGCATGTGGAAAAGGTTTAAAATAAAAAATTTATCAGATTTAAGTTTTAGATTATGGTATATTAGTGATTCACCCCCTCCCCCATCTCAATAACCTTAGGGTTCGATTATTCTAATATAAAGTATATTTGTAAGCTTACAAATTTTTTGATAAGTTAAAAGAATCATTTGAAAATCAAAAGAAGGGACACCTTTGTTAAAAACTATTTTTAGAAAGTTTTTATTTGAGCAAAAATTTTCCCCAGTCCTTCCCCAAAGATCTTGATGGGCTAGATGTGCACACCAATTTTTTGTTTCTGTTTGTGTAAGATCATGCCATGTTTTGAATATTAAAGTTTTTTTTTTTCAACCTATTAGATATTTTATATGAATTTATTGTTGAAGTCTCTAAAGGCTCCAAAATGGCCTGGAAATATTTATAACTAGTGCATAGGGTTGTAAGATAATATACTACATAATGGTATAAATATACTACTTCAAACCATTTTACAATTAGAAACTTAGTTCCAAATTTATAACCTTCAAAAATTTGGTCAATTAAAATAGGAAATGTAAAAAGGTGTTTGAAAAATAAATGAGCTATAAAATGGAGTTACACATGTTAGTATGTGTTTTGAAACATCATAGGGAATCCTTGATTGGATATATGATAGACACAACTTTATATGTGGCTCTTAGCCCATAGTTTTTTAATGTTCTCCTTTGATGTCATGTATTCTATCTCAAGTATATATCAGATGTGTAAGATTTAGGGCATTTGTAAGAGTCTTATAGCTATTTAGATACCTTGAGATCTTTGGTTGGTGATATTCCTAGAATGTTAAATTTCTCTACAAGCATATTGTACTCTTTTAATTTTTTGCTTCACGTAATTACTATGTTGTGATTTGAATTTTTTTATTAATTCAAAAATAACTTTTGGAGACCCTACAACAATTTATAATATAGTAGAAAATATAAAAATCAAGAACAAACTAACTAAAAATATATGAATAAAATGAAACATAAACCCTAAATTGATAAATAATTACAAACTAGGAAATAAAAAATTGTAAAACAACCAACAGATATGAGAGGCCAATAAAACATTGAACAAGGATTAGACCAATTTTTTTAGAAACTTTACCATATCTTCTTCTAGTGGATTAAGTTTTTGGAAAGACTCCTTAAGGTTCGCTAGCTCCTTAGATCTCGTAGTAACTTCATACTTTCCCTAGTGTTCCTTGGGTTAAGCACTTGACCAGCAAAGACCTTTACATTTAGCTCGACATTAATAAATAAAATTTTCATGTTAGAGGCCCTCTAGTTTAGCATATAAAACCTTAAGGTTATTAGTGCAAGCCTTCAACCTTCATGACTATGATGACTTATTCTCTTTAGAATTACCTCATTCCTATCAACCTTATAATTCAAAACCTACATTTCTTCATACTACACAACCATAATCTTGTGCTTCAAATTAGCATCATCCACTGCCAAAGTCTCATTCTCCTCTTTCCCAACACACTCACCTACCTCCATCTTCTTACCTTTATTTTCAATTTTATTTAGAAGATTCTTAAATTTAACATTTAAGTCTCAATGTTTAAGGCGAGGCTCCTTAATTTCCTGGACAATACATTTATCCATTCAAACTGAGTAAATTTACTTGGCTTTTTCCATTTGAACATTACTATTAGTTCTATCCCTATCATCATTGAAGTCCTTTGAATTATGTTGTGTAGTGGTCTCCTTTTATACATCCTCATCTTGATCTTTTTGAATACCCTAAGGACCCCAATCTTCTTCCATAGATAAAGAAGGGAGTGGGAAGCTTATTATTGTTAAGAAAATCTTCATAATAAACTATTATTGGTACATTACCATGATCCTCTACACTTTTCCTTTTTCTGTGGGAATATTCCCAGTCTCCTGAATTTTATCTCTAAAGTACTCATAAATTAGATAAATTATCCCATCATGAAATATAAGTTTGTAGGGTTATTTTGATTCTCTTTGATATTATTATTTAGATAAATACTTAGAAATAAAGGGAAGGAAACCCTAATTTAATATCTAAAATGATTTAGCGACACAAAATGAAAATTATGAACCCTCTGAAAATGACCATCAATAGTAAAATATTCCATAATAGCCTTTAACACATTAGATGAAATTGGCTCCACATAGATTTTGTTATAGAAATCTGAATGACCTTTAAATAAAATTGCTCTTTCCTTGTTATTCTTCATAAAAATCTTCACTACATTCTTTGACACTTTCACCTCCTTAAAGAAATTCATGCCAAACAAGGGTAGTCAAGTTAACTTATCTATGAACTCAACCATGAGCACACTTGATTTTTACCATAGAGAGTAAAATTCTCATTATCAATAAAATTATTTGTAGTGTCTTTGTCAAAACCATGTAGTTTCTCTAGATAGAGCATGACCCCTCCTTTCTCAAGCTTAGTCTAGACCTTCTCCTCATTTTTACATTTACAAGTATCATAATGTTGTATTTTCATCTCACCTCCCATGTTGATAGTAACAAATTGAATACTCTAAATATTATTTTTGAAATTGGAAACTGAATCAATAATTAGGTTCAACACCCACAAAACATATGTTATCACAATCTTCTTTACTATTGTCTATCTTTGTAGATAATTGTGATGTTTAAAATAAAAATAACCAAAGCTAAACGTCATTTCCATAATTCCTTATAATCAACCCACCTTTTTTTTAATCTTATCATATCTAGTGATGTAAGTTATTTTATCATTCATTCCCTTCTTACCTCACCAGTTAATCATATGGTCACATTTGACACGATAGTTAGAGATGTCATTAGCCACCTTATTTTTTCACAATAGTCATGGGTTGAATAATAGATGTAAAGACCTTGGGTTATAATTTAAGTCATTTTCATCAACAACAAGGGAGATTTTAGTTCCTTTACCTTCATCTTTGGTATCTCCACCATCAAACTTAATTGTCTCATGTTTTACTCTATTATCTGTAATGACATAAACTTCCATAGTTGTCATTATCATCATCTTCATCATCATTGTCATCATCATCATCAGTGTCTTTAACCTCGTTAAAGACCAAAGTAGCATGCTTAGGGTTTTTTGTAAAGGGTTATTCTCTCCTTTTAAAACTTCCTTCATTAGAGTATCTCAATTTTTACATTCCTTTATCCTCTTTGTGGGGATATTCCTAGTCTCCTAAATTTTATGTCTAAACTTCTCATAAATTAGATAAATTATCCCATCACATAATATAAGTTTGTAGGGTTCTTTTAAATCTCTTTGATATTATTATTTAGAGAAATACTTAGAAAGAAATGGAAGGAAACACAAATTTAATATCTAAAATTATTTAGAAACACAAAATGAAAATTATGAACCCTCTAAAAATGACCATCAATAGTAAAATATTCCATAATAGACTTTAACACCTTAGCCCAAATTGGTTTTACATAGATTTTTTAATAAAAACCTAACTAAATTTTAAATAAAATAGCCTTTTTCATGTTACTCTTCAAAAACATCTTCACTATTTTCTTTAGCAATTTCACCTCCTTAAAGATATTCATACCAAAAAAGGGCAGTCGAGTTAACTTATCTATAAACTCAACGATGAACATAAGATTTTTACTAGAGAGAGTAAAATTGTCATTATACATAAAATTACTTGAAGTATTTTTGTCAAAATAATGTAGTTTTTCTAGATAGGGAATGACCCCTTGTTTCTCAAGCTTACTCTAGACCTTCTCATTTTTTCATTTACAAGTACTATGATCTTGTCTTTTCATCTCACCTCCCATGTTGATAGTAACAAATTGAATACCCTAAATGTGATTTTTGAAATTGGCATTTGGATCAATAATTAAGATCAACACCCATAAAACATATGTTAATACAATCTTCTTTAATATTGTCTATCTCTATAGACAATTGTCATGTCTAAAATAAAGATAACCAAAGCTATATGTCATTTCCATAACTCCTTGTAATCATCAAAGCTTTGTTTTTAATCTTATCATTTCTAGTGATGTAAGTTATTTTCTCATTCATTTCCTTCTTACCTCACCAATTAATCATATGGTCACATTTAACACCATAGTTATAAATGTCAATAGCCACCTTATATTTTTTACAATAATCATGTGTTGAATAAAAGATATCAAAACCTTTGGTCATACTTTTTATTTCCAAAATAATATGATGTATATACCAAGAGCCTTTATTATATCCATTAATGCATCTTATTAAATTATTTGAATCTCATTCAAGCCTTATATTCTCACAACAAAAATAGATTCCCATCAATATAATATGAAGGAAATACATAGCTTTAAGCAGGTGGTTAGTATGAATTCCCAAAGAAACCACAAAAACCACAATGCAATTGCCAAAATTATCCCTTGTAACACCCACAAATATAGCCTAGTTTGATTTCCCCTTAGAAACACCATTAAAGTTATCTTTCACCCAACTCTACAAGGAGAAGAAAACACCAAATTATCCCTCTTGTTAATGTTGTGATTTTCCAATTCAAAAATTGGTCTTAGTTATTCACTGGTAGAGACTAGCTTCTAGGATGAATTCAAGGATAAATGGGGATTTTCAATATTCACATTCCTAAGAAAATTTCTCACCTATAACACTAAGAGGAGAGTATACATTTTAGAATATCTAATTTTTATGTTCTTTCTAGATATCCGAGATCATATGAGAAGTGGTGAGGTGTCACAACAATCTGACAACGTTATGAGAAATAAAATGACTCCATTGATGATAAAAATACTGCACAAAATTGGGTAATGTCCAAAAGAAATTCTAGTTTTGAAAGAGATTTTCCCAAATATCAAGAGAGAAGGAACATTGATGAAGGAAATGTAAAGTGGATCCATCTTCATTAAGACAACAATATCATCAATTAGAAAGAAATAATACTCTAAATTACATAAGTTATTAGTAGATGTTGTGATATACATGTTATTTTTGTTGATTCTATTTTTTTTTTGTAACTATTATAGAGATCCAAGAAATATTTTACTAAATACTGCTATTGAAGTTAGTGTAAGGAGTCATTGTATTGCTTAAAATTATTACAAGTGGTATTATAGCTTGATCACCCTTTGTTTTAGTTGTGGGTTGTTGGGATTTTTTAACTAATCAATATTTAAGTGAAATCTTCTACAAAAGATACCTCATGATATTATTAAAGTAATTTATAGATAAACAATTATTTGTGGGGAATAGAAATGGAGATATTTTTTGAAAATAATTTCTAAATATTGAAGTTGAGGATGAGAGATATTTTATTTGACCAAGATCTCTATGATTTTATTAGTGTGAATGATATTAGACTTATATATCTAGATGACTCTATTAAATATGTTATTATGGACAAAAAATCCAAGGGTCTAATTAGGCTACACCTTGTAGAACTTTTATTTTATTCAATGTCCATGAAGATTCATTTCTAAATTATATTTAACTAAGTAATAAACTATGTTCCTTTACAAAAGAGGAGGGTGAAAAAATTACACATGTGTAGGAAGTATTCATTATTTGTGTTTTGGAATTGGTACTAGTTTGTGTCAAGATGGACGAGGAGATAAATATTAGATATTTCTTTTTTTATTTTTTTTAATCCACAAAATTCTCTTGAGATGGCTATCAATAATATTTTTATTACTTTGAGGAATCAGGATTTCATGGGTCATTTTCTTTTTGAAGAGACAACGATGAATGTATCCATTTGTGTAGAAAAAGTACTAGTTGTTTGTAAAAGGCTTAAGGAAAAAGACAAGAATAATATGAAGTATAATAAATTCAAATTTAGGGGAGATCCAAACCTTCAATAATGTCTAAAGTTATTCTCTAGAATTGTGGTAATACGAGATAGATGCATGATTTTGATTTTGACATTGAGAAGGAAGCTAAAGAAGAACTCATTATAACATTGTCCACACATGGATGCATTTATGCATGGTCAATTGACTTACATCCATATTTTCATATCAACTCTACTATATATTAGTTTCATAAAAAGGAGAATTTGATGTAGAAAAAATGTTCTTGCATGATAATTCCAATTTTCATATTGTTCTTTCTGTTAAAAATAGAAATAGGTTTCTTGATGGTAGAATAAGAAGGATTGATGATATACTTCATCTCTCCAGTCCAAGATATAAAAACAATTATGTGAGAAAACTAATAGTTTCAAGTATGCAGGAAATATTTTCTAAATAAAGATGAAAAATGGTGAAAGGAAATATGGTGATTGATAGAGGAGTTACGATTGGCACATTGTAGAAGCTATATGTTTATATTACGAAGTCTAATGTTATTTCTATAATTATAAAATAAGTGAATACTTCATTAGAAAAGGTGAGATTTTCACACACACACACACACACACATGTACATGTAAATGTATACGTATATACATATATTTATGTATGTATGTATGTATACTTACACACACACACACACACACAGATACATACATACATACATACATATACATATAAATACACACACACACACACACAGACATCTATACATATATCTATAACTAATTTAAATTAATGGTTGAATCATGGGCTAGAAAGAAAATAAAGCATTTGAGGGATGATAATAGAGTGATAATTTCTCTAATAATTTAATTTTAAGATATTTTATAAAGGTTGTGGCATTCATATGAAGTTTAAAACTTTGTATTATCTGACAATATAGTGCAATTGAAGAGATGATGAAGATGGCGTTTGTTAAGAACGATAGGAGTATATTGATTGGTGCTAGATTAGAACAAAGATTTTTGGGTGAAGAGCTATTATCACTAGTTTTGCTTGTTTTATAGGTATCCTACATCAACTCTTGTTGATAAAAGGCCTATGAAGACATGGATGAGTCATAAGAATGAATTAATAAATCTTAGTGTTTTTAGTAGGGGGGCATGTGCATATGTACCATAGGAGAATAATCAGAGTTTGAGAGCAATGTTATGAAATATGTAATAGAAGTTGATACATAGTAGAAATGATGGATAGTAGAAGTGATATTTTAAAAGACATTGTCCCTCCTATTATATTGCAACATGAAAAAACTAAAAAGTAAGATTAATTCAACTACATCTCACTCCTAAGAAAATTGAATTGATGTTTCTATATAGACTAAAACTTGAGTAGGGATCATTTAAATTTTAATCTTTTGAGGGGGGAGAACCTCCAAATCAAATTTTCCATAGGTCTAATTGTTTTAATTTTTTTTCCTTTAATAATAGTGTGGATGAACTTGGATCTTTAGAAGAGGCATTATAAATGAAAGCTATAAAATTATATGGAAATTTGTTATGGATAATAAAATAAAAGATTTGGAAAAGAACATTTCTTTGAAATCTATACAACTTCTCAAAGGATAAAATCTTCTTGGTTGTAAATGATTTTTCAAGAAAAAGATTGGTTTAGATGGGAGCATTGAGAGTTATAGTATATATTTCTTTTGCAAATGTATACCCTCATGTTGAGGGTGTTGATTATAGTGCGATTCTCCTATAGATTGAATGTCATCAATTATAATTTTTCTTTTAGTTGGTTCCACTTATTATTTAGAGGTGAAACTAAGCATCCATACATGTGTGTTGTGTTTAAAATTAGAGCATTTTAAATTAGATCTTAATGTTTACTATAAGTCTAATAGTGGTTATTTCATATACATTGCATTATATATTGTTGATACATTGTTCATTGCTAAAGGAAAATATATGATATAAAACTGAAGTCTTAGCTTGATACTAAAATTGAAATGGAAGAGTTTTAATAAATGCCCTCTTCTTATCCCCCTATAAATAATTAGTTAGTAGTTTTCATTATTCTAAAATTACTATGATCTTAGATTTCCCTCTCTTACCATTGAGATATTGTGATAGGGTATGCTGATTATACAATTCAGGGAAGTCGATACCTAGTACCTACAATCTACATAAAATACATGCATGTACAAATAAATATATTCTAAGATAAATAGTCAATGGCAGGAAGTGGTGCATCGTGTAGATCTCGACTAGCAGGTGACTATGACTCCCTTCCTTAACCACATCAAAAACATCACACATAAAGAAAACATACACGCAAACCATACACATGTAGTATGGGGTAAGTATCCATAAGAAAAAACATATAATAATCCATCTAACTAACATCATCAAATAACTTAAATTACTGTAATAATCATCATCAAGGTATAACTATGAATACATGAAGTAACTAGTACCAAGTAGTCTCATCATAAAATCACTTGAGTATGAAAACAATATTTGATAATCTGAAAGATAATGTTATCAATTATTAATGGATGTTTTTGCACGTTCTTATAATTATTCTAAAATTACTATGATCATATTCACCCTAATTTTCAAAAACTACAAGGACAAAGGTAAGAAATCTTGTTTTATGGCTAAAGATTCTGTTAATAGTGAAGATGAAATGGTATATATTGTTGTAAAAGATGAATCTGATGATGGAGATAAGATGGCACTTGTCTCTCATGTTAGCAAAAATGATACATGGATTATTAATAGTGGTTTCTCATATCATAAGAATGGAGATAAAACAAAGTTTGAGCACATAGAAATTATGATAGAGGTAGTGTAAGATTTGGAAACAATGAACCCTATTGCATAAAAGGAAAAGATTGTATCTCATTAACCAATGAACTTGTATGTGATAATGCTTATTGGGTTGAAGCACTAAAGCATAATCTACTAAGTGTGGCATAGTTGAAGAACATTGGATTCAAGGTAGAATTCATGGATGGAAAGGCCATACTGCTGGATGATAAAGGAAATCTAGTTGGATTTGGCAAGCAAAAAAAAGGTACCCTATTTTATCTTGATCTCAGTGAAAGTTCATGTTTTATTGGTCAAGTAGAAGAAAGCTAGTTGTGAAAAAAAAGACTATGTCATTTAAACTTTGATTAGTGTAAATAATTGTTATTTACACTTTACTTAGGATAAATGAATTATTTTATTATTTATTAGGTTAGACACTTAGGAGTTTCCATACTCATATGAGTTGTCATGTTGACAACACAGAAGTAACTCTAATTTAGCACATGGTGTCTACCACACTAGATTTTGCATAATTAATTGAGTTGTCATATAGACAACATAGTTGTTTGGACTCTTAATTAAGAACATGGTGTCTAGAACATAATTTTACATGACACACCTTTTTAGGCTTATGCTCTCATCATTGCACTAACTCCTATGCTAAATGGAGGATAATCCGCTCTTGGTAGACATGTGCTTAGTTGTGAGGCTTATCATATTGCTAACTCCTAATCATTCTAGAGGCTTTTATATACAGGCACTCCTAGTGTACTTGTACATCAATTGAATTTCATATTATTATTCTAATCATACTCTATTGGTCTATTTGTTCTAGTTGTTAAGATTCTTGGTCTTGGGTGATTTTGCTCTAAGGAAAATTCTTACATGGTATCAGAGCTATACCAAATTCTTACATGGTATCAGAGTCATAGGAGCATCATTTCATAGCCATTGAAGACCATTATTATTTCACCTCTCTAGACCTTAATTCAGATCCATAGTATCTGCAACTATTGGGAGCGTCTAGAGCCAAAGTAGACCTCACCATTACGTTCGAAGCGTCGACTCAGTGAATTTTAACTATAAATTTTCCTATATTGGCCAATAATCAAAATTGAGGAATTTTTTTTTTGCAAACTAGCACCCAAAGGCCCAATTTGCAAATTCGGTATGGTCATTTTAGATCTCTAAATTTAAGTTTCAGATCTGTCATTTTATTTTCTCTACATTTATTGTATTTTTCAAATTATATTTTCGAAAAAAATTAAGCCATCAGGCCTAAAGAGAATTTTTTTTTGTAGGAACCAGGTGGTCAAATCCTAGCCCCCACAAAATATTCTATGGAATATTCCATCAACAAGTGGCATTACAACTCTGGTGGATACTTTTTCACTACTAGTCAGACACACAACAGTTCGGTGGTATCATAGATTATGGAGAGCTCTACCTGTGGCTAGAACTTCACATAATCTAGCACCAGTGACAACATTCACTACACATCTGGCAATTTGCATGTTGATTTAAAACCGTGGCCAAGTGTTTTAAATCACCTCTATTTGCACATACACCACAAGTGTGGACTAAATTTCTCACCCACCGGTGATAATAGTTGACATTGACCACATAACCTAGAAAGCAATATAATGCCAGCACTGGCTCATTAAAAGATCCCACTAGCACCACTGAAAACACCCTCCACTAGAAATAGTTTACATAATAGTGTGACCACCACATGGTGACAGTTCTGGCTGCCACATCTATGGAGTGACCATGTCAGTGGCATCAACTCATCAACCCACCATGTCCATAGTAGACTCGGTGACACATAAGCTTATCACTGGCCATGTAGGCCTCCAAGTCAGACCACCATGCAGGAAGGTTGTACCCATCCATATAGCTAATGTCACCTGCTTAGGTCAACATCTATACCTACCATGTCATCCAAGGAGAGCTTTTTTCACTGATATCATTAAATCACTACATTAAATTTGACAGTCATCTGACCTTCATCCATAGGCAAGATTATACTACCACAATGGCTATTTGAACATCAAATTTAACCTCACAGTATATTGATCAGACCCCTCTCTAGATTTAGCTTTGATTTAATAGTCTAACTTTAAGAGGCCACATCTCAATCATCTAGGCTCCAAATCAAGTGCAATTTTTTTTTTGCCTAGAATTTTTTGAATTTTTTAGTGGTGCTCTTATTTTTTGGTTTTGGTGCATAGATTTTTTAGAAATTTACATTTTTGGTGACTGTACCTATCTAATCCTATATTTTGCAACTTTAAACACTCTATACGGGCTCATCTGGACTCCAAATTAAGTTCCATTTTTTTGAAAGTGAATAATTTTTTGTCTACTTTCTAGATTCGTAATTAGATTATAGGCTTGTGTGGACCAAAATATCACTTTTAGAAAGAGGTCTTTTTTTGAATTGTAATGCTTTTATAAAACTCCAGAATTGTTGTACATCTGAACTATAGTGCTTTTTACAAGATTTGAACTACAAGAGGAGGTTGCAAATAGAAAATTAGAAGACTACTAAGGCCAAAATTTGCAAGTGACTATTGTAATTTCACCAAGTGTAAAGTGTCAAAATCTTTCATTTGTAGGGGCGGTTGTAGATTCTTGCTTAAGTGAACAAGGGGGGTGTCTCTTCGTGTTGTGTTCCTCTTTTCTTACTGTTATCTTTCATTTTTTGTATCATGGGAAATATTAAGATTCCAAATTTAACACCACATAATTGTGCCACATGGTTTGTTAAAAAATGTGTGAATTGATGCATGAAGAAGTTTCTCAATATGTAGGTGGTTCCTTTCCTAAACCAATAGGTGACCAAGTATCTAAAAGTGATATCGATGCTTGGATTCAGAAAAATAGGAAATCCCTAAGTGCTCTTAGGTTAGGGGTTGAAGACAAGATCCTCTATCAGATCATGAAGTATGATACATATAAGGAAACATGGAATGCTCTTAAAGACCTATATGGTAAAGTGACTAAGGAGGATGTCTACAAGATTGAAGATAAGCTTATCTCCCTAGATCCTAAGAACTTTGATTAAATACAATATTTTCTCATTAAGGTGAATGAGTTGAGAACAAAACTTGATGATTATAGTAGTCCTATTAAAGATGATAGGTTGATCTATCTCATTCATAATAAGTTGCCATCCAAGTACTCCACATTTGTCTCTTATTTCAACACCATAAAGACTACCTTAGGAGCTTCCTATAAGAAAATCACTTTTGATGATTATGCTTAGTTGTTAGAGGATGAACAAACTAAGTTGACAATAATGCGGATTCTAAAGTCTTGAAAATCTAAGGAATTGGTGGCTAATAATAAGGGTTCTCAAAATTCAACTGGTCAAAGTTCAAACAAAGGAAAGAGCAAAAAGAAGAAGTGGAAGAATAAAAAATAAGAGGATAAAAAAAATTCAATACCAAAATCAAATAAAAAACAAGGAAAGTCTTCCCATAATACCAACTAAAAGGGGTACACTAATTAGGAGAACAAAAAGTGTGCCTATTGTAAGAAGATGGGTCATGATGAACATCTGTGTTATCAAAAAAAAATTGATGAGTTGAAGAACATCATGAAGAAACACAATGTTCCACTACCTAATGCTTATAAAGAGAAATGATCTTCATCTTCAGATTTTAAGGGAAAAGGGCATGCTCTACTTGCAAACACTATTAATCAGGGAGAATGGATCATTAACTCAGGTGCCACACATCATATGGGTGCATCAAAGAGAGATTTTTCTTCCATGACACTTTTAGAGGTACCACACATCTTTGTATGTGATGATACTAAAGTGGAAGTTGAAGGTAAAGGTGAAGTTGAGATGGACAATGGAGCGTTCAAGGATGTTCTATATGTTCCTAATCTTACCTCCAACCTTCTTTCAGTCTACCAAATGATTAGCTATGGAGGTAGAAATAAGGTTGAATTTCTTCTAGACTTAGTGGTAGCAAAAAGCACTAAGGATGACTCTATGATTGCAATAGGTGAAGCCAATCATGATTCATGGCTTTACACTTTCTCTTCCTTTGCACCAAAATCTAATGCACAAGCCTTGTTAGTACATTAAAATGTAAAAAGAAAACTATGGCATGAGAGATTTGGACATCTCAACTATAGATATCTCCAATAGCTTAGCAACAAGAAAATGGTTAATGGTCTACCTAAAGTCCAATTTTCAGAAGGTGTTTGTTTAGGTTGCTCAATTGAAAAAATCAAGATAAATTGTATGAAAAGGGGAAGTCTTGGAGAGCACAATGTGTTCTTGAATTGGTTCATAGTGATGTGGTGGGCCCATTTCTAGTGCCATCATTTGGCAAGTCTCTTTATGCACTCACCTTCATAGATAACTACTATTGCTTTACTTGGGTTCTCTTTGTCGATCATAAGAGTGAAGTGTTTGAAAACTTTCTCAACTTCAAGGCTCAAGTGGAAAATTAGTCAGAAAAGGCCATCAAATTTCTTCGAAAAAATAATGGGGGGAAGTATGTGAACTCAAGAATAATAGACTTTTGTACTCAAGAGGGAATTGACCTTCAGCATTCAATACCATATACGCCACAATACAATGGTGTTGTTGAAAGAAAAAAGTAGAATTCTCAAGGAGATAACCACTTGCATGCTACAAAACAAGTCTCTTGATCAAATCTTTTGGTCTAAAGCAATGAATTGTGCTAATTATATTTAGAATAGGAGTCCACATAAAGCTTTGGATGGTATAACTCCTTTTGAAGCTTGGAATAGTAGGAAACCTTTTGTTAAGCACTTCAGAGTCTTTGGTTGTCCAGAATGGGCATCAATACCTCCATAGAAATGCAAGGCATTGGAAGCTCAAATAAAACCTTGCATCTTTGTTGGATATGTGGACTCACATAAAGCCTACAAGTTGATGGATCTAGAGACATATTATATATTCTATGAGAGGAGTTTTCATTTTGAAGAAAGTTGTCCAAGCTTTACTTCTTCAACTCCTCTTTCTTCCTCCTTTATTAAAGAGAGTGATAGTGATAGTAGTGACTTGGAAGATGTTCATCCCTGACCCAAATAGAGGTATCAACAAATAGAGGTTGTGGATACTCCTACTACATCTTCTTCCACTAGACCTAGATGGGCTAAGTAGACATTGGATGCAGTAGGACCATTGGCAAGGAATCCTTCAAATACTAGGAGGACAAGATCACAACACAACTCACTCCCAAATGCTTATATGGTAGTTGCTTCTAATCCACAATCATTCAAAGAAGCATTAGGTATTCCAGAATGGGATAGAGCAATAGGGGAAGAATATAACTCTCTTATGAGAAATGATACATGGGACTTAGTCTCTCTTCCTAAGGGAAGAAAATTTGTTCAATGTAAGTGGATCTATCAAACCAAGTTTACAACAAATGGAAGTGTTGATAAACACATAAGGCTTGACTTGTTGAAAAATTTTTCTCTAAGGTAATTGGCATTGATTACACTGAGACCTTTGCATCAGTTTCAAAAAAGAATTCCATTCATTTGACACTAGTTATAGCAGCAGGCTAGAGATAGGTTGTTCATTAGATGGATGTGAAAAGTGCATTCTTGAATGGAGATTTTCATGAGGATATTTATATGGAGTAGCCATAGGGGTTCATATAGGATGCTACCTTGGTTTGAAAATTAAAGAAATCTATCTATGGACTTAAACAAGTTCCAAGAGCTTGGTATGCCAAGATGGATTCTTTCCTTCTCTCAGTAGGGTTCACCAAATATCATTCTAATTCGAATGTCTAAATTCTTCAAAGGGACGGTTCTCATTTTCTTCTTGTGCTTTATGTTGATGACTTGATCATTAGAGTGAGCACCACATCCATTATTGATAGTGTCAAGGCTACTTTGTTGGATGGGTTTTGAATGACAGACTTGGGTCTACTACACTATTTCCTTGGTATCAAGATAAGTTAGTCTTCATTAGGGATCACCTTATCACAACCCAAGTATTCTCTTGATCTACTTGCTTAGTTTTGCATGAGTGACTACAAGGCTGTACCTACTCCCTAACTTTCAAGTGTTAAGATAGAAACAAAGTGTTCCACTCCACTTGTTGATGTGACTTTGTATAGGGAGTTGGTTGGAAGCCTCATCTACTTGACCCATACACACCCTGACATCTCATTTTTAGTTGGCATGGTTTCTCACTTCATACAGGAGCCACATGAACTTCACTAGAAGGTAGCCAAATGAATCTTGCACTATATCCAAGGTACACATACACATGGGATACACTATGCAGCTAGTACAAAACTATTGTTAGTGGGATATACAGACTCAGACTATATAGGGGATCTTGATTCTTGCAATTCTACTTTAGGATATATGTTTCATCTTGGTTCTGGCCCTATTTTTTGGTAGGGTAAAAAGTAGAACACTATAGCTCTTTCATTGACTAAGGCTAAGTATCGAGGAGCTGTGACTATGGCAATAGAAGCTATTTGGTTTCAGCAAATTCTGAAGGAGTTTGGTTTTTATATACCTAGACCCATAGTCATCCATTATGATAATCATAGTGTTATTGAAATATTAAAATATCTAGTCCAACATCAGTGGACCAAACATATTAAGGTTTGTATGAGCTACATTAGAGAGTTGATTTATGAGTAGGTCATTGCATTGCAGTATTGTCCTACAGAGCAATAGGTAGCCGACATCTACACCAAGCCCTTCACAGAGGTCAAGTATCTTCATTTATGAGATCTCTTGGGGGAGAGGGATTATTCACTAGAGTGGACACATGATCCATCTCTTCTATATTGTGCATATCTCCCTTTTTGGAGGAGGGTTTTTCCCATGAGGTTTTCCTTCTTTCTCTATTTTTAGAGAGATTGCATTGCATTGCATTTTTACTTGGGTACCTAACATAGCCTAGTAGCTGGGAGCCACTATGCATTTCATCATATATTTTGTGAGCTTAAGTGCATTCCCCTAAGTTGCACTTAAGGGGGGGTGTTATTGTAAATAATTATTATTTATAGTTTACTTAAGTTTGCATAAGATAAATGCATTATTTAATAATTTATTAGGATATACACCTAGGAGTTTGTGTACTCATATGAGTTATCATATTGATAACATAGGAGAAATAAAATCTAATTTAGCACATGGTATCTACAACACTAGAGTTTGCATAATTAACTGAGTTGTCATGTAGACAACACAATTGTTTGCACTCTTAATTAAGCACATGGTGTCTATAACATAATTTTATGTGACACACCTTTGTAGGCTTATCCTCTCATCATTGCACTAACTCTTGGCAGACATGTGCATAGTTGTGAGGCTTATCATACTGCTAACTCCTAGTCATTCTAGAGGCCTTTATATATAGGCACTCCTAGTGTACTTTTACATCAATTAAATTTCATATTGGTATTTTGATCATACTCTATTGGTCTATTTTGTGCTAGTTGTTGAGCTTCTTGGTCTTGGGTGATTTTTCCCTTAGGAAAATCTTACATGGTATCAGAGCTATACCAAATTCTTACAAAGATAAACAAACACAAAAGAGTAAGAGGTATTCCTAGTTTGAAGAAACCTGATATGGGTTTATGCAAAAATTGCCAAATTGGTAAGATGTGAAAGACTAGTTTCAAAAGAAAAACCTATCATTCTGAAGAAGTCTTAGAGCTTGTGCATACAAACTTATGTGGATCTATTGGAATATAGAGTTATAGTGGAGAAAAATTTTTCATTCTTTTTGTTGATGATTATTCTATAATGATGATTGTAATCCATCTAAAAGAAAAATTTAATGGTTTTCAAAAATTCAAGTGGTACTTAGCAAAAATGGAGAAAGAAACTGGAAAGAAGTTAAAATTCTTAAGATTAGACAGAGGTGGTGAATTCATCTCCAATGAATTCAACAAATTCTACATTGAAAATGAATTAAAAGACAAGTATTAGCCCCTCGTACACTAGAGCAAAATGGTATAGTTGAAAGAAGAAATATATTCATCATAGATTGTGCAAGAACATTGATGATAAAAAATAATTTTGCAATCAAATATTGGAAGGAAGCTATCAACACTATAGTTCACACCTTGAATAGACTACAACTAAAGAAATACTCAAATCAAACTCCTTATGAACTATGGCATGGCTACAAACCTAATGTAAATTAATTTAAAGTATTTGGTAGTAAATGTTACATCTTGAAACAATCTAGAAAAGGAAAATTTGATGTCAAAGGTGATGAAGGCATATTTCTAGGATACTCCTATAGAAGTAAAGCATACAAATTTTTGAATTTGTCTACTCATAAAATCATAGAAAGTGCACATGTGAGAATTGATGAGTTTGCATAAAAGAGCAAAGAAGCAAGTTGTAAAGAGCATGAGAACTATTGAAGATTTTTTTACTATGAACCTGATACCATGCCAAATCTATCTGAAAGAAGGCAAGCTTCACCTCCTGAGTCTCCAAAATATCCAATAGCTACTGAGTTGCTAATAGTGCAACCCAAGTCATAGTCTAAAGGACCCAAGTCATAGTCAGCAGCTACCAAGCTACATCAAGAGAAAATTGAGTCTGATGGACCCAAGTCACAAACAATGGGACCCAAGCTTGACACTAAAATAATAATGAAATTATTAAATTCAAAGAATCTATGATAGCAAGATATATCATAAGGCATCATGCATGTGATCAAATCATTGGAGACAAATATGATGGAACAATGACAAGAAGAAAATTGAAAGGTACATGTTTACTTGCTAAATTTGACCCTAGAAATGTTAAAGATGCTTTGGAAAATGAAAGTTGGATTGAAGCAATGAATGAAGAAATAGAAAAAATAGAGAAGAACAAAACTTAGACTCTTGTACCTAGACCCAAGCATAAAAATATAATTGGCACAAAGGGGGTGTTTAGAAACACGTTGAATGAAGATGGAAAAGTATCTAGAAATAAAGCAAGGTTGGTATGTAAAGGCTATTCTCAAGAAGAAGGTATTGATTATGGTGAAACTTTCTCTCCTGTTGCAAGATTAGAAGGTGTTAGAGCTTTACATGCATATGCAGCTCACAAAGGATTTAAAGTTTATCAAATGGATGTTAAATCTGCATTCTTGAATGGAATTCTTGATGAGGAAGTATACATTGAACAACCAAAAGGTTTTGTAGATCCTAGCAAAAGGGACATGGTCTACAAATTACACAAGGTATTATATGGTCTCAAGAAAGCTTCCAAAACTTGGAATGAAAGACTTCATAGTTACTTGGTACATATTGGTTTTCAAAGAACAAATGATAATAGTACTATGTATATTAAAGAAGGATCAGACAAGAAGATTGTGTTTGCAGAAATATTTGTTGATGACACATTATTCACAAGAAATGATGACTTGGGCGAGGCATTTACAGAAGAAATGAGTAAGGAATTTGAAATGTCTATGTTTTGAGAGATAAATTTTTTTGTTGGATTATATATTTAGTAGAAGAAAGATGGTATCTACATTGCTCAATCTAAATATATCAAGGAGATACTAGAGAAATTTGGAATGGAAGACTCAAGACTAGTTGGAAGCCCTATGTCTAATGGAAATAAGCTTTCAAAAAATGATGATTCCAAAGAGGTAGATTAGACCACATATAGGTAGATGATTGGAAAATTGTAGTATAGCATACAAGGCATGATATTACATTAGCAGTCAATATGGTGGCAAGATTTTCAACAAATCCCAAATAAAATCATTTGAAAGAAATCAAAAGAATCATGAGATATCTGAAAGGTATTGAAGAATATTGCTTATGGTACATAATAGGAGGCAATGTGGACTTAAAGGTATTCATTGATTGTAACTGGGTAGGAAGTATTGATGACAAAAAAAGTACTAGTAGTGGAGCATTCTTTCTTGGTAATAGACTAGTGTCTTGAACAATCAAGAAAAAAAATTGTATCTCTCAGTACACAAAAAAGGAAAAATATGTGGCAACAACAATTTAATTATTCTAACATTTTTTGGTTCAAACAACTAATGACAGGTATGAAGATAGAGATCAAGAATCTAGTAATCATATACTGTGATAACACCAATGCAATCAATATATCAAAGAATCCAGTTATGCATACCAAAACTAAGCACATTGCCATAAAATATCATTTCTTAAGAGAATTGAAGCAAGATAGAGAAGTCAGATTGGAATATGTAAATACAAAAAAATAAATTACAAACATATTCACCAAGCCATTGCCTAAGGATGCATTTCTATATCTAAGAGGTAAGCTAGGGGTCATTCCCCTATCTCAAGATCACTAAATAAAGTTTAGTAATGCATCAACTAAAGCATTTTGAAGATTAATTAGTTGACGTAGTATTGACAAAGGAATATTGCAAATGAATCAGTACTTAAGGTACATTAACTTTCATCGAGCATTGTCTTTGACATGTGTTGTCAAAGAGGGAGAAGTGTATTGCCATATCTCATAGAAACTTTAAAGAAGTTTGCTATCATAATAAAGAAATTTCAAAGAGGGAGAATGAACTTGGTAGATATTTTAAGCAGACAGAAGTTTTCTAAAAGAGGGAGAAACTAAAGATAGAAAGAGTTCACACTAATAGAGGGAGTTCTCATGGAGAAGAGTTAGAATGAAACTAAGGATATGTTTCTTACTTTATTCTTGCTCCAAAATTTCATTGTACTATAACATGTTGTATTTCCATCAATGCCAAGAGGGAGATTCTTGAAACAATTGATTAATTGTGTATTGTCTTTGATATTATACAAAATATCATATCATTATTAGTTAGTATATGTCAAGCTCACTTGGGCATTGAAGATAGTTTTCTGTGGCTACTGAGCAATCCAGAGTTTGCCTAGTTCAGAAGGTAGTATCTACCGAGTTCACTTGGGCATCAAAGGAAAGTTTGTGGAAGATGAGTGTTAACTGAGCTCAATCAGTTAATGAAGGAAACGTTGGATAGAACTAGAGTGTTAACTAAGCTCACTTGGTTACCAAAGGAACTTTGCTAGTATGCAATGTTGACCGAGTTTCAATTGGTTAACATGGGAAAATCATTTTTGAGTTAGTGTCTATCGATCAAGGTTGACTAATGAAGGATTTTCTTATTTTGGCATATTGAGTTCAATTGATTTATCTCATGGTTCTAGTCGACTAAGAAGATGAATATTAATTATTCTAAGTTTTATTTGAGTCGACTTGACGAAATGAAAGATATAAATAAAAGGTCAATTTGTGAGGTAGCATGTGTGAAGTGTAAGAATGTGAATGCATGCAAGAATTTGAAGATCTAATGATGCAACAAGAAAGAAAATTAGAAGGATAAGTAGAATATTCTTATGAAGTTGAAAGGATACATTCAATCAAGAAGGATCAAGTATACAAGCTAGAATTGAGATCTCTAATCAACAATTCATTTGCATCCAAATCAAGTCATGCCATTGTTACTTTCTAACCATTGTAGTAGTGATTTAAATCTCTTAACAGAGTTGGCTTAATAGCTATTTTTAAATCCTCTAACAAGGTGGTAGTTCTATTGAATTTTCAAAAGACCTCTAACAAGGCCACTCTTAATAAGGTGATTAAATCCTCTAATAGGGTCACACCTAACAATGTGTTTTATAACCTTTAATAGGGTTGGCTCTTAACTAAGCTCACTTCAAAAGAGTAAAAAATTGTAACTAGTTGCAATTGATGTTTTTTCTCAAATTGGGTTTCCATGTTAAATCTTGGTGTCAAATATGTTCATGCTATTTATTTTATGTGCTTGGTACTAAGTTAAAGTAGTAAGCAATCATAGATAACATCTTAAGATTTGCATGTTAAGTAATTACCAAGCAATTATAGAGTTTAATGAGTTACAACATTTCCTTTCTTTTCAAGCATTAGCAAAGTTTATTATTTTGTACTAACATTTAAGGGATCTGGGATTTATTTTGTTAGTAACTGATTCACCCCTCCCCTCTTAGTTACTCCTCTTATATTTCCAACACAGGTCATCACACCACATCTAAATAAAGAAAGAAGGTATTTAGGAACTGTATATTCAATGATATATTTTAACATTAGCTCCTAACATAGATGTATTAAAAGTTCATATCTACATATGTAAATATGCATTAAGAACAAATCCATAAAAAGGGAAAGTAAAAGAGAATCATTTGCTACATAGAGTATCGAGCATTAGTGGTATAGTCTATATTGACCAAGCTCTACAGTATATTGAGAGATTGATAGAGTTGATGTATTGACCAAATGAATTAATGTTGCAGGCCAAGTAAGGTAACCTTGACCAAGAAAGTATGTAAACCAAGCTAGTTGTCATACACAAACCAAGTATGAGGACATTTATTGCAAACCTAGAATAAAAATTTGAAGGTATTTATTGAATTTGTTCCCTGTAATTCACCAAGTGATTACAGAGATCACAACTGATTTAAAGGTGATTAAGGCAATTTCAATGATGAAATAAGGAAATCATAGTGAAGCATTGACAAACTTGTTAACATCAATAAGTGATACTTTTGTGCTGAGTAAATTATTTTCTAAAGATATCGTAGAAAATTTTCTCTCAATACCCTAGATCAAATGTCATTATCAACAGAAATGTTGAAGGATAGAAACACTTAATATATACATATACATGTATATATTTATTTATATATAAATATACATATAGATACATACATATATATATATACATATACATGTACATATATACATATATATACATGTATGTATATATATATACATATTTACATGTATATGTATATATACATATCTATATAAATGTAAATGTATGTATATATAGACATACATATATGTAGATATGTATATATATTTACATGTATATATGTTTATCTATGTATATATAGACATGTGTGTGTGTGTGTGTGTATAAACATATATATGTAGACATGTATATGTATATATATACATGTATATATGTGTATGTATGTATATATAGACATATATATGTGTATGTATGTATATATAGACATACATACATATATATACATACACATATATATACACACATATACACACACACATATCTATATATATGTGTATATATATGTATATGTATATATGTATGTGTATATGTAGATATATACATATATATGTATGTATGTAGATATATAAATATATATGTGTATATGTATATGTATGTATATATATCTACATACATACATATATATGTATATATCTACATATATACATACATATATACATACATATATATGTATGTATAGCGTATGTGGAGGATCATGGTGTGCCAAAAAGTGGCGATATAAAAAAAAAGAGTTTGACAATGTCTAAAAGAATTTCAAAATCTGCTTTGACTTTTTTCCACCCATCCTGATATAAAAGCTAAAAAGTAGGCCCTAGCCTTATTAGGTACCCAATATTATCGGATGCTCGATACTTGTACTATGATTTTTTTAAGAAAAAGAAAAATCAAAGGGCTCTTTGTTCACACTATGTTTTCTATATTGAACTCTAATATACGATCCGTGAATGGATACACAATATAGGTTAGTGATTTTTTTATTTTATTTTTATGTTTTCAATCAATTTTATTATAAATTTGTTAGTTTTAATTGAATTTTTTAAAATTTAGGTTTTTTTTATAGAAATTGTTGAAATTTAGGCTATAATTAATAGAAATTATGTTTTTCAAATTAATAGGTATGGATGACCAAAATGATGATATTGAGGCCACAAATATTGTTCCTTGTAACCCCCCCACCAAACGGTCTAGTGCCCCCCCAAAATTGTCCACCAAATGATCCCCTACCCCCTCAAAACCCTCCTTGAATCAAGGATTTGATATTTGAAAATCTTACCAAATTAAAGGCTTTGTGAACAACATATAATACTATACCCACATTAGCTCCTATGTTATCCATCTTAAACACCATAGTGGATAACATTGAAATACTTACCAACAAAAAAAATGTTGCTCTTCATTGGCATAATGAAATTCATCAGATGTTTGATGATGGGTTGGACTATGATGATGTTGCGGCCCTCAATATAAGTAAAGATGATTTGGTTGCTCTTTTTGCAAACCGAAAAACTAGTTTATAAGTCGACTACAAAAAAATCAAACTATCAATTAAATGGTGTACAAATGATGCCATACGTGCAAACTTTTGGGATCATTGGTGCATGATTTTTGACATCCCTCCACATAGCAATTTAGAGGTGCCATTTTATTTCCTTAGAAAATTGTATGCAGAATTTGTGTTGGGCCTCAAGGTGAACTATTGGATCATGAAGCTAAAAATGGGTGTAGGAGGAGGAGCTCCTGAACATAGACCCTTTGCCTAGCGGAAGAAAGCTGGCACTTTTTTCCCCTACTGATGTCTCCCCCCCTCCTCAAGTGCAGCATCCTTATATCATTACAAAGGCTCACTCTCAAACTATTAGATCCATCCATAGATTGAGTAGCCTATTTATATCCCAAGCTAGGTCAATGCTACCTCCTCGTGTTGATGATGCTGGTGTGAGTTCATCATCAATGAGCTCATCACATGTTTGTGTTCCCAATACTTGCATAATATGCAAGAATATTTTTCTGGGTCCCATAGGTGATCTTTTTGAGTATCAATTTTTATTTGATGAGGATACACTAGATGTGCATGTAGAGGCTAAAAACTCTAATACAAGAGAGGAGGGGCATGTAGAGGCATGGACTCCTTCTATGTTGGTATGTTTATACATTTTTTTGTTATGACATATGTAATTTAAAGTTAATCTTTATAATAGAGTAATTTTTCATTTTTAAGCCATACTGACTTATACATGTATGTGATCTTCATTCATGTTTAGTTGATGATTGAGGAGGAGCTGAGATAGGTTGATGATGCCATGCTCTCGACTATTTCATTTGGCCTTGAGACATATATGCTACATTATGTTGTGTTCTCATTATTTTTCTATTTGATATTGTAGCATATATGGTTTCTAATCTTTCTATTTTCTTGCAAGTATCACCTATCCCTGGGGGACAAAGTGCAAAGGATGAGCCAAGACACATTGACAAGGGAAAGATAATTAGGTGCTTTCTATTTGATTAAATATTGATGCATTCTTGTAAAAATTTTTTGGTAATGAAATTTAATTACATTTTTTATTGTGTAGGGCATGGGTACTGGCGATGAGCCCATGCAGATCCCACGTCATAAACGCTCTACCATTTCCATTTACACTAAGAGCCCCATTGAATGTATAAGTATCATTTATTTTTTATTTTCCTTAATTTCATAAATAAATTCAAAACTAATTTCCATGATATTAACAACTAGTATTTTGTATCTTATAGGAAACTCCTAGTGCACACGAGGTTGGGAGGCAGAGTTTTGTATCTTTGATGATGTAGCAACTATATCCTAAGGAGGAGCCAACATAGGTAAGTTGTAGTTTGAATTCTTGATTATATGTTATAAATTTAGCATGCTATGAATTATAATGTTATAGTTTAAGTTGTAGATTCATCTGACAAACATATTTGAACATACACAGGCCACAATCAGTAAGGTACAAGTATTGCCAAGGACATATGAGAGGACTCATGACCAGCATAGCAAGTCGATGAGAGAGGTATTTGTGATGAAATTTTAATAGTATAAATATTCATTAAAAAAAAGATCATTATGCATTTGATTAATTCAATGTTAGATACAAAGAATCATATAAATTTAGTAGTCTAACTTTGGGTTTTCCTTTTTGGTTTATGTAGGAGGCATCTGATCCACCTAATGTAGTAAAGAGGTTGTAATTTAATCATCCACCAGTAGCCTAGGATAGTATAGTTGTCATAGGATGCATCATGAGACATTTAGAGATGGCATATGCCACATTATTTACAGAAACATTGATATTATACACATTCTGATGGCATGATCAGCCACATTTTGTATATGGATCTATGTATTTTGATATATATTTGCATAATTTGTCTATGGATACATGAACTTTGATATATATATTTGTGTAATTTGTCTATGGATACATGTATTTTGATATATATATTTTTCGTTTATGTGCACAATGATATACATATTAATTTAGTATCTAGTATTGTTCAATTTATCGTGGATCATGTGTATTGTTCATGTTTATGGAATATCATTGATTTTGATCATGTTTATGATATTTTATTCAAATGCAATAATTTGTTAATAACATTTTAACAAATTTTATTATCAAATTTGGATGCAATGTTTAATTTGAAATGCTATCATGAGTTATATCTTTTTTCTATCAAAAATTCTATAGTTAATATATGAGAGTTCACTTTCTATCATGTGATTCAAAGTAAACAAAATAGGGAAACCTTATTTATAGAGAGAAACCATAGAAATGAGTGACATACAAAAAACCATTGTTTTCCTTGTGGTTTTAGTTTTAGATTGGATTTATTCCTTATCTTGGTAGAATGATGTAGAGCCCTTTGGTACACCTTTAATAAGTAGTAATTTAAGTAAGGGGATTCACAAAAGGATGGTAATCTATCAAGGAATTGCGATGAACTCAAAGGCTTCAACAAAGATCCATGACATTTTAGAAAATAACATCAACACAGTTTTTAAAATCCTACACAAGGTTCACATAACCCCAAATCTGATTTTAAACTCCACCTTCAACCTTGAAACTAACTCTTGGCTTCAAATCTAATCTCAACACACTTAAGGACTCCAATTCTCATCCATAGATTCTATTCCCAACCCTGAACTCATTCCTAGACTCATAATCTTTGATAACTAGGCCTTCACTTTGTTACTGTCTTCATACTACAACTTTTCAATTTCAACATAACCTCACAATATCCAGACTTAAGAGACTTAATTGGATCAAATTTTTTTAAGTTGATTCCTCAATACCATATCCATATGAATAACATCTATACATTTCTCACATTGATTAGATTACCCATACTGATCCACTTAACAAAACTTAGGAACCAAATCATTCAAAGCATACCTTCTTATTGTCCTTTGTATAGACCCAAACACAATCATTCATAACTTTTGAACCATACTTAATTTCCTCAATCCAACCATCAAGTAATTAGATCACTTGACCCTCCATAACATATCCAAAATTTAGGCCAATCCAATGGTGGCAAATTGAGTTATGGCCTCCATAAAAGCACTAAAATTCTGTGACAAAACAATCTTCCTTTGACAATCTCATTACAAACATGTTACCAACGAAGTGTAACAATGGAAAATGATAAAAAATTGCAGAAAGAAACTTTTTTTTATTACTTCTTATTAATCATACACCATACATCTTGTTTTTATTTGAACAATCTACCTTAAAGATACTCTCTAAGAGTTATAAACTGACCAACTTTCTCCACTAACTGACTTCTACTCCCTTTGAATCAATTAATGACAACTTATTGTCAAGTTTTATTTGTAATTTAAATTTTCATTACATTTTTTGCCCATTATTTATCTAATCAACATCTAAAGGCCCTAATAAGACATTTTCCACCCTATATATTACTAAAAACCCTATTATCCCTTACATTCCCATGATTAGCCTTCAAGGACATATTTTGCATATAATGCAACTTTTATGTAAACTAGCTTCATTAATGCATTCTATCATTTCACACCTTATATAGGTGTTTCCAATCTTGTATCATCATGCTCAAACCCCTAACTAACTCTTTGCACTCATTTTCACTTTGCGAGAAAAAGTTGCAAAATTGTAATTTTGCAACTTTTGCAATTTTGAGCAATTTTTTCTATAAATTTAAATTCTTAATTAGAAGAGTTCACCAAACTTGGTAAGGGGTTATTCATAGCCCTCACAAGCTCCAAGTTATGACCCTCAGAAGATTGACCTCGATATTTACTTAGAGCACCTTGGAGACTCTTCGATCCAGGGTGGCCACGGACAATGGAGGCTCTCCATGGCTAGAACAACGGTGTCACTAGGGTTCACCCACCCATCTAGAGCTAATGGAACTATGATTCAATGCTAAGATCAGTGATTTCAAAGTTATGTTGTGGTGTTGTGGTGCACCTATGAACTGAGACACATTGCAAGTCTTGGCATCGAGCAAGACCAATATGCCAAATCCAAATAGATTGTGATCTTTCAAAAATGAGATAGATTATCTTAGGCCTCAGCATGACCATCCTATAAAATTTAACATTTCATTGATAGCCCTCACAAGCTTCGAGTTATGACCCTCAAAAGATTGACCTCAATATGCACTTAGAGCACCTTGGAGACTCTTTGGTATGGAGTGGCGACAGATGATGGAGGCTCTCTATGACTAAAACAAGGATGTCACTAGGGTTCACCCACCCATATGAAGCTAATGGTGCTGATGATTCAATGCCAGGATCAATGGTTTCAAAGTTAAGCTATGGTGCACCTATAAACTGAGGCACACTATGAGTTTTGGCATCGAGTGAGATTGTTGTGCCAAATCCAAATGGAATGTGATCTCTCAAAAATTAGATAGGTTATTTTAGGCCTCAACATAACCATCCTATAGCATTCAACATTTCATTGATAGCCCTCACGAGCTCCAAGTTACAACCCTTAGAAGATCAACCTTGATACGCACTTAGAGCACCTTGGAGAATCTTCGGTATGGGGTGACCACAAACACAAAGGGCCAATGATTTGATGCCAAGATCAGTGGTTTCCAAGTTAAGCTATGGTGCACCTATGAACTGAGGCACACTGCAAATTTTGGCATCGAACAAGATCATTGTGCTGAATCCAAACAAAATGTGATCTCTTAAAAATGAGATAGGTTATTTTAGGCCTTTACATGACCATCTTGTAGTATTTGATATTTCATCGATATTCCTCATGAGTTTTGAGTTACGAGCCTCAAAAGATCAACCTCAATATGCACTTAGAGCACATTGGAGACTCTTTGATACGAGGTGGTCGAGCATGATGGAGGCTCTCCACGGCTAGAACAAGGGTGTCACTAGGGTTCACTTGCCCATCTAGAGATAATGACGCTGACAATTCGATGCCAAGATTAGTGGTTTCAAAGTTACGTTGTGGTGCACCTATGAACTAAGGCATACTATGAGTTTCAACATCGAGTGAGATCGATATGCCAAATCCAAATAGAATGTGATCTCTTGAAAGTGAGATAGACTATTTTAGGCCTTAGCATGATCATCCTGTAGCATTCAATGTTTCATCAATAGCCCTCATGAGTTTCAAGTTATGACCCTCGAAAGATTGACCTCGATATGCACTTAGAGCACTTTGGAGACTCTTCGGTACAGGGTGGCCGCAGATAATGGAGGCTCTCTATAGCTAAAACAAGGGTGTCGCTAGGGTTCACCTACCCATCCAAAGCTAATGGCATTGACAATTTGATGCCAAGATCAATGGTTTCAAAGTTACATTACAGTGCACTTATGAACTGAGGCACACTGCAAGTTTTGGCATCGAGTGAGATCGTTGTACTGAATCCAAATGGAATGTGATCCCTCAAAAATGTGATAGATTATTTTAGGCCTTAGCATGATTGTCCTATAGCATTCAACATTTTATCGATAGCCCCCATGACCTCCAAGTTATGACCCTCAAAAGATCGACGTCGATATGCACTTAGAGCACCTTGGAGACTCCTTGGTATGGGATGGCCGTGGACAATGGAGGCTCTCTGTGGCTAGAAAAAGGGTGTCACTAGCGATAGTATTAAAAGAAAAAATATTATTTTTTACCTCTCTCAAGTTTTTAGCATCGGGCATAGTGCAAGTTTGGTGTTAGTATGTATTAAAATCATCATTTTTTAGGTCCCTTCACATAAATTGCATTAAGTAAAATCATCTTTGTTTGTTACATTAAATCAACAAGTTTAGATTTACAGTATATCAAGTGTTTCATCATTATTACATCAATACACAACTATTAAAAATTGTAGTGTCAAAAATAGAATAATTTTTTCTTCATTCTACTCCTTATTTAGTTTTTTATCTTCATGCATGGCTACTCTTCATGATGCACCTACATTCCAATATCATAAAAAATATTAGTAACTTATTGTATTAAACAAGATAATATCAGTTCACTGAATCATTATGAACAAAATAACATAAGAAGTAAATATACCTAGTTGAGTGTTCCAATAGGGTCCTCTCTTTGTTTTAGGGTCTTTAACAGGGCTTCATGATCAGCATTACTAATAGTAAAAAGTTCTTCTATTTTTGGTCTTCCTTGATGCTTTAACAACTTTACATTTATTGCTATAATAAGATGAGAATATATGAGAATTATTTTGTGCTTTTGATAGTCTTTGAATGTAGGAATTCCATTCTTTCTAAGCATGTATGTCTATAGCTATGTTCTAGTGACAACCATTGAACCAATAGGATATGTGAATCCATCATCTGTGATCAATTGTGCAAGCTTTTTTTTACCTCTTACACAACATGCTAACCATAAATCTAATTTCTCATCATTCCTGTATGGTGCAACCAATGCAAAGACATGTCCTGGCTGAAGAAGATCTAATAGATGGTTATGCTCAAGTGAACTTTCCATGTCATCATTTCTGATAGAGGGTATGATAGACAATGGAGTAAGATAATGTGGAGTGCATGTGTCCACCCACTCACTTGACTCACAATGATCCTAATCACACTGAAAACAACTAGGACAAAAGCAAGCTAGCTATTGTGTCTAAATGGTTCATGTACTAGAATTAGAGTTCCAGAATGAAAGCATTTTTTATGAGTCTCTCACTGTAGTACAATCTGATCTATCACCTGTGGACCCTTCCTAAACCAACCAAAAGAGCCTATGTACTACTGAATCAAGAGTCTCCCCCTATGATAATGTTGAACTACACCAATCAACAATGCTAGGAGCATCAAGAAGCTTTGCTCCTAAAGTCTTCAATTGCTCCTTAACTAGAGATCTCTCCACACATGCCCCTACTCCATCATGTTCCCTTTACCATGGCCAAACTAAAAAAAAATCCAAATCAATGAGGCAACCCCCTGCTCTACGTACATCCTACACAACCAATAAATCATGTGAACATTCTTGAATTGATCTATATAGTTATCTAACCAAATGATATGTCTATCCATATCAATTGCATGCTCCTGTAAGAAATCAAAATAATTCTTGAAACAATGTTGCACAAACTCGTGAGAGTGAAATCTATCATAACTCATATAAAATGATACTCTCTAATAACCTTCTAATTATATTTCTCACTATTAGGGCCATGTCTATATGTTATGTGGACAAAAATAGCAATATGAATAGAGTTGCAATACTAAGATTGTATCTCATTTTGAGGCTGCAATGTGTAGTTCTCAGCAAAGTCAACAACTGATATAATAGTGTTAATGGGAAAAGTCTCCTTACACATGCTAAATTTTTGATCCAACCACTAAGACCTGTGACTATGTCTTGCATACTTATAGAAAAGATTTGTCTTAAAATTTGAAAAAAAACTAGCCACACTAATTTCTTTTGCAACCAATTCACATCTAGAGCCCTCACCCCACTCTTCAATGTGTATTTCACTATTTTTTATACCTTTTTTTTTACTATTGTCTTCACAAGATCTTGTTCGCACCCCTCATGGAAACATGTGTCAAACTTGGATAAGCCACCACATTCTAAACACTTCTCATTTAAGAAAGCATTTCTATAAAATAAAAAATCATCAACTCTATGACATAAAAATTGATCTAGCAAGTCTCTTGATGATTTTGGAAGACCACTAGCACCACAATTCTCTAACATTTATTTACTATGCAAAGTACAATGGATGGAGCATAATAGTTCATGGTGTATAGAAAACTTGACATGATATTTGCAACATATATTTCAAATTTTAAATGGAACAAAATAAAATGGCTTCAAAGATTCAAAAGCCCTTTGTGATATATGAAGACTTGGATGACTCTCTCTAAACAGTTTGAACAACATAGTTTGACTTACCTCCAAACAGTCTTTAGCATGTGGCATGCGGTCTCTGATGCTAATTCTCAACTTTAACATGTCTTTAGCATTGGATGATACTCTTGAGCTAGAGTGCCAAAATTGTGTAATTTCTTCCTTCACATCATCGGATAGCTTCTTATCAAAATGTGGAATTCTCTCACCAAAAGCCTATGTTTCACTTTGAAGAGGATCATCAATTCTCCCTCATCTACTAAGTGCTCTTCTCAAAATAGTACAATTTAAGTTCAAGTCAATACAAGTTTGTCTCATATATCTACCCTTTCTCAAATGATGACTTATCAAAGAGGTTGTAATAACCCTTTGAGTAGCTTTCTTATCCTTCTCCCTACTATTTTTCCCATTGCTATTGAGATTATTGACAGGATTCTTCACAATAATGACATTTTTTTCTAATATTTTATTAACATGAATCTTCAATTTGGAAAGCATAGGTCTCATCTTTTGCATCTTTAATAACTGCTTAAAAAGCTGACATTGTTCCACCACTATCGTGTTGCCAATAAACATCTTATATAGTCTTGAAGCCCATAACCGAATGGTTCTTCCTAATTTTTCCCTTCCAAATTTGTAATAAATATTTCATCATTTTCAATTATCCATTTTGTTGTTCTAGAACCTTCATGTCAATTATAATTAGGAGATATATAAGGTTCCTATGCATTGTCATGTTCGGCATGGTCAATCATGCAATTTACATTATGACCTCATAACATTTCATTCTCCAAATTTTCATTCTCTAAATTTTCAATCCTGGCATTATCATTATCAGTTGGTACATTTTCATCTCCTAACTGCACATATTCATTATCTAACTCTATGATTTCACCTTCGACCAATACATCGTCAACTTGACTCACATTTAACATATCTTGGCATTTCCTTTGGTGATTTTCCTTGTCCCTTTCTCTATATGCTGCAATGTCTTCATTAGATACCTACCTTTTGCATTTAGCCTTTTGAAAACTACTACTCCCCATTCAGATGACAATATCAGACAACTAATGATATATTATCGAACCTTTTTCGATTGATTAGGCCCCAAAAAATTATTTTTCCCAAAATCTGTGAAAATGGCCCACAAAAAGTGATATTGTCAGGTCTACAGTGACAAGGAATATGTTGAGAAAATCATGCCAGTTTAATTGGGTATTTGATCTTAGATTGGATATTCAATATTGTTTTGCAAATTTTGGAGGGAATTATAGGCAATGTAAACAAATTTCATGAACTTATGTATGATTAATATATATATGATTATTATATTATATTATTATGAACTTTACTATTGTTATTGAATACAATAAAGTAATATATGTTATTATTGTTATTATTATTATGACCTATAAATATAATATATTAATATATATATATATATGATTATTATATTATATTATTATTATTATTACTATAATTATTAAATATAATATAGAAAATATATATTATTATTGTTATTATTACTATTATGACCTATGATCCATTTGGTTGGTTCTAATTCGTCGATTAACCTATGACCCCTCTCGATGCATTTCATGACAATGTATGTCCATAGGGACCCATTTTGTTGGTTCTAATGTATCAAGAGGGGTCATAGGTTAACCTATGACCCCTATCAATGCATTTCATGACAAAATATGTCCCTAGGGCCCCTAGGAACACATTTAGATGGTTTAAATGCATCAAGAGGGGTCAAAGGTTAACCTATGACCCCTCTTAATGCATTTCAAGACAACATATGTCCCTGGGGGCCCTAGGACCCCTAGGGACCCATTTGGTTGGTTATAATGCATCAAGAGGGTTCATAGGTTAAGCTATGACCCCTATCGATGCATTTAATGACAACATATGTCCCTAGGGGCCTTAGGGCCTCTAGGGATGCATTTAGTTGGTTTGAATGTGTCACGAGAGGTCATAGGTTAACCTATGACCCCTCTCGATGCATTTCATGAAAACAAATGTGGTTGGTTCTAGTACATTGGGAGGGTTCATAGGTTAACCTATGACCCCTATTGATGCATTTCATGACAACATATGTCCCTAGGCGCCCAAAGGCCCCTACGGATGAATTTGGATGGTTTGAATGCATCGAAAGGGGTCGTAGGTTAACCTATGACCCTCTCGACGCATTTCATGACAACATGTCCCTAGGGGCCCTAGGACCCCTAGCGATGCATTTAATTGGTTGTAATGTGTCAAGAGGGGTCATAGGTTAACCTATGACCCCTCGATGCATTTCATGACAGCATATGTCCCTAGGGGCCTTAGGACTGCTAGGGACCCATTTGGTTGGTTCTAATGTGTTGAGAGGGGTCATAGTTTAATCTATGACCCTTATCGATGCATTTCATGACAAAATATGTTCCTAGGGGCCCTAGGGCCCCTAGGGATGCATTTGGTTGGTTTGAATGCATTAAGAGGGGTCATAGGTTAAAACACATTTCATGAAAACATATGTCCTTAGGGCCCTAGGGCCCTAGAGATGCATTTGGTTGGTTCCAATGCATTGAGAGGGGTCATAGATTCCCTCTCAATGCATTTCATGACAACATATTTCCCCATCGGCCCTAGAACCCCTAGGGACACATTTGGTTGGTTCTAATGCATCGAAAGGAATCATAGGTTAACCTATGACCCCTCTCAACACATTTCATGACAACAAATGTCCCTAGGGCCCTAGGTACCCTAGGGATGCAATTGGTTGGTTTGAATGCATCGAGAGGGGTACCATAGGTACCCCTCTAGATGCATTTCATGACAACATATGTCCCTAGGGGCTCTAGGACCCTTAGGGACCCATTAGGTTGGTTCCAATGCATCAAGAGGGGTCATAGGTTAAGTTATGACCCCTATCAATGCAGTTCATGAAAACATATGTCTCTAGGGGCCCTAGGGCCCCTAGGGATGCATTTAGTTAGTTCCAATACGTCGAGAGGGGTGATATGTTCCCTCTCAACACATTTCATGACAACATATGTCACTATGGGCCCTAGGACCCCTAAGGACACATTTGGTTGGTTCTAATGCATCAAGAGGGGTCATATGTTAACCTATGACCCCTCTTGACACATTTGATGACAATGAATGTCCTAGGGCCCCTAGGGATAGATTTGGTTGGATCTAATGCATCGAGAGCAGTCATAGATTAACGTATGACCCTTCTAGATGCATTTCGTGACAATATATGTCCCTAAGGGCCCTAGGGACCCATTTGATTGGTTCAAATGCATCAAGAGGTGTCATAGGTTAACATATGACTCCTCTTAATGTATTTCATGACAACATATGTCCCTAGGGGCCCTAGGGAACATAGGGATGCATTTGGTAGGTTCTAATGCATCGAGAGGGGTCATAGGTTAACTTATGACCCCTATCGATGCATTTCATGACAACATGCATCTCTATGGGCCCTAGGACCCCTAGGGACACATTTGGTTGGTTCTAATGCATCAAGAGGGGTCATAGGTTAACCTATGACCCCTCTCGACACATTTCATGACAACATATGTCCCTAGGGGCCCTAGGACCCCTACGAACCTATTTGGTTGGTTTCAATGTGTTAAGAGGGGTCATAGATTCTATGACCCCTATCAATGCATTTCATGACAACATATGTCCCTAGGAGCCCTAGAGCCCCTAGGGACACATTTGGTTGGTTCGAATGCATTGAGGCCTAGGACCTCTCTCAATGAATTTCATGACAACATATGTTCCTAGGGGCCCTAGGACCCCTAGGGACCCATTGGTTGGTTCCAATGTATTGAGAGGAGTATAGGTTAATCTATGACCCCTTTCACCCCTCTCGACACATTTTATGATAGCATATGTCCTGAGGTGCCCTATGACCCCTAGGGTCCCATTGAGAATGCGTTGAAAGGGGTCACTAGGGGCCCTAGGGACATACGTTGTCATGAAATGCATCGAGAGGGGTCAAAGGTTCTCGACGTATTTTACTACAATGCTATATTTAACAATAATAATATAATACTATATATTTTAATATAATAATAATATATTATTAGATTATTGTTAGTGAATAGATTGTCCTTTCAACTAATTTACCAAGTTTCCTCTATACCCAAAATTATGAAAGTACAAAAATGCTCACAATAGTTGAGAAAGTCTCATGTTATTCAACTTTCTCTCTAAATTTCTAAAGGTATGACTCCCTTATTAAATTGGCAATGAATTTAAAATTATCTGTACACTTTTACCTGAAAGTGCATAAGGATCTCTTGTCTACTTTTAGGCAGTGAGGTGAATATCAATACAACTTTCTCAAAGAAACATATATTCGAATTTACTCATACAGAAAAATTACTTCAAAGAATGAATTATACCACAAACTAACATAAATCATTCTAACATTAGGACTGAAATAAACTTATAAATTGAATAGTAACCAAGATCTCAAATCATCAAATCAACATTCATAAAGTAACAATGATTGAACACTCTGAACACTAAGTTCCAAAGTAGAATCTGAGGCAATTTATATATGTAAATTAAACCTTCTCATGCACACAGTCATTTGAAAGCCAAAAATTTATATATTATCCTTGATCGCTACTTTAAACTATCTCATTTAATAGAGTTTTTCTACTACTATCTATCTTCTAGCTATCTATTGCTAACCCTAAACTAGTTCAATGCCCCAGCATTTATAGTTTTTCCAAATCCAAAAGGCCTCCATCAAAACCCAGGTATTTCAGATGATACAAGAAATAGTTACAAAATGAGAAAGCAGTTATTTAAAAGAAGTGCCAAAAAGTAACTAAAGCAATGATTCAGTTCAAACATCTTCACTAGTTTTCTCCTCCTCACCAATGGTCTGATATACCAACTTCCAGCTTCGAAACGTGCTCATAAAATCTTGTGGTTGTTGGGAGTGAGGGTCCTTTAAGCTTAGTAATTATGCCCTACATGCATCTTTCTACCACCTTTATTCCTTTACTTTCAAACTTTGATGGGGCATCTAGTTCTTATTGAGACGCAACATTCATTCAACACTTGCCAATGTAGTGAAGTCATCGGCACTTGGTTATTCAGTATCCCTGATTCAATCTATAGCTTTGTTGAAGCTTTTAATTATCATCTCTGCATCCATTTTCTCTTCATCAAATAAAAAGATCCCTGTGGGGTTCACAATCTTCATATCCTTTAAGAGCTCCTCATGCATCTTTGTAATCTTCTTTTTGATACCTTGTATTTCCTTGATTGTCTCCTTGTAGACTACTTCTTTCGAGCCCATATTGTTCTTCAGAATGAACAACATAAAAGGATCCAGATTTTTCATTGGATTCTTGTTTAGGAACTTGAGAACGCCAAACTGTTCAACTTTTATTACCTAAAAAATGATCGCTCTGCATCGACCTAGTTCCATTTCCCAAATTGGAATCAAGGTCTGAATTTCTCCCAGCAATGTCTCTCCCTTAGCATAAACACTAGTAAATTTAGAGATGAACTTACTACCTTCATTTATTATGATGTCAACATAGCTCCTCATGGCATCGGCTAAAAAATTTCCTCTCTGCATTTGCTACATCAATTGTTGACTTCCTACCAAATTGGGATCAAATGGCTATGGAACCTGAACAACTGGTAAAGCTCCAAGGTTCATTAAGGAATCAATGTATGCAACCATTATCATTGCCATGCCCTTTAATTCCTTCTTCTCTTTACTATCCTTTTTAGATTGCATAAGCATATGATCGGTAGAGAATTTAAAGAAATGGTTGTTGTTGCTTCTATTGATGGTTCCCAGTTCAACTGAGGTAACCTTAAACCCTTCATCATCAATATCCCCGAACTCCTTTTTTGCTTGTAGATAGCTATTTTGACAATTATTTTTCCTGTCACTAGATCCTTAGTGAGGTGGGAATCTATTTTTTAGTTTCTTTACCTTTGAACCTCTAGCTACATATTTAGTGATGATGTCTTTCACTGGTGTAGACACCAGTTGCAAATTTCTTTTCTTGCTAATTATGTTAGTTAGTCAAGAAGGAACAATAGGGTTCACAGACATCACTTGGGCATCTCTGATAGGAGTAAAAAATCTAGGTTAGTCTACCTTGGGAACTTTAATGAATTGAACATTACCATCTGCACTGTTAGAGAAATTGAGGCCATCACCCAAATCCAGCCCCTGAGTAGACATTCTCTCTTTCTGAAATTTATGCTGCTTAAGGCTTTAGACCTTGTTCTTGGAGCCATAGTTTGTAAGTGATGAGGAAACTTCTTCTATTTATCTTGAACCAATATATTACCTACAATAGGAGAAAGTGGGATGTCAAATCGAAGTGATTCAGGGAAAGAAATCACCTATACAGAAGGTTCATTGATTATTTTTGTGTTCTTCCTCTATAACTAGTCATCTATGAAGGTCAGTATGAACCTAGCCCTTATATTAATATCATCCTCTTCATCCTTACTCCAATCAACTACTAAGGACTTCGGTTCATGAGATTCCTCCCATCTAGGTTCAACTATATTTGAGCCATCGTCAACTACTCCCTTTGTTCTAAACTTCAACTTGAAGGAGTTGATTGGTTGCAAGGTCAATCTTTAATGATCCTTCCTCAAAATTTCTCCTTCATCCCTAAAATCTCACCAAAGGTCTTCCAACTGTGGAGTGGCCGATGAGTTAACTTCAAGGCCAAGGATGGTGGCCGCATACCTTTTACTATCAAAGTTCCTCCAGCTGTGGTAGAAGCCAAGGTTAAACCCAAGTAAATTACTTCCAATGATGGAAGCGCTATCCATATTATTACAAACCAATGAGCCCAAATTAATAGGGAAGGTTGTTCCCCAATATTCTTGTGGTAGATTATCCTTTATAACAGACAAGAGTTGTTTGCATATTTTGGCAAAAACAAAACAATCTAAGGCATACCGAGGCAACTTCGTAGGTTCATCCTCAAACTTACCAATTCTCAAATATGTGAACCTGGGGAAATGTATAAAGTAGCTTCCATATTGCTGAATTAACCTTTGAGCTTTAGAGGATAGTCTAGGCACAGGCACTTCCTTCAGAGATATATCAACCTTTTCCATTAGCAAGTCATGAACCTTCCTAAAATCTTCCAAGACACTATCTTTTTGTAGCAAGGGGCAATATTGAAAAGCTATCATTTCTGCACTCCATACTCCATGGGGAAGAGGGGTAAGATCACAAGTACATGAAATATAGTAAGTTAAATAGGAAGCCATATAAAAATCCTCTCAAAATTCCTTAGCACGTTTGAGTTGAGCCCTCATTGAACTGGCAATAATCTCTACCTAATCCATCCATTTTTCACCATTCAAAATGATTTCTACATACCTATGCATCCATTCTTCAAAAAAGAGTACATTGGCTGAACCTTTTACCCTATGCAATAACACCACTAGATCATGAATATGGGATTTTAGGTGATCTTTAGTGATGACCTTAGGTAGCCCAAAATCTCTGCTGTACAAGGTTTCAATCCATTTCCTAGCCATGGTAATGTAGAATTAATTTGGGGTTTCTTGGTATTCGGCTTGGGCTTGAACAGGGGAGAATGTAGCGAAGGCATTCTTTGGCAAACACAATACAGAGGCAATTGTGTCTCTTGAGATTGTAAGTATCACATTACCATTTTTACTTACAATACTCTTCCTTTTAACATCATCATGATCAATACATATTTGTAGGAGTTTAGGACTCACAAAGGCTAAGGGGAAAGTGGAAACGTCAATCAACCACTAGTTAAGACTTCCATACATCCATTCACTTCATTAGCATATTCAAGAAAATTTTCTTGTAAATTCTCCAACTTCAATCCATGCAAATTCATATCACAGATGACTAGTTTTCTACATTCTAGGCTTGAGACATTACCAAAGAAATGCAATACTGACCTCATTCTCAACCAAACAACAAGGCTTCAAATAGATAAAGCTTGGAAAATATAGAGATTTGTAGAACAAAACAAGGATTTTTAGGTTCTCACTTGTATTCCATTGAGAAATCAATAATTTTCTCTATCTCCCTTAATAGTTCCTTCTCCACACTTTCAATTCTTTACATGATAATTAAACAGGAAACTAAACAATTTTTTCTTAAAAGAAAGTGTTTACGCACAGAAGTACAGGATGATTATTAGGCATTTATGACACATCACCTCTTGTTAAAGTTCACACGTTCAAAATCCTTTTTGCATGAATTTCTATTTAATGATTTATTTTTAAGGTGTATTGATAATGATTAACCTAATATAACATCCAATCACTTTTTTGGATAAAAATTTCCCACTTTCTCAAGAATGATGACCTCCTTCCTTAGAAATAGAAATGTCCTTTTTATCATTATCCTCTAACAATATCATTAATTGTCTCGTGGGATGACGGAATGTCGTACTTCAAGATTTGAAATGACCAAACACCTCCGTCGTTGAACAACTTTGAACTACTTCGAACCAAGGTTCGAAGTGGTTCAAAGTGATTCAAGAGAAAGCTCTATCAGAATGACGTACATCACCTACCAAAAAGATCATTATTATAAAACCTTTGACTAAACTACTTTGAACTACTTCCAACCGAGGTTTGAAGTGGTTCAAAGTGGTTCAAGGAAAGGGACCATGACTGCAGGCACTAGCTACTTCAACCATTCACTTTGGGAGACGGTGAATACATGAGCGACAAGTAAATGAATTCAGTAACCAAATGGGAAAAAATTTGAAGGAAAAACCTTTGGAAAATGGTGACTCTATATGCAACTAATAGGGGCTTTGATTGGGCACTGTGTATGCAGAATACACAAAGATCTTAGAAACAAGAAGCACAATATACCTAAACTAACACAAAGGAAACGGTAGGAAAAGGAAACACAACACAACAAAAAGGCTATGTACATAATAGGGGACTTCTAAACTTAAAACTTGATCAACTTCAAGTCTTTCCCATTATAAGTAAAGGGAAAAACCATTCCATCTGGGTATTTCAAATGAAAAGTGTTTGGACCAACAACTTCTGAAATAATGAATGGGCCTTTCTAGAGAGACTCAAATTTTCCATGTGCACCCTTCAGTTCCCTACACTTATCCCAGAGAAGTACTTCATCCTTTTTGAGGAAACTGCATGGTCTGGCTCTCTTATCAAAAATTTGTATCACCTTCATTTGATGCTCGATAATGTGATCAACTAGCTTGTTCCTTTCATCTTCTAGCTTATGAAGGTACATTATTCTCTTCTCCAATGAATCCTAAAAGAATTGATCTTCAATAACTTATTGTAGTTTTGCAGCAAATAATTCTAGAGTTAATGATACCTAGGCCTCAATTCCATATACCAATTCAAATGGAGCCATACTAATAGCTCTTTTTGGTTTAATCTGATCTACCCACAATGCTTCATAAAGCTTTTTATGCCAATCTTGGGAATTATCAGACACCAGCTTTTTAATTATGGCTACCAAGTTTTTATTGCTGGACTCTACCTACCCATTTCCTTATGGAAAGTAGTCTGGTGAATGGGCTAATGATATGCCATGCTCATAACAAAATAGAGAAATTTCCTTAGATGAAAAGCAAGTGGCATTATCTGAAACTATCTTCTGAGGTACCCCAAATCTAACAAAAATATGTTCCATTAGGAAATCACATACTACCCAAGAGTTAGCTTTCTTGGTTGGAACTGCCTCTACCCATTTAGTGAAATAATCTATTGCTGTTAATATGTATGTATGTCAAGTGCTAGATGGAGGACTTAAAGGTCTAATGAAATCAATACCCCATTGTTGAAATGGCTCATCAATAACAACAAGCTTGAGAGGTAGCGCTACTAATTGAGGACTTCCAGTAAAAAGCTGGCATTTCTCATAGTTCTTCACAAATTTATAAGCATCTTTAAAAATACCTAGCTAATAGAAATAATTACTGAGAATTTTGAAGGTAGTAACTATGGATGAGAAGTGCCCTCCAAAAGCCTCTGAATGATATGCTTTTAGCAATTTTTCTTGTTGTTCTGCATCTACACACCTTAAGAAGGTTCCATCAATTCCTCTTTTATATAGAGCACCATTTAAAATTACATACTTTGCAGCCTTTAATCTTAGGTTTCACCTTTCTTTATGGCTCATGTTTGGTGGAAACTCACCATATGTCAGCAAAAATGTGATATCTGAGAACCAAGGATTTGTAAGGCTAACCAATAAGACAACAAGGTTTTCATTAGGTTCATCAAGGGACGTATCTTTGTTCTCAACCATCATTTTACCTGAACCACACCCTCTCAATAAAGAAGTATGTTTAATAGTCAAGTCATATTCTTGAACTTTAGCTACCCACACTCCTCTTTCATTCATTCCTACTTCTTGTTGAGTTAATATAGTTTTGACTATATTTTTAGGGACATACACAACAAAATGGGAATGGAGTATATAATATTTAAATTGTTTCAATGCCTTCACTATAGAAAATGCATGATTTTCTATTGGAGGATAGTTTAACTCATGTTTCTTTAATGGAACACTCATAAAGGTGATTGGAGCTTCATTACCTTCATCAACCTGCTGAGTTAAAATATTGGATAGAGAGTGTTCAGAAGCATAGCAATAGATAATGAAATCCTTTTCAAAATTTGGGCTTACCAGCATTGGGGCATTTGCAATGGCTGTTTTAATATCTTCAAAAGCCTTTTAACCTTCCTCTTGCCACCTAAAAGGATGTTTTTCACTCATCATATCCAACATATATCTCACCTTTTTAGAGAATTTAGGGACAAATCTCCTCAAGAAATTAATTTGACCAAAGAAGGATTTCAAATCACTTCTATTAGTGGGTAGAGTCAGCTTCTATATCACTTTAACCCTCTTTAGATCAATTTTTATACCATCTTTAGAGATGATGTGCCCAAGCAATCTTCCCTTTTCCACAAAGAACATATACTTTTTAGGATTCAAGGATATTCCATGTTGTCTACATCCACTTGGCACCTTTTCCAAGTTCCTCAAGTGATGTTTTCTTCTTTTAGAATAGACGGTCAAATCATCAAGGTATATTACAATTATCCTGTCTCACAGATCCTTGAAAGATGAGTTCATATCCTATTGAAAGGTTGCTCCAGCATTAATCAAACCAAATGACATTTAGCTATAAGTGAAGGTGCCCCAAGGAGTGATAAAGGCAATTTTGTGCTGATCTTCTAGAGTGACATTGATTTGATTGTATCCTGAAAAGCCATCGAGCATACACATTACTTCAGATCCAACTACTATCTGCAAGATGTGATCCATAGTGGGAAGTGCATAGTTATCCTTAAGACTTTCCTGGTTCAAGTTCCAAAAATCAACACAAATCCTTATTTCCCCATTCTTCTTCCTCACAGGAACAATGTTGGCTACCCACATTGAATGGTGTATGGAATATATTATACAGGCTTTCAACATCTTCTCTACCTCTCTAAAAATGGCCTTAGAAACCCTACGATTATAATTCCTAAGATTTTGTCTAAAAGAACTTGCCTCTAGTTTTAGTGGTATGTGATGTACAAATTCACCATTCCTAAAATTCTTCAGATCCTCATAACCCTAGGCAAAGACATCTTGATATTGAATGAAAAGTTTAGACAATTTCTCCTTTTCCCTTGTGGAACAAGTATTTCTTATAGAAGTCAATTTAGGGCTTTCCTTGGTTCCAATGTTGATTTTGTCATGTTCTTCCATCTTTCCTTTAGGATCAACATCTCTCTTCAAGGTACTATCATATTTTTACCAAAAAAATGCTCCAAAGAAACCAACCCTTTAGGAATCTGATTTCCTTTAAGTTGAATAATCTCTCCAGATTTAGTTGATTCTTCTCCAACTGATTTATCATCATGTTCAGATCCTTCCAAGAAGGTTTCAACAAAGTTTCTAGCACACTCTATGAATTCTTTTAATTTTGCATCATCATTAAAGACCTGCCAATGACTAAAATTATCCAGAACCCTAGGCCTATAGATCATCTCAATCTTATAAGTATCATTTTTGAATTCTAGATGAGGCAATAATAATGATGTTGAAACAACTAAAGAACTAGCCTTGGTGTTTTGGGAGCAAGGAATGAATTCAATAGAAAATGCTTCAAAGGACTCAATTTCATCCCAAACTAAATTTCTTTAATACTCTAGCCTATTGTTCTTAACAAAAAATTGCTTTCTTACCTATTTTATGATAAGCTTAGCATTTCCTCTTACTCTCAACTACTTCACTCCTTTCGCCTTGGCTTCTTGCAACCCCAGAAGCAATGCTTCATACTTGGTAGTATTATTAGTATTATGGAAATCCAATTTGGAGGAGAAGGGATAAACTTCTTTTGTGGGAAAAATGAGGACAACAGCAACACCTAAACCCAAATTTGAACAACTTCCATTGAATTCAAAAGTCCAAAGGGATTCTTTGTAGCTTTTTACTTCATCCTTTTTACATTGCTCTTCAGATAATATTATATAATTCCAAAATTGACATTCTTCAAAAAATATTTGTGCTTTGGGGTTATCTGAAGGCACCATTTTATACTTGTTCTTTGGTTTAGGTTCCAACTTTATCCACTTCTTTCCCACCAGGATGTATGCTTCAAACCAGTCCAGTTTGATCTCTCCACCCATATCTTTACAAAAAGTCTCACTGAGTAGCATTTCATAACTAGCTGGTATGTCAACCACAAGAATTGTGAGCTTCATTCTTTTCTCAGGGCAAGCATAGAGAATAGCCTATACATCCTTCACTTGACCAACTAAAGGCACTTGTTTTCCATCCATAGAATAGCAACAACTGAGAGTTTTAGTAAGTTCCAAGCCAAGGGCTTGTGCAACAACTTTAGGCATGATGTTATTTAATGCCCCAGGATCAATAATGTAATTACTAAGTTTCTGGCCATTCAGCAATAGTAAAATATAGAATGGATTAGGCTTCTTCTCTTCTACCTCCTTTTCAATAGAATTAGGAACTGCTTCACCATAGGAAACATCTACTCTGCCTCTTTTAGAAACAAAAATAGGTTCATTCCAAGCCTTAGAACTTTCAAATACACCACTCGCAAATTGTGCATTATTGGTAGAACTTCCTCTCACATATTGAACAAATTTATCTAAGTCTTTAGGATTAAGCTTTAGGTACTCAATTAGAGAAATAGATATGGAACAGGATTTGCAAAATTCAACAATATCAAAAGCTGAAATACTAGCCATTGTATCTATTTTGGACAAGATCCTTGGTTCAGCAGTCTTTGCTGAATTAGTGTGTATATGTTCTTTACCTTTGGAAGTGGGCACATTTGAACTAGTTCTTGAGTAAGGTTTTTGACTTCTCTATCCTCTAGTCATTATCGTGTAAGTAGGGTCTTGGAGAGTTGTGAACACAATACCTCCTCTTTCTAAATCAAATTCATTTTCTAGAAAATAAGCACCTAAATTTTCATTTTCCACATTTTGACTTTGAGGTGTTTTCTTTGTTGTAAGGCCATTATTTACTAATTGAATACAATTGAGCCATTCAAGACAATCTTGTTCGTCATGATCAGAAGTCATATGAACGAACACATTGTCTCGTTGCGAGATTCTTCAATTTTCAATCTTGTTGGAGGAGGGGTCAGTATGGGGTTCTTACGTAAATTTTGGGGTTGTTGTCATCTATGCATATCTTGGTAAGGAGTTTGGTAAGAGCCATGGATTTTGTTTTCTTCATCATTGCTACATCATACATTAGCTTTTGTAAGATAGGATCAGTAGAGTTTGAAGATGAAGGTGTTCCCAAAGTTTGAACCTCTCACCTCCATTTACCTACATTAATAAATGCATCCTTTAACTGAATAGCCAATTTTTTGGCAGTGGCCAAATCAGTGCATGCATCTTTTATAAGATGGAAACTTATGTCTGGATGAATAGCATTAATGAAGAATGACTTTGGTTCTTTGCATTAGGCCTAGATGTAGTGGGAATTCTTTGAATGAGCCTATTAAATTTAGCTACAAATTCCCTCATAGGTTCATTCATTTCTTTCTTCATCTAGCTAAGTTGGAAAAATAGAGAACTTTCATTTTAAGGAGCCTTGAATCTATCTTCGAAAGCATTTTTCATATCATCCCAATTGGTGATGGAATGATGAGGTAGATGATTAAACCAATCTATGGCAGCATCAATTAATGTCTGCACAAACAACCTTACAACAACTTATTGTGTGGGGACACTTATTACAACACAGGCTGAATGAAAGGCACTTAAGTGGTCCTCCGTTGAAATCTTGCCATCCCCACTAAATTTGGTCAAAATTTTAGTGGCTCCTTTGGGTAATGGTGCAAGGTCTACACCTAAGTTCAATGGCCCTATGTTTTGTCCCCATGGTTGATTTATAGCCATGTTTGATGGTACAACTTGCAGAGGTTGGATGTTTATAATAGAAGGGATGAGAGTATTCAATGGAAGTAAAGATTGTATTAAAGGTGAAAGAGGAGATTTCTTAGGTGGTGAACCATGCCTACTTTGAGATTTCATACTCTTCTTCCAAGGGTCATTAAAATTTGGCAAGAACTTTAGATTTTTTAATGGCTCAAAGTTTTCATCAAGAATCTCCTTTTCTCTTTTGCCTCTTGTGTATCTACGGGTAGCCAGCTCGAGCTCCTAGCTCTAGGTTCAAATTCTTGCAGGGGCTTGAGAAAGCCTATTTACAACTACTTCTTCATGAACTTTTGGTACCCCTCTCAACAACTCTTCCCTTTCTTCTTCTCTTCCTAAAACAACCAATACTTGCTGATATTGCTAGTTATTTCTACACAATGCCCAAGCAGTTGATACCAGGTCTGAGATTATGTCTTCTTGAGTATCTTCAAATTGAAGGTTAGGTTTTAGTCTAAGGAAGACCTCATTATGTGGAAGAACCATTTTTATACATTGCTTTTCCAAAACCCAGGTTCTTTCTCAAAGGGACTATCCCCAATAGAGTCACCAAAAATATGTTTGTGAACAGATTATCCTTTCAACTAATTTTCCAAGTTTCCTCTATACTCAAAATTATGAAAGCACAAAAATGCTCACAATAGTTGAGAAAGTCTCATGTTATTTAACTTTCTCTCTAAATTTATAAAGGTACAACTCCCTTATTAAATTGGCAATGAATTTAAAATTATCTTTACACTTTTTCTTGAAAGTGCATAAGGATCTCTCGACTACTCTTAGGCAGTGAAGTGAATATCAATACAACTTTCTCAAAGAAACATCTATTCAAATTTACTCATACAAAAAAATTACTTCAAAGAATGAATTACACCACAAATTGACATAAATCATTCCAACATTAGGACTGAAATAAACTTACAAATTGAACATCAATCAAGATCTCGAATCATCAAATCAACATTCACAAAGTAACAATGATTGAACACTCTGAACACCAAGTTCCAAAGTAAAATCCAAGGTGATGTATATATGTAAATTAAACCTTCTCATGCACACAATCATTTGAAAGCCAAAATTCCATGTATTATCCTTGATCATTGCTTTAAACTATCCCCTTTAATAGATTTTTTCTACTACTATCTATCTTCTAGCTATCTATTGCTACCCCTAAACTAGTTCAACACCCCAACATTTATAGTTTTTCCAAATCTGAAAGGCCTCCATCAAAACCCAACCATTTTAGATGATATAAGAAACAATTACAAAATTAAAATGCATTTATTGAAAAGAAGTGCCAAAAAGTAACTAAAGCAACGATTCAGTTCAGACATCTTTGCCTATTTTCTCCTCCTCTCCAATGGTCTAATGTACCAGCTTCTAGCTTCAAAACGTGCTCATAAACTCTTGCGTCACTTAGGAGTGAGGGTTCTTTAGGCTCAGCAACCAGGCCCTACATGCATCTTTCTACCACCTTTATTCCTTTACTTTTAAACTTTGACGTGGCGTCAAGTTCTTATTAGGACACAACATTGATTCAACACTTGCCAACGCAGTGAAGTCATTGGCACTTGGTGATTCACTATCCCTGATTCATTCCATAGCTTCGTTGAAGCTCTTGATTAGCATCTTAGTGTCCATGTTCCCTTCATCAAATAGTAAGATCCTTGTGGGGTTCACAATCTTCATATCCTTTAAGAGCTCCTCGTGCATCTCTGTAATCTTGCTTTTGATACCTTGTATTTCCTTGATTGTCTCCTTGTAGACTGCTTCTTTCTAGCCCATATTGTTCTTCAGAATGAACAACATACAAGGATCCACATTTTTCATTGGATTCTCATTTAGAAACTTGAGAACCCTGAACTGTTCAACTTTCATTGCCTAAAAAATGATTCCTTGGAATCGACCTAGTTCTTTTTCCCAAACTGGAATCAAGGCCTGAATTTCTCCCAGCAATGTCTCTCCCTCAACGTAAACACTAGTAAATTTAGAGATGAACTTACTACCTTCATTTATTATGATGTCAACCCAACTCCTCACGGCATCAGCTAATAGCTTTCCTCTCTGCATTTGCTTCATCAATTGTTGACTTCCTGCTGAATTGGGATCAAATGGCTATGGAACCTAAACAATTAGTAAAGCTCCAAGGTTTATTAAGGAATCAATGTATGTAGCCATTTTCATTACCATACCCTTTAATTCCTTCTACTCTTTACTATCCTTTTCAGATTGTGTAAGCATATGGTTGACAGAGAATTTAAAGAAATGGTTGTTGATGCTTCTATTGATGATTCCCAATTCAACTGAGGTAACCTTAAACCCTTCATCATCAATATCATCGAACTCCTTTTTCTTTTAGGTAGCTATTTTGGCAGTGATTTTTCCTCTCACCGGATCCTTAGTGAGGTGGGCATCTATTTTCAGTTTCTTTGCCTTCGAACCTCTAGCTACATATTTAGTGACGATGTCTTTCACTTGTGTAGACACTAGTTGCAAATTTATTTTCTTGCTGATTATGTTAATAGCCAAGAAGGAACAGTAGGTTTCACAGACATTGCTTGGGCATCTCTAGTAGGAGTAAGAAATCTAGGTTGCTCCACCTTGGGAACTTCAATGAATTGAACATTACCATCTGCACTGTCAAAGAAATTGAGGCCATCACTCGAATCCAACCCCTAAGTAGACATTCTCTCTTTCTAAACTTTATGTTTCTTTAGGGCTTTAGACTTGGCTTGAGACCTTGTTCTTGGAGCCATATTTTACAAGTGAGGAGGTGAATTCTTCTGTTTATCTTGAGCCAATATATTACCTACAACAGGAGAAAGTGGGATGTCAGATGGAAGTGATTCAGGGAAAGAAATCACCTCTACAGAAAGTTCATTAATGATTTTTGTGTTCTTCCTCTATAACTAGTAATCTATGAAGGTCAATATGAACCTATCCCTTAGATTAATATCATCCTCTTTGTCCTTACTCCAATTGACTACTAGGGACTTCAGTTCACTAGATTCCTCCCAACTAGGTTCAACTATATCCAAGCCATCATCAACTACTCCCTCTGTTCTGAATTTCAACTTGAAGGAGTCAATTTGTTGCAAAGTTAGTCTTGAATGATCCTTCCTCAAAACTTCTCCTTCATCCCTACAATCCCACCAAAGGTCTTCCAACCATGGAGTGGCTGATGGGTTAACTTAAGGGCCAAGGATTTGGGTTGCATACCCTTTACTATCAAAGATCCTCCTGCTGTGATAGAAGCCAATGTTAAAATCAAGTAAATTACTTCCGATGATGGAAGCGCTATCCATGTTATTACAAACCAATGAGTGCAACTTAATAGGGAAGGTTGTTTCCCAATATTTTTGTAGTAGATTATCCTTTATAACAGAGAAGAGTTGTCTGCATATTTCGGCCAAAATAAAACAATCTAAGGCATATCGACGCAACTTCATAGGTTAATCATCAGACCTGCCAATTCTCAAATATGTGAACCTCGGGAACTGTATAAAGTAGCTTCCATATTGCTGAATTAACCTTTGAGCTTCAGAGGATAGTCTAGGCATGAGAACTTCTTTAAGAGATATATAAACCTTTTTCATTAGCAAGTCATGAACCTTCTTGAAATCTTCCAAGACCCTATCTTTGTGTAGCACGGGGCAATATTGAAAAACTATCATGCACTTCATACTCCATGGGGAAAGATCATAGGTACAAGCAATACAGTAAGTTAAATAGGAAGCCATATAAAAATCCTCTCAAAATTCCTTAGCACGTTTGAGTTGAGACCTCATTGAACTGGCAATAATCTCTGCCCAATCCATCCATTTTTCACCCTTCAAAATGATTTCTACGTACCTATACATCCATTCTTCAAAAAGGAGTACATTGGCTAAACCTTTTATCCTATGCAATAACACCACTAGATCATGAATATGGGATTTTAGGTGATCTTTAGTCATGACCTTGGGTAGCTTAGAACCTTCGTTGTACATGGTTATGGGCCATTTCCTAGCCATGGTATTGCAAAATTGATTTGGGGTTTCTTCGTATTCGACCTGGGCTTGAACAAGGGAGAATGCAACAAAGGCATTCTCTAGCAAACGCAATATAGAGGCAATTGTGTCTCTTGAGATTATGAGTATCGCATTACCATTTTTACTTACAATACTTTTCCTTTTAACATCATAGTGATCAATACAGATTTGTAGCAGTTTAGGACTCACAAAGGCTGAGGGGAAAGCAACAACCTCAATAAACCCACTAGTTAAGACTTCCATACATCCATTCACTTCATTAGCATATTCAAGAAAATTTTCCTATAAGTTCTCCAACTTCACCTCATGCAAATTCATATCACCAATGACTGGTTTTCTACATTCTAGACTTGAGACATTACCGAAGAAATGTAATACCAACCTCATTCTCAACCAAACAACAAGGCTTTGAATAGATAAAGCTTGGAAAATATAGAAATTTTCAAAACAAAACAAGGATTGTTAAGTTCTCACCTGTATTCCATTGAGAAATCAACAATTTTCTCTATCTCCCTTAACAGCTCCTTCTCCACACTTTCAATTCTTTGCATGATAATTAAAAAGGAAACTGAATGAGTTTTTCTAAAAAGAAAGTGTTTACGTGTGGAAGTACAAAATGATTATTCGGCATTTATGACACATCACCCCTTGTTAACCTTTACATGTTCGAAAGCCTTGTTGCATGAATTTCTATTTAATGATTTCTTTTTCGGATGTATTGATAATCATTAACTTAATATGACATCCAATCACTTTTTTGGCTGAAGATTTTCCATTTTCTCAAGAATGATGATCTCCTTCCTTGGAAATAGAATGTCCTTTGTATCATTATCCTCTGACAAGATCATTAATTGTCTCACGGGATGATGATGCGTCATACTTTAGGATTTGAAATTACCAAACACCTCCGCCTGAACAACTTTGAACTACTTCGAACCGAGGTTCGAAGTGGTTCAAAGTGATTCAAGAGAAAGCTCTATCGGAATGATGTACATCACCTGCCAAAAATATTGTTAGTGTAAAACCTCTTACTGAATTACTTTGAACTACTTCAAACCAAGGTTCAAAGTGGTTCAAAGTGGTTCAAGGGAAGGGACTGTGACCACGAGCACTAGCTACTTCAACCATTCACTTCAAGAGATGGTGAATACATGAGCGACAAGTAATGGACTTCAATAATCGAATGGGCACACATTTGAAGGAAAAACCTTTGGAAAATGGTGACTCTATATGTAACTATCAATTATATAACCATAATAATCATATATATTACTAGATTATATATTTAATAATAATAACCATATATATTATTATATATAATAATAATCATAATAATCATACATATTACTATGTATAATAATAACTATAATCATATATAATAATAATAGTTAATAATAATAATCATAATCATATGTAATAATAATTATGCCCACACTTCCCAAAAATAAATTTCCTTCTAAAATTTCCCTCTAAAGTTTCCCTTTAAAATTTTCCTCTAAAATTTCCCTCCAAAATTTCTAATGTGGGTGGTTTTCCTCCCAATTAGAAAATTTGGAGTAATTAGATACCCGATTTAAATTCGGGTATCCGATTAGGCTTGGTATTTACTAAACCTATTTGGTCAACTAAAAAAATTGTGTTTGAGAAGGGTTTCACTGACACTCAAACTTTGAGTAGTCGTTTGACAATTTTTTCATTGAAATTGAATGAAATAAAAAGGGTTTTTTTCTAACATTCTCAAGATTCCATCGATATAATTGCTGTCAAATTTTGAGTTCGATAAGTATTTATTAGTTAATTTTAAATAAAGATGATTGTAAAATGCTAATTGACATACTAATTAAAAAATAGCTATGGCTTTCAAATGATATAAAATTTTTTAAATCCAAAAGTTGCTTCACTTGCTATACTTCACCTAGTATAAGGAAAAAAAATAGTAAAGTTTTCAATTAGTTAAGGTGGTTAGACACGAGAGTTTTTTATTCCATAAAAGTGTTAGTAGAAAATTCATATTTAATTATTTACTTGGAATAAAATACCCAAAAATATGTGTCACATCTGGGCATGAGTCTACTTTTTATATCTATAATTATATTAAAAAATATTATCATTTGATTTTGATTAAGGTGGTGAAACATACACCTACTTTTTATTTTTGCCCTAAATTTTTTGTAGTACTACATTAAAATCCAAACTTTTGACCAATCAAATACTTTTTCTCCAAATAAGGCTAAGTAGTTTAGAAACTACATTCAATTTCCCATAGATTATTTTCTTACAACTTTTTGATATAAAGTCTAGAACCACTTTAAAATTATGTGTCAAGTTGACATAACCCTGATTTGTTGGTTTTTCACTGCCACTTAAGGCCATAGTTTGGTTGACCATGATCTTCCACATACCCTATATATGTATGCATACATACATACATATAATTATGTAAGTATCTATATATAGATGTGTGTGTGTGTGTGTGTGTGTGTGCGTGTGTGCGTGCGTGCGTGCGTGCGTGTGTGTGTGTGTGTGTGTGTGTGCATACACATTATACATACATATATATGTATATAATTCAACTAGTCCATTTATGATAGCTAGTACTTTATTCTAGGACTTATTGTGGTTGAACTTAACTAGCACATATTCATACACACATATAAGAATAACTAGTAACTAACCAAATTAAAATTAAACATGTGGCAACTTCTACGGAGGATACAACCAATCAAATGGGCACAAGGAAAGTGGAAAAGGAAGGATCGTGGTAAATAAGTTTTTACTTTCCAACTATAACTAATATAGCAATCATCCTAGAACACCTTGATCAATAAACCAACACTATCTAGATATAACTCAAATATCCCACATTATATTTTAACCAAGGTGACTATAATCCAGCCATTAGATTTACAATAAAATACTTTATTCAACTTTATAAGCAAAGATCCAATAGCTTCAATCGTGTGATCATGACTATACAACTCCATTGAGATCTCAAGGTTGGACAACTATTTTTTCCCTCCCATCAATAACTTTGATTATTAGATTCATAATCATAATTTTCACTAGTCATACACATGTCATACTAGAAAAATTACATACATAATCTCAATTTTTTTTATTTTTTACATTTTACAATGAAATGTATCTCGAATAGACTCATGTGAGAAATGTATTCTAATAGCATACATTTCAACACGCTACAGCTATCTCTTACATTTATAGAATTTTTTTTTTCATAACTTATAAAATGAGGATTCAACCTAAATAATGTACCTAACAATTTAGCATTCATCACATTTCTTAAATACAATTCACATCTTTATCTCTCAATTTCATATTGAATGTTTATGCATTCTATTTTTTCCTCTAACTTTAGAGTAAACCATTTGACTAATTAATCACAACATTTTTATCAATAAAGAATATCTTCTTCCCTGAGACTCCATGTTCAAATATTCTTCCTTGGTACCCCTTTTTCAAAGATAGATCACTATTTTTCTGTGCCACACTTACACAATAGACAAGTCATCCCTCCATCACAATATATGGTTGTGAACACCCTTCCTCACATCAATTACATAGCACCCATGAACATTCAGTTTCATGTTCAAGAAAAAGCAAAACCAACATATATTGGGCAAGGTATACACTCTTAGAGCATGGCCTAGGTATTATCCATGCTACAATCTTTTCAGCCACAACCATCACACCAACAATATGCCTAGGCACCCCTACAAAATTATCTAGTTAGGAAACAAATCCCACATCTATGTCCCCCAACCACAACTCCCCCATCAATAGTCTACCCAAAAAATGCAATAGTATGCCCAGACTACATCCCAACAACCAATAGCATCCATCCCAATAGTTATGCAACCCATATTTCAACCATCACCATATGAAAGCCAAGGTTTTCCATATCAACATTTGACATCCACTACATATCTCACACTGGGGGCACTAGGATTGGGGGCACCCATTATGCCACCTATGAAATCTGAATGGGAAGACATAAAAACCACTCTCAAAGCCCTCAAAGATGGGACAAAATCCAAAACCTTCAAATTTGGAAATGATTGTCCATACCCATTTGACAAAACCATTACAATGATGCCTTTTCCTAAACCAGCTTTTTTTGAAAAGCCTAAGGGGCTCCACCCTTGAATGGTTTTGTCATATACCTTAGGGCACCATTAAGACTTTTGTTGATCTTTCTGAAGCCTTTGTGTCTCTGTATGCTCATCTAGCCAAGATCGAGTTATCTATAGTAGATCTAGTTCATACCAAATAAAAGGGAGGAGAAAGCCTTGCAAAATACTTGCAACAATGGAAAACTCTCACAACTTGGATCTCATGCACCATGCCTGAACGTCACTTTGTCAATATGTTCATTAACAATGCACATCCCAGTCTTGCCCATCACATGGTTATGAATTGTCTACAAACATACAAAGACATTAAGGAAAATGGGATGGAACTTGAACAAGGGCTCATCAAAGATGGTGTCATCAAAATTTACAAAGAAAATAGCCAAGATCATGGTCCAAGCAATGACAAACCATGGTATTGGAACAAAAATAAGAACATAGTTATTAATGGTGTGATCGACACTTGACATGTTCATGTCGTTGAAGCAACAACCAACATACCCATCACATTTTGTCAACAACAACCTTATCAGCAACAACCACCTAGACAAAACAATCAACATAATGTCCAAGTGCACAGCCATAAAAATCATACTAACACTATCACACTTTTAGTTGGACCCAAACCAGGTGTTTAGAGGAAACCTCATGTATACACCCCATTGGGTGAACCCCTTGATGAAATTTTTGAGAAATTAGCCAATTATAACCTTATTTGACATCCAAAAACACAACCTTTAGAACCTAATTAGTCTACGGCATCCTAGTATAAGGATAATGAGTTTTAGAAATTCCATCATGTCAAGGGGCATACCACCCTCAAATGCATGCAACTCAAGCACTATGTCCAAGACCATATTGATCAAAAAGAGATCATATTGATGAAAACCTCATTGGGTGCATATCACAAGTTGAACCTTCTATAAATGTTATAAACACCAAAGGCCTATAAGCCCAATGTGCAACCACCACTCAATGAGCTTGACTCAACATAGCTAGCCCATCTATATCTACACCATCGAGACCACCTTCATTAAGACCACCCCCATTAGGACCACAATATAACATCTTGGAACAACTTGGAAATATGCTAGCTCATATTTCCATTTTAGATCTCTTACGCACAAGCCCACTTTATCAATAGATCCTCGAAAATACTCTCCATGGGTCACGCATCCCCACCAACATTAATGTCATTGAGCTCCACAAATTGGTTGGCCACCTATCCACATCATGTGCTCTATCCTTCAAAACTTTTGACATCCTAGCAGTCAAACCCAATCATATGCTTCCACTTTGCATAGCTATCATGGTTTCTAAATTTGCAGTCAAATGCGTCATGATAAATAATGGATCAGCTCTAAATCTAAGAACTTTAATAGGTCATGATAGATAATTGATTGGCTCTACATCTATGTACATTAAAGTTCATCAAACAACTAGGATATAGTGAGGCAAATATCCTCAATGAGGTCATTACAATCAAAGCATATGACAACTTAGAGCACACCACTGAAGGAACGATCTTGCTATCTCTCAGAGTTGGTCCAACCACTCAAGAAATAGTTTTTCACGTAGTTGATCTTAACCTTACATAAAACAACCTCCTTGATCAACCATGGATTCATGCCATGAAGGCTATTCCATCCACATATCATCAGTGCACCAAGTTTCCACATAATGGCACCGAGATAACCATCCACATAGATCTCAAACCCTTTGCTTACTACAGTATGCTAGAAGCTTCATATACCAACCATTGTCCTAGAATCCAAATTGGCCACAACATGGGTAGTTCCTCTCGCACCTACCACAATCCTTTAACCTCCACCCTTTCCACAGTTAAGATCAACTACCAAGGTTGTGGAGTATATAGTCTTTCAGATGCTTTTGATGTCGGTGCGTTACTGCTTGATCCACATACTCAAGGGGACTCAACATATCAGGAGCCAAAGTCAAATACGACCCCTCAGCTCAGACAACTAGGACCTAACACATTTGTTACCAAAGGTATCTATTAGCCAAAAAATCCCTCCCACTAGAAAATCAAATTCAAATAATAATCTACTAAATAATCGCCTAGGGTTTTCTATAAAAATATTTAGACTTTGGCTATATTTATTATTTCATATTACACCTTAGAACATTTCAAGTTGTGATCATGTGATTCGCACAGTCGCGGTTGGTTAAGTGCTAACTAGGATCAAGATGGCAAAGGTGTGTTTGCCTTGTGTTCACATCATCACAGAGTATATTGGCTTAACCAGGATCAAGATGGTGAAGGTGCATTTTCTTTTTTTTTCCTTATCGCATGGTTATGTTAACACACTATGGCTTAAGTTGTGATAGTGTGAAAAGGGAAAATATTTGATACATTTTGCACCGTTAGATCTTTCATATCTAGGGCTAGTGCATGGTTGCATTAGTTTAAGAAGTGGCTAAGGTTTGAGTTGCGATCAAGTGATTCACCTTGTGATTGCTCAGTCACAAAGATAGAAGGTGAACCTCAGGTTAATGTGGTAAAAATGTAGATGTGGTCAAGATCCTAGTCTTCATAGTGTCACAGAGGTTTATGAAGAATGCTAATAGTGGGTTGTGAAGCAGTGATAACCAATGGGTCATAGTTTTGCAAGTGGTAATTGTTATTGAAGAAAGGTGGTGGCAAAGTTGCGATCATGAGTGGTCAAACGTAAGGCATGAAGTTGAATTGCTAATAGAGTGGTAGAATGATAAGAGATGTTTTGGTCCATGTGGCAAGGCTTGATGGTTAACTCTAGTTCACCACTAAAAACATATACATTATGCTACCCTATTTACACTAAGGTTCACATTATTATGGAGTTGTCTTAATTTGGGATTTTTTCTTAAAACCATTTCTTTAAAAAATCAAATTTACGCATGTTATTTTTCTAGTTGACACTTAGTTGTCATAGTATCACCAAACACCTAACAAGAAATTTATACCAAGTCCTCTACTCTTTCTACTAGGTTGACTTATTCCACGCCACTAAATCCTATACACTTACATGGTCTTCTTCTTATATCACATTTAATAAAGCACCAATCCTTAAATAATAATCCTTAAATAAATGTTCTGCATAAATATTTATCTTGTTTAACGTCCATGGGTATTGCTCCTTCAATCATAACAGTTAGGTCCATGTAAAGAAAATTAAACTTGATTATATTTGAATTGTAACCAATATAAATTTTAGAGTTAATAATTTATGAGTTCTTATAAATTTATACAAGTTCTAGGATAATGTATATACAAATATTATCCAACCACTCAAATAAGCTTCTTAAAAGGATGAATATTCAGACAAAGGCAAGTGTATTTAAAAAGTTTAAGGAACATTGGCATATTCATGATGGTTAAATTTATAGCACTTGCTAAGTTGTAGTACTTAGATCAAATACACTCTTAGGCATGGATCTTATAGGAGGGGCATCTCCTTTTTTTTGTGTGGAGCTGGTGACTTCATGATAAATTTTTAGGCTCAAAGTCTATTTGAAATCTTTTTATGAAATCTTTTCCAGCGCTCTCACTTTTTAGCCCTCTCATTTTCAGCTTGTGAAAATAGAGTAGGACTGAAAATAGGCCCACCAACTTATAAATGTTTTTGAGCCACAAATTAAGATCTCTAGCTTTCTTAATTATGGAGCTAACACTAATTTGTGATTTTTTTAGCTACATATTAAGACCTCTAAGTTTCTTAAATTTAGAAGTTGAAATTTTAATACTTATGAGAAATTCAAAAATTTTATGAGATATTTTTTCTTAAAATATTCCTAAAAGATCTCAGCAGCCACCTCCTCTAAAGCCACTCCATAAAACCCAACCTTAATTGTGATTTATCTAAACAACCTTAATTGCAGCTTGATTTATCAATGACAATGTCAAACGTCGATCGATTTTCACCTTTTCATCATACAGGACACTCTGGATTCAGCGTCATAAACACAAAACTTGGGTGTCAAGAAGTCTTGGTGGAAAGCGGAGTAGGTGTATGAAAGTTTTCGTGGCGAAGAAAAAGTAGTTGAGAGTGAAAACTGAGGGAGGCAGTCGAAACATGATAAAGTACATGATAGAAAAGTTTGCCACAACGTCCCACCATTTCAATCAATACCTGTGGAGACCAGAGTTAAAATGTCCCAGTCATTGACGCAAAACAGAGTTAAATCTGCCAACAATTATTGAGTGCAATAGCAAGCAGATCGAAATTCAAACATAAATTTGAGACGGCGTCGACTTTATTGAATGGGTTTTGCAGCCAAGATGGACAACCAATAATGTAATCGTTTACGAATGACATGTGGACTTAATTCCTGCGGTCTTCATTATTTCGACGGTTGAGATTTGTTGGAGGGATTTAAGCAATACTATCCCATAGAAGGTTTTGTGACAAAGGTTTACAAACTTTCTTGGAAATTCAACGGCACGTAAATCTGTTTTTCATCAACTTTATTAGCACCGTCCTCTACTTGCAGTACACATAGACAAGCCATGTTAGACTGTTTCGTGGATCAGTCGGAGATAATTGTTAACTCGCATAGACAAGGCATAGGATATGGCCTTCAAATGGTCACCGGCTATGGTGCAACTTATTTGCACTGAAGCATGTTACCTGTTTACATGCATTCTAGATGGTATGAATGACTGCCAAAATATAAAAAGTTCAAAATGAAATTTTGCCAGAAGTGAGGCTAATAAACATTCTATATATATATATAACCAAATATTCCATTAAATGAATAAAAAAGATGTCATATGAGAAACAAAATGAAATGATTATTAAGTTTAATTTCTTGGTAGTGAAAACCAGTTAAAAGAGGCCAGCTGCTGCCCGTCAACCCGGTTCTCTCTCTCTCTGACACAAAACAAAACAGAAGGTGTAAATATTTCCAAGGAATACTTTAAATTTTTGAAACCAAAGTCACAATTAAATTATACTTTATAATATTATATTAATTAATGTCTTTTTAAAATTGAAGTGTTTACTTTGTATTATTATAAAAAAAATATCTTTTTAAATTTGAAATTTTAATAAGTTAATTTTTGAGTATTATTGTGCATTTCATATTTTTCTTTTAATTAAAAAATTTGATTTTTTTTATTAATGCCTATAGACATTTTACAATGGTAGAAATGTGGAGTGGGATGGTGTGAGCATGTTAATGTTAAAGCTTTTATTTTTTTTTTATTAAATTTGACAACCATCTACATGTCAAAAGTTTAAATCTTATTATAAACAAAATATATTTTTAAAAATAATTTAATAAATATCATATAAATATTTGTTTAAATTATAATATTTCTAGATATAAATCATCCATTTAAAAAAAAAAAAAATTAAAATAAAAAGCTTTAGTTAAAAGAAAAATGCAATAAAGAAAATATTAATAATTTTAATAGATGTAAATTGAATTATAATGATTTTGTAGTGGATATATCGACATTTCTTTAGATAGATTTATTTAAGATATTTTATTAATAAATTAGACATCATTTTTAAATTTTTGACTTGTACATGTATAAATAAATTTTAAATTATTACAAAATAGTACATAAATGTTGGTCAAATTATAATTAAAACTATTAGTAGAGATATGACTTTAAAGTAAAATTAATTATTTTTTCAATATTTAATAATTAGTTTATTTGATACAAAAATATTCAATTACTTTTTTCAATAATTGAATGACAAGTTTAAATATATTTATAAATGTTATTTAGATATTTCAACTAAAAAAGTATAGATTGATTTTTTAATTTAAATATTTAGAATTATAAATAAAAATATTTTATTTAATAGTACCAATCAAAAAAATGTAATAGTAAATTCTTAACTTACTTAAATTTTATTACTATATAATATTATCTATTTAGAATATTTTATAAATTTAATTTCATAAACAATAATTATTACAAAAATATCTAACTTATAATTGAAAATATTAGTAAAGATGTAAGCTTAAAAGTATGTTAATTTTTTTTTTCTAATTTAATGAATATTTCTAATATTTTATAATTATTTTATTTAATAAAAAATAAAAAATATTCAATTACTTTTTCAATGATAAGTTTGAATAATTTTATAAAATGTCATTTAAAATATCATAAGTAAAGATTATAGTTTAATTTTGTTATTTAAATATTCAATCTAAAAATAAAATATATTATATTTATATTTAAAATAATTTATTTAATAGTAAGTTCTTAGCTTATCTAAGTATATTTTTTGAAAAAAAGGGTAAAAACTTTACTAAAGATTAGAAAGCACCAATATTACAAAGAAAGCAAGGATCTAAGGTCCCAAGAATGCCCAAGCACCTCCCCACACAGAAAAAAACACCCCTCACCATCCTCTGTCACCATTATCCACCCCATCCACATCCAAAATACTCATTAAGTCCTGATGACACTCCCGAGGGACTAACTCCCACTCCTCAATTCTCCATCCCTCTACATGCTTAGAAGCCCCCTTTGCCAGACAGTCAACAACCCTATTCCACTCCCTTGGAATATGGACAAAGTTCACCATTTCCATCAAAGAGCTAATCCATAAAATTTGTTGCACAATCCTAGCCAACTACCAGCTAACATCAACAACTTTTTGTTCAATAAGCAGATTGATCAAGACCTGGGAATCAGATTCACAAACTATCCTTCTCCACCCTAAAGCATGAGCTCTCTCAAGAGCAACAAGAATAGCCAGGCCTTCCACCAAGTTGATGGTCTGTACCCCTTCATAGATTGAAAAGATAAAGATCACAGAGCCCCGAGAATCTCTACCAATCCCACTAATACTGGTAGTACCTGGATTACCCCTTGAAGATCCATCAGTATTGATCTTCAAAACTCCAAAGGGGGGAGCTTGCCATTTGCCAACCCTCTCAATTTTTTGCTTCTCACGATGTCTTCTCTTAGTCTTGACCAAGGCCATAGAAGATCCCATAATCCCCAATCTTTCAACCAACTCTGTATCTCTCTTCTCCAAAGGGAATTCCACATCACACTTAGCCGCAATTGTCTCTTGAACCATGCCCAATATCCTTTGCTCCCCATGAAAAATTTGTCGATTACGCTTCAGCCAAATTTGCCACATTAAGAAGATAGGCCCCACAAGCCATACTTCCTGAAGAAAAGGTACCACAAAAGGGGGTCGAACCATTCTCTGCCAAAACTCTATCAAGGAAGAAGCATGAACACAAGGAGTAGTCCAAACTCCCCACCAAAAATGCCAAAGCTGCATGACAAAGGAGCAATGAAAGAATAGGTGGGTTGAATCCTCCTCATTAGCCCCACACATAACACAAATAGGACCAAGAAATCATCTCTTTCAAATATTATCCTAGGTCAAACACTTATTCTAAGCTAACATCCAAAGAAAACAATTACATTTAGGCCAAGATACTTTGTTCTAAACCTATTTCTACCACTACATTTCTGGCCCAACCAACTTATGAGACAACAACCTGCTATAACCAGAAGCAACAATATATATCCCCTTAGGATTGGGAGACTAAGCAAGCATGTCATCTTCCTGAAGAGAGCAGCATCTTTGGCTGGAGAGGATATTATGTAGCACATCACACTCCTCTTGTAACCCAGTAACTAACCATTCATCTAGGGACTTCCATTTTGCCATCTTCATATGACCACAGAGAAAGCAGGACTTAAATTCCCTCACTTGTGGCCAACCAGCCTCCTAAAAATGCTAACAAAGAATCCCCAAATTGGGGAACTGAGAAGTGATGGGAGGAAAACCATCCCAAGAATCTGACCAGAACTGGGCCTCCTCCCCTCTCTTGCAAATCCAAAATAATCCATCCTTAATAAGCATGGCCCCTTTCATAAGGGTGTCCCAAATTGTAGATCCCTTTCCCATGAGGGGTTACCGAGAGATATTGATAGGGGAAATTCCAGGGAGATACTTCTGAGAAAGAATCTTGGTCCAACTCTTATCCTGCTCATTACACCATTGCCAATAGAGTTTTGCAGCCAAAGCTTCCCCAGTTAGAGCCGACTACCTCAAGCCTAATCCACCATATTGTTTCGAGCTATACACCACTTCCCACCTAACCAAACTCCATTTGGAGGTCCCCAACCATTCAGCCCATAAAAAATGGTGCACCACAGAATCCAAATCCTTTAGAAAGCTCATAGGAGCAACCTGGAGCATACATCTATAAATGGGCAGAGCCTGCATAACACATTTAATCAACTGAACATGACCATCAAAGGATAGCTAGCGATGAGTCCAGTGATTAACCTTCACCCAAAATTTATCCAAAATAATCTGCCAAGACTCTCTGGGTAGTCTACTCACTGAGATGGGAATACCAAGATACACCAATGGAAGACTCTCCATCTAAAATTTCAAAGTTTGGGCAATCCTATGCTGGATAGGGCCCAGAGTGTTGAAGAAGAAGATAGAAGACTTTCCTTCATTAATCTGCTGACCAGAGGCAACGAAGTACACATCCAAGACCCTTCGAAGATTAGAGCCCTCCCTCATATTGGCCATCCCCATCAAAGCAATATCATCCACAAATTGCAGGTGAGTTTAAGAAGGTAAGGTGTCGCCCCACTTCCAACCTTGAATAAGACCCAATTCCACATTTCATTTAATCCATCTCCCCAAACCTTCAACCAAAAGAATAAACAAATAAGGAGAGAGAGGGTCTCCCTGAAGAAGTCCCCTTGAAGCCCCAAAAAGCTCAAAATGACTCCCATTGATAAGCATCAAAAAAGAAATTGAGGTAACACAACTCCTAACCCATTGAATCCAATCTTCTGCAAAGCCAAAAGCACTAAGAATTCGCCAAAGGAGGACCACCTAACTCTATTATAGGCCTTTTCCATGTCCAGTTTGATAAACATCGCTTTTTCTTTTGACCTGGCCATAGAGTGAATTACCTCAGTTGCAATGACAATCCCATCCAGAATTTGCCTACCATCAATAAAACCACTTTGATCTTCAAAGGTCAAATCCACAATCCCCTTCTTCAACCTGTCAACCATAAGTTTAGAACTAATTTTGTATATAACATAGCATAAAGAGATGGGCCGAAATTGACTCAACCTGTCAACACCCTCCATTTTTGGGATAAGAGCAAGAAAAGTAGCATTGAGAGCCCTTAACATCTGCTTATTGCGTTGAGACTCATGAACCATCGCTAGGAGATCAAATTTGATGATTTCCTAGAATTCCTGAAAAAACTAAATCGGGAAACCATTCGGACCTAGTGCTTTCCCCTTTTTCATATTAAACACAATACCTTCAAGCTCTTCTAGCGAAATATCCCTCATGAGTTGCTGATTCATATTATCAGAGACAAGAGAAGGGATATAAGAAAGAATTTGCTCCTCTTCAGGAGACCCCCCTTGCGAGTCCTCTCGAAAGAGAGACTCAAAATACTGCACTGCCTCACTAGAAATTTTTGGGAAGGAAGAAAATCAGTCACTCCTATCATTAACCAATCCAATAATAGAATCACCCTGGCGCTTGGCTTTCACAAAGTTGAAGAAAAAAGCAGTGTTTTTGTCCCCTTCCTAAAGCCACTCAATTCGAGCCTTTTATTTCCAGTACAATTCCTCTCACAATTCCCATTCTTCCAGCAACTTCACAGCCTGAGCCTCAACTTGAAGCAAATCAGCTGTGAGCCCCTCCTCCCTAATTCTCCTTGTAATGTCATCCAGATCAGCTTGGGCGACACCTTTGCCTAGAAAACATTCCCAAAATATAGACGGTTCCACAATTTTAGCTCAAATTTAACATATTGAAGGAGTTTAGCAAAGACATACATTGATGTGCCATAAGCCCGTCTCCCTCTCCTCCACCAAACAGAAACCAAATAATTCAGCACGGATCCCGTAACCACACGAGTTGAAACTTAAAAGAAGGCTTACAAAGCACTCAAGTTGATACTATAGTCAACTTAATAGGCCAGTGGTTCGATCCTCTCCAATCCAAGATCTCAAAGCAAGAAGATCACATCCCTCCAACCCAGTAACAAGAAACCAAAAATTGATCTAACCTTTCTACAATCCAAGACTGACCAACCCAATGGTTGTTCCAAGTAAACCGACCATTGCAAGGTTTAATATCAACAAGATTCAAGGTATTGATATTGTCTCTAAGCAGCAATATAGAGGGCTCCAACCTTCCAATACCACCACACTTCTTAGCCAACTCACAAATAGCATTGAAATCCCCAGCCATAATCCAGGGATGGAAAGGCATCATACTACAAACCAATCTAATGTGAGACCACAAACCTTGTTTGCCCTAGAAATCAAAAGGAGCATAAATATTGGAAAATAATATGACTTCCCTTGTCTCTAGGCTAGTAGCAATCATAGACATAGAGGACCTAGAGGAAATCCACCAAAGAGGTTGGATTCTTCTAGGATTCCATAAACAAGCTAGACCCCCTAAAGCTCCCTGAGCTCCAATACTTTGTCTCTCCCCATTTCTCCACAACTTAGGCATCAAAACTTGCATATTCTTTATAGATAACTTAGTTTCTTGCAAAAAAATGGCATCAGGACTTTGCCTTCTGATTAACTCATGAACAGCTTTTTGTCTAGGACCGTTGTTCAAGCCCCTAACATTCCATGACAGAACAATCATTTCAAGGGGCTTGAAAAAATAGAATCCAAAGGCTTAACAGCCCCTAACTCTACCAAATTCTCACCAGCAAGTCTAATCTTTTCCATATCCTTTTTTCTGCCAGGTTTAACAAATATCATTTTTAAATTTTTGACTTGTACATGTATAAATAAATTTTAAATTATTACAAAATAGTATATAAATGTTGGTCAAATTATAATTAAAACTATTAGTATAGATATAACTTTAAAGTAAAATTAATTATTTTTTCAATATTTAATAATTAGTTTATTTGATACAAAAATATTCAATTACTTTTTTCAATAATTGAATGATAAGTTTAAATATATTTATAAATGTTATTTAGATATTTCAACTAAAAAATTATAGATTGATTTTTTTATTTAAATATTTAGAATTATAAATAAAAGTATTTTATTTAATAGTACCAATCAAAAAAATGTAATAGTAAATTCTTAACTTACTTAAATTTTATTACTATATAATATTATCTATTTAGAATATTTTATAAATTTAATTTCATAAACAACAATTATTACAAAAATATCTAACTTATAATTGAAAATATCAGTAAAGATGTAAGCTTAAAAGTATGTTAAATTTTTTTTCTAATTTAATGAATATTTCTAATATTTTATAATTATTTTATTTAATAAAAAATAAAAAATATTCGATTACTTTTTCAATGATAAGTTTAAATAATTTTATAAAATGTCATTTAAAATATCATAAGTAAAGATTATAGTTTAATTTTGTTATTTAAATATTCAAACTAAAAATAAAATATATTATATTTATATTTAAAATAATTTATTTAATAGTAAGTTCTTAGCTTATCTATGTATATTACTATATAATATTATTTTTTAAAAAAATTAAAAATGAAGTTACATTTTTAATAAGTTAAACTTGGAATATTATTATCCATATCATATTACTTCTACCTTTACATAAAAAATATTGTCAATATTGTATGAATTTTTAAAATCAATTAGATATGGTTTCTTAAAATTTTCATTCTGAGATTTTTAGCTAAATTATGATTAAAAATATTAATATAGATATAACATTAAAATAATTTTTTTTTTTCTAATTTAATAATGGTTTCCAATATTTAATAATTTTATAAATATTATTTTAGTATTTAGTACTTTAAAATTATTTAAGATTAAAAAAAAATGTCTTTTTACCATATCATTATAATATTCAAATAAAAAATTATTATCTATGATTTTTGAGATTAAACTAAACCTTCAGATAAATAATAAAAGAGTTTTTGTTAATAAAAAAATAGCATACTTCTTATAATGACCTATGAGTATTAATTGGCTCATAAATGTATTTCTTTTCTTGTCAATGAAGGACAACAGAGGCACGGGAAATGCAACATGTAAAAGGGTAGCGGGCTGGTGCAAATATGTTGCACCATAGCCAGTGCCATTAAAATATGGCTATTGTAGGAAAATGGAGTTGGTATTTAAATGCTATTTGGGGAATATACTTTCAGCTGACTTTATTTTGTAGACTAAAAGAGGAAGTACATTGTACCACATTTCTAGCGGTAACTAAGTGGGATTAGATGTCATTACTTTAATGGTGTTTAATTTTCCTGCTCTAATTTATGTGTCATTATTTGCAATCAAGTTTTTATTTTTAAATTTGGATTGGGTGTCATAAGTTAAAGCTTAATTATTTATTAGTCTTTCTTTGAAATACTCTCTTTGTCTCTTATTATATCTCTATCATCTCAATTTTACAACCACTACTTTTTTCAAAAAAAAAAAATAGTAAATACTTCTTTCTTATATTATTATAATTGCACCTTTTTTTAACCCATTTCAAATTTTATATCCCCTTTTATACATTTTTATTTAATTGTAAAGATAGGTTAAAGAGCTTTAAAAGCATTCAAGATAATTTGACACTTGACTATTCAAGTCATAACTGAGTTTAAAACATGCATTAGAAATAATAGATACTTTCATTAGAGTTGACATTATTAAGTCATCAACAAATCAATATAAAACACTTTCATCAAACCATTTTTATTGGACAAAGGATCGTACCAGGGAACCTCAACCTAAGCAATTGTTCAGACATAGGCAAAAGATCTCCTTGGCACTACCATTGAATAAAGATATAGACATATATGACTCTAATGAAACCCCTAACATTTTCAGCTCGGAAGATCATGTACCCCCTCTCTACTTCAAATACCTGAGAATCTCACCAAAACACACACAAATACAAAAAGCATGGGAATGATAATAGGTCAAGGTCAGAATTTTTTTTTATAAATCATAATAACAATTAATTAAGATCATCATTTGGAAAAAAAAAAAAACCATTCGAGAAATTGTTATCTCCTTTCTTGCCAAGTATCGAATATTAATATTTCTATTAGATCACATAAATATCTTTAAAATAAAATATATGAACTCTATACAAAGAGATATAAATATAGAAAGATAGATGTAGACAAAGATATGGATAGAAGAAAATATATAGAGGAGCTAAAGAGAGGTTCAAAAAGAAATAGAGATACATATACAAAGTAGTAGCTTCTAGATGGATTAAATAAGAGAAGAGGGAGGGAATGACACAAATAGTTAGAAATATAGAGAGATAGAGACTAATAGAGAGTGTTAGAAAGAGACAGAGAGAGGTAGATACAACTAGAGAAAAATAGAGTTATAGATATGTGCAATTGGGAAGAGGTAGACATCCTTATTCACAAAGACTATTGCCATTGTTCTCTATCTACCCCTCTCCTATATATATTTTTCCATAACATATTTTCAACATTTCTTTGGCATAACCATTGCACACCAAGGTGTGATTGCTAGTTATATTTCAATCACAACATGACTTGGGATCACGCTACATTATGTAGAGTATGGTGTTGTTTTTTGACAACTCACACAATAAGTTCTATTTTTTGACTTCATTTTTAATTTTAAATACATTCTCTATAAAAAAAAATTATTAAGTGCAATTCATTTTTTTAATATTTAAAATAAAAATATATTCTATTTATTTAAATATACAATTTTTTTTTAGTTTTAAATCTTAAAATAAAAAATGAATTACACTTCATGAATTATTTGTTAACTTCTCATAATTATGCTACAGATTAATTAACTGAAATTAAATAGAGGAAGTAAATATAGTAGAAGTCAATTACACATCAACAATAGAACAGAGGTTAAGGAAACCTCAGTTTGCGGAAAAACCTAATTCTGTTGGATTTTCCATTCGACCTAACAACAAACTTTCTCTTGTAGGAAATAATAGAGTTTGCTACAACAACTTTACATATATAGAGCATGTAGGCACCTAAATCTAATTACACCATTAGGTAATCTTATTTAGTCATCTTCTAAGACATTATTGATTAAATATTTAGTATTTAAATCAATTAATTGTCATTCCCTAGTCAATTAATTAATTTAATTAACTATAGTCCAATTGATAAAATCAAATGATAACCCAAAATAATTTATCAATTAAAACCCTATTCCTCTATTAAATTAAATAAATGTCCAAATCTATTTAATTTAATCCCAAACCCCTTTTATTAAATAAATCATTTAATAAATCAACATAAACCCCCTAAACCATCCTAAAACGTATCTTTACCCCTAATCCAACCCATTCACCCATACTAACCTCACTTAGCCTCCCAACTAACCCATCCCATCAAAGCTAAGCCACTTACCCCCTAACCCCCTTTCTAAGAAAAGCTTAATCCCACTCCTAAACATATGCACAACTTTAAGTAAGGGTTAAGACTTACAAACCCAAGCCAAAGTCAATTGTCTCCCTTGTCCTCTTCTAACCCTATCTAAGAGCATTAATGGCTCTTACATGTCATTAATGCCTCTTAAATCCCTCTTACACACTCTTCCTCCCTCATTACTCCCTTTGACCATCCATTTTGCCCATCCCCTTGCACTCATCCTCCTTGTGACAAGTGTCACTCCTTGACTAGCTACAAAGAAGCACAATCCATGCGCTCCCCTTTCAAAGCATCTTAGCCCTCCCTCACTATTATTCCATTCTTACATCCTGACCCTCCATCTCACTACCCCTTGGGCTATAAATAAAGCTCTTCCCTCTCACAATCCATATCATCCACCAATGCAAACTTATAATGTTCCATTGCCCATTGTAACACAGCTATTTCACACCCTTGCTATGTTAAGATCCACTCACACCATCCATTGTTGAAATCTCCACTCATCCTCTTGCATGATAAACACCCCACCACTTGAAGCTTGAGCACAGCTAAGCACACTTGACCCACATCTATCTAGACACACCAAGGTCATCACAAGGCACATTTAAGGAGCTTACCATTTTTGGTCTGCTTTCTTCCATGATTTTTTCCTCTCTGTCCTATCATAAGTGTTTGCTTTAATTTAGTTTGTGAATGTTGAATTTAGTCTTAATGTTCTTTACATGCTAGGTTTTTAGCATTATATTTTGGCATGCCTGGTGGGACCCCACATTTGGGTCACTATAATCATGTCTTTTTTCTTGTTTTATTAACTAACCAACCTGACATTTTGCACTTGTTTGTGTAGGTATTTGGTTTTCTAACATTGTTTGCAAGTATCAAAGTCCCCAAGTAGGAAGTGCACTCTCGAACATACAACAAAATCCCAATTCAAACACCTTACGAATACCTTTTATTCATTAGTATTTGCAGTCACAAATTTGTAATTTTATACCAGTAGGATTGCGAATCCATGCAGGCGGGATAGTGTTTTTTCATAAACCCCTCCACCACGTGGCATCAAAAACTATCCTTAACATTCTTGCAAGCAACTCTTCTCACAGGAATGCAAGCTTTTATCAGTGGGATTTCTATAAAAACCTACGAGAGCACTCAACCAGATGAACTAAACCCTAAATACCACCTTTTTCTCCCATCGTCGAACCTACAGATACACCTATCAATGGGAACGTTACCCCATTAACTCGTGGGATTGTGCTATCACGAGATCACTCTATGATTATTTTTTCCTGCGGCCTTCTTTTCCTAAAGTTTCACTAGGTTTATGTACCAAAATATCGCATATTTTATATGACTTTTCCATGTTGTGGGATCGCAGGTCAATGCCCATGGGTTCACTGGTCTGACCGACCATTCTTAACTATTTACTATTTTTTGTTGTAGGGACATTTTGCTAGATTCCTAACATTTATTCTTGTAGGTTTTCTTAAAATACTTGTTAGAAAATCACTCTTGAATGCTTATAAGAATAATTATAAGTCTTCTTGATGGAATGAATGTCTAGCTATTAATATGTTTTCATTGGAATGTTTGGTTAGATAAATACAAAATTGAATCTTGAATGTTGAGTTCAAAAATAAAACCAATATGACGAACATTTCATTTTTAAGTTACAAATGAACATTATCCAAAAACACTTCAGTTTTGGGGTTTAAAAAGAATTCATCAAATCTCAAATTCTATAAAAACAAACTTGTTCTTATTCCCTCCTTTTCAAGGATTTTGTGCACAATTCCTTTTCTTGGCATGATTTATTTTGTTGGCCATTGCTGTTAGTTGGAAATGAATGTTGTATGTTAAAATCATGTGTATTGTCAAGATTAGCTATTAGAATAAACTAAAGTGTCCAAAATAGAAATGAACCAAGTGCCTTGTGTGTTTGAGATTCTGCCCTTTAGCACATCTTCATCTTCTCTATTTTTTGCAACCTAAGACCTTAAATTATGTGATGCATGTACTGAAATTTGTTAGCAAGATCATTTGCAACAACCTAGGAATGCTTCTAGTGAGTTCATCCACCTTTGGGAAGTGTGTCCCCTTTGGTGAGAACTTCAAACTAGTAAAAATATGGCTAGTAAATAAATGAAAGGAAAGGTAAATTTTCTTTCTGTATCAGGCAAGTTTGAGCGGAGTGTTTTTGGTGGTAGCTTAAGGTGGGAAAACTTTCCCACAATTTTAGCATGTTTGGAATAGATCCTTAAGTGGATCACATACATGATAATTGATTAGTTGACTCCACAAACCTATTTACAACCCAATTTAGTCATCATGATTTTATACTTGGTATGTTAATTCACAATACAAGGGAAACAACATCCCTCAAGATTACTCACCATTGTGCCCCCCTGATAAAGGCATAAGGCTACTTGAGTTTCATCTCCAAGAGTCGTCCACATAGAAGGGGGACTTTTATTTGCCATGCCTTGAAGATTCTTTGATGTGTATCATTTGTTGATTGACTCTTGTATTGACTCACCTCTTTGATTAGAGGGACATATTGCGTTAGAATCAAGAGACATCAAGTTGTGGATCATTGAATAACATATTGCAACCAAAATCTGACCTTAGGAATAAAGAGTGTGTTTGATTTATCTTGTTTGTGCAAAAGACCCATAATAAGTATTTGTAAAACGTACACATTTTCTATGGTTACTATCAAATCCTTTTGCTAAAGAGATCACTTGTTTGTCTTTCTCAAAGTTACTTTGACCTTTGAGAGATTGTTTTCTCACAATTCATCGCATTGGAATCTTATCCTTTTTATCTCCAAAATAGTTGTTAGCAAGTCTATTCGCAACAAATTTGTTCTCATTGGTTCGACTTTACCTTTTTCAAACTATCCTTGTTATTTCAGAAACAATTGTTAGCAAGCCCATTCACAACAACTTTGGGTTTTAGGCCACTTTTGATTCAACTATTCTCCTTGATTGAAAAATTTCTTTGTGAGAACTCAACAAACATTCATCATCAAACCAAGTTTGTCCTTACCTTTTTCAAAGGATTAGTAGCAAGTCTATTCACAACAATCCTAGGCCTAGTTTTTCCCAATTTGCTAGTTATATCCTAAACCCAAACCACTTTGCCCTTTATATAGAAAATGCCATTTTCTTCAAAACTAGTTACTCGCCAACTGATTTATGCTTTCAACCTAAGGTAAAATGATATACATAGTGTAGTCACTACCTCTAAAACCCACAATTGTGATAAATCCCATAGAGTTATCTCATGTCAGGCCAACCCAAGACCAAGTTCAAAAAAGCTAAACTTCCACAAATACCAGCTTACAAAGAAATAGAAACAAAATGTAAGAAGCATACCTCCGACCCAAGGATCACTAAACTAGACCAAATCAAGAAAGATGGTGTTGTTGTTGCACTACAAATTGAGTGAGATTACAAAATTTAGAACTTAACTCTCAGATGTGGTGTCAACCAAAACCTTATCAATAAATCTAGTGTTACCTACTTTGATTAGGTCCTTTTTTTTTCACACACGCACTTATGCATTTATCCCCTCATATGCTTAGTTTTTCACATAGTTCCTCATCCTATTTAAGCATCTGTTAGGCTCATCCCCTCCTTTTTTGTCAAGAACCTTAGGTTTTTAGAAATCATCCAAAATAAGCATCATAAGTCCAAATATCCTCCTTTATTTACTCCCCACTTAAGCATTTGGTATCACCTCATTAAGAATTTTTTACCCTAGAAACCTCCACCTATCACACTATCATAGTTATCCTTAAACTAAGCATTTTTTAGGATAAGTTGTCACTCTCTTTTGTGCCCCTCATCACCTTTACCGAAAGGTTGGGCTACACACTTGATCACCTTTTGTCTTCCAAAAGGTCATAAGGCTATCTTAGGATTCATATCACCATCACATTTTCGAGTTCACACATAAGGGAAGCATACTCTCTTTTACTTAGCACCATATCATTTAGGTTCCCTAGCTATCATTAGGAAAATTCCCACACATTCTCCTTTACATCTTATAAATTCCCTCCACCCTAGTCTTCAATGGTCCCAAAACCATCATTCACCTCAAGAAATTCTATGCCTAAGATCCTCAATGTATCCTACTACCTTAGAGAGAAAAAAAAAATTTAAAAATAGTAAAGAAAAATAAGTGTCCAATGGTGAAAATGTGGCAATTCAACTTCCTTGGATAGATACCCTAGTGAAAACCTAGCAAATATGCACCATGCATAGTTAGCCTATTCATTATCTATCAATGAACTACATCTCCACCATCACCCCTTTGCACCTAATCACCCATCTTCCCATTTTCCAAAGGTGTTCCAAGAGTTTCATCCTCACACTTCCACAACTCATGAGATATTCTCATTATCCCTTGGCTTGGAAAACCTATCCAAATCATGTATTTTATCGTGGTTCACACATTTATCCCACCCTATACCTTTTTGCATGTATCATATCTATTATATCTTATTCTTTGTACCATGCCCATGTATCATACCCTTGTAACAATAACAATACTATATGTAATCATACCCTTGTAACAATAACAATACTGTATGATGATATCTCCTTATCTTGAGCTTTTCCCCATCATATGAAAACCTACTACCATATTTTACCATATTTCTTAAGTCATCCACATGTTGTATAGTCCCACTTGTACTTTTTCAAAATCCTATAGTTAAACCCCACATCTCCAACTAGTTGTTTGTAGAGAGTTATGGTTGCCAATTGTGTGATCGTCCCAAATACTATCGCTAAGTATAAAATTATACCAATCTCTTTGGCAAAAAGGTTACTTTCTCATGGATTTATTCTTTCTTTTGATATTGGGTTTTTTGTATTTTTCTTCAAATGGATCTTTTCCAAGTGATTAAGTTGTTCCCTCCTCACTATCGCCATGATATTTTATATCATGGTCTGCTTTGACTGGGGCAATTCAAAAGAAAGGTTTTGATCAAGGTCATTTTCTGCTTGTCAGTCACTCATATATAACCCTTGCATATTCCAAACATGTTTTTATTTATGATCACATGATGCAGTTGGGAAATATCATTTTCTTGTGAATCACCCAATATCATTTACACACTGATTTCTCTGGGACTCATGTCTGATGCTAGAACAATCATTGTGTGCTAGTTTGAGTCAACCCTATTTAATATTAGGGAAAAGGCTTTGATGTTCCTATTAACCTTGGCATATCCCTAATATTCCTATATCAAATAAAGTGCTCACACTACATGGTGGTACTTCTTTATGAAGTACCCCACCCTCAAGCTTCAAGTGTATCCCATCACCCTTGACATTTTGACCCATACAGAATATTACTTGTTCATACCACCTTTTCATGCATCTATACTAGCACATCCTACACATTCTCCTTTTACCCTACACATCTATCCTCTCTACACACCCATTCCTCCACAAGCTCCTGTCTACCATAGTATCATCTCTCCATGTCATCCCAATCTCCTCCCCAATTCCATCTCCCTAAGTCTCCTACAAACATTGTGCATATTTTTTCCACCTCCAAAACAAGGTTATGATTAATTAGTAAGATGTTTCAGCATCCTCCTATGCACCACATATGTTTCCCTATCACTCTACTTACCTTTCATATCATGACCACTCATCTCCCCTGCATTCCCTTAATCTCTTCCATTATTTTTATTCATTATTTGCCTCATCTTAAATTCTTTGTCACTCATCCTGATCTTTATGATACATTTCTTTTGGGTCCTCCTTGTGCTATCACAACTTTGGATCCCTCCATTATCAAAATCTCTCAATTCACTTTCCTTATCCTGAACATTAAGTTCATCTTCATTATCATAAACTTATAAATCGTATACCCTAGGCTAAGGTTTCACTATCATAGTTTGCATTCATTTAATGTGTCTACCATCATAGTTTATGTTCGTTTATCATGCCCACCATCATATTTTATGTTCATTTATCATATTCACCATCATAGATTGAGTTATTTTATCATATTCACCATTATAGAGTATGTTCATTTATCATATCCATCATCATAATTTTAAGTTTATTTATCATGTGTTATCATCATAGATTATATTCATTTATCATATCCATCATCATATACTTAAGTTCATTTATCACATTCTATCATCATAGTTGGAATTCATTTAATCGTGTGCCATCATCATGTTCTTCAATTCATTTTCTCACGTGTTTTTCATCATAGTTTCAAGTTCGTTTTATCATATTTCACCATTATAGTTTGAATTCATCTTATTATGTTTCCCCATTGTAGTTTGAGTTCATTTATCACATCTTATCATCATAATTGGAGTTCATTTTAAATCATGTTCCATCATCATAATCTTGAGTTCATTTTATCATAGATTACATTCATTTTATCATAGTTTACATTCCTTTTATCATAGTCATTATCATAGTTTGCATTCCTTTTATCATATTTATTATCATAGCTTACGTTCCTTTTATCATATTCATTATCATAGTTTATGTCCATTTTATCACATTTTATCATCATGGATTTACACTCATTTCTTGTATTTCATCATCCTAGTTTACATTTTATTCTTTTTTCATCACCCTCATTTTAAAAAGTCCATTCAATTTATCTTTCTCATCCTAAAAATTGAAACACATTACATCTGTCATCATATCTTAGGTTCATTTCCCATTGTTATTAGTTGTCATAAACATCATCATAACAAAATTTTCCAAATCTCATCATTAAGCATATCACATCCTGCATCATAGAATGTCAACACCATCCAAAAAACTCATCATAAAGAACATCACATCCTGCATCACAACACATAAGTAAAACCATATATCTCATAAAAATCACATCCTACATAAAACCATGCTAGTCTCTCCTCTATATCTAACCCAATGCCTCTCATACAAACATACATTTAAGAAACAAATCACGACATAGTAAATCCATACATCCATATCCCACCCCAAAAAAATGATCAGATCTATATATCACACCCACAAAGAATAGAGAATAGATCACCCATCCCTGTAAAAATACCAAAGTCCACTATAGTCTAGATATCCAATATCCCTATAGTATAAAGGCCCATATCAATACATTGGTTTTGTGCCTACAAAAATACATCCAATGATACATCCAAAAATATTATGTAAGATACAACATATCACTAATACCCCTCATCCATCGCCTTCTCATCATGAGATTCATAGGTGCCTCTCTCTACATCTGATGCTACTACTGGTGGAGGTGGAAACCTCATCTGTCCTCCTCCTACTAACCCCCTTGTCTTGTCACTGGCTCTGCCATGTCCTATGGATCTACCTTGTGTGCTAAGACACACTATTCCTTTGTGAGCCGTAAGTGCTCCATCCAGTCTCTTGCCCTTCCTACATGCCTGTATGGGTCCCAGTTATACCTAACTATGTCAGTTGTCTATAATGCTCTATCTGCTCAGTTAGCACCACCATATGATATCTCCTATGATAGAATCCTGCTCTCTCCCTCAAATCCTCCACCCCCCCCACCCCCCCCCCCCCCCCCCCCCCCCCCCACAACCTTCTCAACTCCTCCAATCCTCCACCTATAGCTACCTGTGCCCTCATGGTCACCACCTCCACCACGAATCTATCCCTCTCCTCATAGATGGTGTCCATCCTTGCCTACAAAATTTGTCTCTCTAATGTCACCACCTCCAATCTCCCCTCCAAGTGCCCACCCTCTACTCGTAGTGTCCCCAACTCTAGCCCTACTTTATCTGCCTATAAATGTGCCACATCATGATCATGTCTAAATTGATCTCGCTCTATCCTGAGTTGATCCCTCTCATATTGTATATCTACAATAGCTAGCTAGTTGCCTCATGTTTTTGCTATAGGGACACATACCTGCTAGCTAGTTCATCATCCCCTCTCCCTGATGATAAGCCACCTGCACCTCGCCCTCCACCTACTGGCCCTTGTCCACCATCCTTCTATGGTATCCTCTCCTCCACCAGCCTATCCTCTCCCCTCTTGTGTTCTGGCCTCACCTCCTTATGTCTCCTACCTCACAACCCTCCACCTCTATCTCAATGGTGCCTCCTCCTATACCGCCATTGCTGCACACTATTATAATCCCTTGGCAATATCTCTCCCCTACCTTGCTGTTTAGGAAATCTCTCCTACCACCACTATTACTCTCATAACCTAAGCCTGACCTACTAGCCTAGGGTACTCAAAACCATCTCGGTACTCCTACGTTGAGCCTTCATTTGTGACACCCCCAAACTAGTCCCACTCATGTGGCTCTAGGTTTCGCCATGCCTATAATAACCCCTCCCTCTGAAGTGCAGGCCCAAATATAGTGATTGATTCTCATGTCACACAGTAATACTAGTTTGGCTCCCCTAGGGTAAGCTATCACACTTCGAACTATTGTAGGGCCATATCTAGCTGGTACTGCTATGCAATATACTCCCATTGCCCAAAAATAAAATAGGGAAAAATAGTTTATGGAAAATTCTACCTCTCTTTTGCCTATAGCCCGAGACCCATATATGGCCTCCATGTCACAACTCAGATCTTATCTATCTAGACTCACCAATAGTCCACCTCTTTTGTATGATGGTACATAAGTGGATCACCCCAGCTGTATACAATTAGCTCCTCTACCTGCCTCTTCCTCCTCCCAAATAGCCTAAACACCATAATATGCCCCTAGGTCCATACTTGTAACAATGAAGGGAACCCCACACTCCTCCCTTGGTGCCCTACACCTTGATATACTATCTAATGAAGATCATGATACAACTCTACAAGCATCAGTGAAACCCATACTGTAGGGACTCTAACATCCATAATCTACATAATAGTCAGTATGAACACCAAAGTTACTCCTTTACCACCCATATCTAGGGTAGTATAGCCTAAAAATTTCCCGCATACATAGAAATAGATCCTCCTCTCCATGACTATTCAATCTAGGTGCTCATCTAAAGGAAAGTAGCCACTCTAAATACAATATTGTACTCCTAGCCCCACCAATCGTTGTACCACCACCTCTCTTGTCATCTCCCTCATTGCCATCACTGGTGTCCCTTGAACAGGTGACCTAAAGATCCTATAGACATTCTCTAAGATTAGTGTCACCTCCCCTATTGGTAGGTGAAAGGTGTTAGTCTCATTGTGCCATCACTCAAAAAGGGCTGTCACCATGGCCCAATTATGTCCATTTATGCAAAAATCTTGCCAGGTACCCCAGGTCAATACCATCAATCCTAGCCTACTCTGGAGGCATGAATTGCTCTCTAGCTTGTAGTATGACTGCTTGTCACTCCTGTGACACCAACATGTATAGCACTACATAAAAGCTAACAACATGTCAGTTTTCATTTTCTACACAGTCTAACCTAATTTAAAAGCCCACTCCCTTCCCTCAGTCGAGTTCCTTTTCTTCCTACACAATTTTGCACTTTACCCTTTCCCAGTGTTCCCGCTAATATGTTCTTGCAAATGATAGTGGCTCCCAATCTTGCAGGATCACTCTTTAATTTTTGACTGCCTCCCAAAACCCTATCTAAAATTCCAACTATCCCATATGCACCCTTGCATTCTCTTAGCCATAGCTTATTGTGGGAACATGCCCAACCCATTACCCCTATCGATCAAATGTTTTCTTGTTCCTACGTTGACCTTTTCCTAAAACACTACCCTTAACCATGGACTCACATTCCTAAAACTAGGAACATGTCTCCACTAGAGAGCTTGCTACCCTACAACATATTGTTAGTAGATTCATGTTATCACACAATCTTCCTACCCAATTTGCAATCTCGCGAATACTATTTCCAACACCTAGTTTTGACCCTACCCTTTAATTGATTTTGTGGGATTGCTTTCCTGTCGATACCTACAATGATCCCATCATACTCATGCCTATGGGAACATGTTTTATAAATTGTGGGAATGCTATAAAAATAAATGCATGAATGACAAAGAAAGTTTTTTCTACCCTATCGATTGATCTAGTGTTTGCCACACTTGTACTCACCATACCATACCTACCCAATGCTCTAGTTGTCCATGCACAACCATCTTATCGTCCAAATCAGAGCTCCAAACAATAATATGTCAATGTTAGTATAAGAGCCAATGACCCTTTCTACCCCTCTTAGCCCCCCTTATTGACCTTGGGTAGTGCCCTTCTTCCCTCTCTACCTCCTTCTACTCCCATCATTTCCTCTCGTCCTTTTAGTTTTACCATTTTATTGTCTTTTTTATGCTCCCCTTGCCCTTTGATGTCCCCTCACTCCCACCACTTCATTTTAACCTTTTCAATAAGTCACTGAGATTCATTTTCTCTCCCTATTGCCCTCTTGAGGGGGCATCACATAGTACAATCTATCTTATTCTTTCAAATTGAGGCAACCATGTTGCTTTAAAAAAAAAAAAGTCTTCTTTGTGTTGTTTATATTTAAACTTCTTTGAAATAGTGTTGTCCCAACACTATATCAAAGAGGGGCAAAATGTAGACAGCTAAATCTGATTACACCATTAGATAATCTTATTTAGTCATCATTTAGGACATTATTGATGAAATATTTATTATTTAAATTAATTGATTGTCATCCCCTAGTCAATTAATTAATTTAATTAACTATAGTCCAATTGATAAAATTAAATGATAACCCAAAATCAATTTATCAATTAAAACCCTATCCTCTATTAAATTAAATAAATGTCAACATCTATTTAATTTAATCCGAAACCCCTTTTATTAAATAAATCATTTAATATATCATCCTAAACCCCCTAATCCATCCCTAAAACCGATTTTTACCCCTAATCCAACCCATTCACCCATGCTAACCTTACTTAGCAGGCCTAACTAACCCATCCCATCAAAGATAAGCCATTTACCCCCTAACCCCCTTTCTAAGCTAAGCTTAATCCCCTCCTAAACATGTGCAAAACTTTAAGCAAGGGTTAAGACTTGCTAACCCAAGCCAAAGTTAATAGTTTCCCTTCTCCTCTTCCATCCCTATCCAAGAGTATTAATGGCTCTTAGATGCCATTAATGCCTCTTACATCCCTCTTACACACTCTTCCTCCCTCATTACTCCCTTTGACAATCAATTTTGCCCATCTCCTCCCACTCATCCTTCTTGTGACAAATGTCACTCCATAATTGGCTACAAAAAAATGCAATCCATGTGCTCCCCTTTCAAAGCATCCTAGCCCTACCTAACCATTCTTCCATCCTTGCATCATGACCCTCCATCTCACTACCCCTTGGCCTATAAATAAAGTCGTTCCATCTCACAATCCATATCATCCATTAATGTAAACTTATAATGTTCCATTGCCCACTATAACACAACTATTTCACACCCTTACCATGTTAAAATCCACTGACACCATCCATTGTTGAAATATTCACTCATCCCCTTGCATGATAAACACCCCACCACTTGAAGCTTGAACACAACTGAGTAGACAACCCCTATCTATATGGACACACCAAAGTCATCACAGGGCACACTTGAGGAGCTTATCATTTTTGGTCTGCTTTCCTCCATGGTGTTTTCCTCTCCATCCTATCATAAGTGTTTTCTTTAATTTAGTTTATGAATGTTGAATTTAGTCTTAATGTTCTTAACACACTAGGTTTTGAGCATTACAGAGCCTAGTTGTTTTACTTAGCTTGCAAGGAAAGAAACTTTCCCTACTTTCTTTGGCTTTGAAATCACTCCTAGGGTATAATGCAACATCAAAAACTCATAATCATTCAAATAAAAACTAATGTTTTTACTAAACATCCAACTTCCAAGCTACCAAAAAAATCTATAAAATGATAGAGGATATATTTAAAATTAAAATTTTTAATAACCCCTAGAAATCAAAGTTAACAATTACATTAAAAATTCTATAGTATAAGAAATGATAAACTAGAGCAAGGAAAGAAAATAATCCAAGGAAGATAAGTATGAAATAATGTTACCATGAGATAAAGAAGATCCAAGAACATACACCAAGGTAGTTCAAAAATGGAGACAAGGATTTGAAAGTGGAAAGCAAAGAAAACCCCTTGTGAGTATTATGAATGAAGGCAAATGCCGAGAGACAGAGAGAGAGAGAGAGAGAGAGAGAGAGAGAGAGAGAGAGAGAGAGAGAGAGAGAGAGAGAGAGAGAGAGAGAGAGAGAGAGAGAGAGAGAGAGCTAAATACAATAACATCAATGTGATTTGTAAAGAAAGAGAAATGAGCGTCTCTTTTAAAGAGATGAGAAAGGAGTTGCATTTGTTTACATGTGTAACTCTCATTTCTATGAATGACACATTCATAACAAGTGTATGCAAAGTGGCAAGATCATCTTAAGTAGGATAAACTAAATTCTTTAATAAAAGGAATTATAAAATGAGTTGTCCTCACATGTGGACTAGAGGACAAGTAAACAACATGTCCTCCACATGTGTACAATAGGACAAACTACATTTAGGGATACTTGGAAAATTCCCAAATTAAATACATCCAAGGAAAGACTAACATTTCTAACATATACAAATAAAAATTATCATTATTTATTAATTAAATTTAATAAATCACTAAAATAGACTATGAATCTTTATTATCATTGACTCTTTAATAAATAATAATAACAATTAATTAAATAATTTTCTATTATGAATAATAAATTAAAGTTAACAATTTAAATCGATGACCAAAGTATTGAAAGATATGACCCTTCATGGGAGAATTAGCAATATGTACAAACCCATAGCAAAAGGGAGGAAAGAAAAGGACACATAGGAAGAGATCAGAGTCAAGCATGAAAAGAGATTAGAGTCAAGCATGAAAATAATAAATAATGGAAGGAGACATTGGTGCCTAGATGAAACAAAAACCATCACCAATCTCCAGTAATCACGACACTAAAAGTGTGTGTGTAGTAGATTGAAACTGAAGGGAGGACATACAATAATGGTTTTAGACAAGTTTCTTAAGCCATCACTATGCTTCTAAAGTAAGGATCAACAAATTGATACAAATGATAAGGGACACCAATAGGTGTAACATCAAGTGGAAACATCAAATTCCACACTAGTGTAATATTATGAAAAGAGTATTCTAGTCACCATCATGGTATATACCTACAACTAAAGTATAGACTCCAAGGAACATACATTCTGCACTCTCAACTATCCTTAGAAATGTAGGAATAATAGGCTTTGGGTTGGAGTGAAGCAACACGACCTACAAGGGGCATCAATAATTGTAAGAATTTTCCTTAGGGCAGAATTTACCCAAGACCAAGGAACTCAAAACACAAGCACAAATTAGACCAGAGTATGATTAGAATAACTGTATAGTATTCCATACCATGTACGAGTACACTAGGAGTGCCTCAATATAAAGGCCTTTGAGATGAATCTAGAATGCCTCAAAATCAGCATCATGATAAGTCCTACAACCAAGCACATGTCCACTAGATATGGGTTATCCTCCATTAAGCACAGAAGTAAGTGCGATGATGAGAGGATAAGCGTACAATGGTGTGACATGAAAATCAGTGCTGTAGACAACATGTCCTAAATTAGGAGTGCAAATAACTATGTTATCTACATGAAAACTTAGTCAATGATGCAAACTCCTATGTTATAGATACCATGTGCATAATTAGAGTTGCGTGCTTTTGTGTTGTCTACATGACAACCTAGAAAGGTGTGCAAAATCCAAAGAGTCTCATAAAAATAAATAATAAAATAATGCACTATCCTAAGTAAACTTAAGTTAAGTGTAAATAGTAAATACCTATTTACACCAACACCTCCCCTTAAGTGCAACTTAGGGGAATGCACTTAAGCTCACTAATGCATGATGGGTCCTAGCTATGAGGCCATGTTAGGTACCCATGTACAAAAACAATGCTATAGAATGATGCAATGCAATCTCTCATAAAGAAAAGAAAGAGGGAAAACGTCATGGGAAAAACCATCCTCCAAAAAGAGAGACGAGTACAATAAAGAAGATGAGAGAGAAGAAGACCTCAAACGAGGAAAAAATCCCTCCCAGAAGAAGAAGAAGAGAGAAGTCAAGGGACTCCCCTTTCTGCAACATCTTGCACCCCCAAGAGATCTTGAAAATAAGCATACTTGATCTTGGTGAAGGGTTTGGTGAAGATATCAGCGACCTACTCTGCTATAGGATAGTATTGTAGTGCTATGATTTTCTCATGTATAAGCTCTTTGATATAGTGCATATGAATCTCAATGTGCTTTGTCCACTAATGCTAAATTGGATGCTTAGAGATTTCAATGGCACTTTGATTTTCACAATGAATAACTGTCAGCTTAGGTATATCAAATCCAAACTCCTCTAGGATGTGCTATAACCAAAGAGCCTCTGTAGCTGCATTGACAGTTCCTCGATACTCAGCCTCTATGGAAGAAAGAGCAACATTGTTTTTTTTCTTACTTTTCCAACAAATAGGGTCAGAACCAAGGTGGAATATGTACCCTAAAGTGGAATTGCAAGAATCTAAGTCTCCTGCATAGTCTGAGTCTATGTATCCAATCAACTAAAGTCATGTACCTATTGCATAATGTATTCCATGTGTATGTGTACCCTTGATGTAGTGCAAAATGTGCTTGGAAACCTTCCAATGAAGCTCACATGGTTCTTGCATAAAGCGTGAAACTATACCAACTGTAAAAGAAATATTAGGGTGTGTATGTGTCAAGTAGATAAGGCTCCCAACTAATTGTTTGTATAAATTAGCATCAACAAGTGGAGTGGTACACGTAGCCTCTAGCTTGACACCTAATAGGAAGGGAGTAGGAGCAGGCTTGTAGTCACTCATGTGAAACTAAGAAAGCAAGTCAAGAGCATACTTGGGTTGTTAAAGTGATATCCCTACTAAAGACTGTGTGATCTTAATGCCAAGGAAGTAATGTAGAAAACCCAAGTCTGTCATGGAAAATCTGTCCTGTAGAGAGGTCTTGACACTGGTAATGATGGATGAAGTGTTCCTTGTAGTGATCAAATCATCGACATAAAGCACTAGTATCAAGTGCAAGTCATCTTTTTGAAGAATGTAGACATTCAAATTAGAGTGACATCTGGTGAAACTTGCTGAGAGAGGGAAGGAATCCATTTTGGCATACCAAGCCTAAGCAGCCTGTTTAAGACCATAAATAGACTTCTTCAATCTAAAAACCATCATAGAATCCTGTACAAAACCCTTTGGATACTCCATATAAATTTTCTCATGAAGAACACCATTCAAAAAAGTGCTCTTCACATCCATCTAGTATACAACCCAACCTTGAGTTGTAGCAATTGCTAGTGTCAAGCGAATGGAGTTTATCTTGGCAACTAGTGCAAAAGTTTTTGTATAGTCAATGCTTGGAACCTATGAGAAACCTTTGGCAACTAGTCTAGCCTTATGTTTATCCACACTTCCATCTGCTGCAAATTTGGTTTGATAGATCTACTTACATTGAACAACTTTTCTTCCCTTAGGAAAGGGAACTAAGTACCATGTGTTATTTTTCATCAAAGAATTATATTCTTCCTCCATAGCCCTATCCCACTATGGAATTCCTAATGCTTCCTTAAAAGACTATGGATCTGAAGCAATGGCTATATATGCATGTGGAAATGACTTGTGTTGTGACCTAGTCCTCCAAGTGTCTAAAGAATTTCCCACCAATGAACCTATTGCATCAAGGTTTTTCTATGCCCAACGAGTTTTAGTGGAAGAAGAAGAAGGAATGACCTCAACTATTTGTTGACCCTAAAAAGGTGGTGTCCTATGAGTCAAAGTTAGAGGAATCTCATCTTCTGAGTCACTATCATCACTATGATCACTATCCATGAAGAAGGAAGAAGGAGGAGTTGAGTGTGAGAGGGTAGGGTAAAGGGTTGGTTAAAGTCATGATGAGTGGGGTTGAGTATGTAAGAGGGATGTAAGAGGAATGAGTGTGGAAGAGGGAAGAGTGTGGAAGATGGGTGTAAGAGTCATGAGTGGGCTTGTAAGAGTCTTTATGTTTTGTAAGAGCACTCATGACTTAGTGGTTGGGTTTTTTTGAGGGAAGACTTTGGTTTGGTTTAGGAAAGTCTTAAACTTGTTTAAGGAATGTGACAACATTAGGGGGTGGATTAGGCTTGGTTTTAGGATTAGATTAGGGATGTTAGAGATGTGCAAGTGGATGTCATTAATGAGGGTGGGTGAGTTAGTGGCTAAGCTTGGTTAGCATGGGTGGATGGGGTGGATTAGGCTAAATGGAGGATTAGAGATAGGTTAGGGGTTTTTAAATTTGAGGATTTCATTTATTAAATAGATTTATTTAATAAATGGGGATTTTTGGAATTAGACAGAAGAATAGGATTTAATTGATAAATAATAGATTATTTGATTTATCAATTAGGACTATAGATGATTAATTAAATTAATCAACTAGGGGATGACAAAGGATTAATTAAATAGAAATTTAATTAATAATGCCTTTTTAGATAACTAAATAGGATTACTAAAATAGTGTAATCAAATTTAGGTGTCTACATTTTGCCCCTCTTTGACATAGTGTTGAGACAACACTATTTCGAAGAAGTTTGAATGAAGACGACATGAGGAAGATGTTTTAGCAACAAGGTTGCCCCAGTCTCGAATAAGAAGAGGAGAGACTAGACTTAGATGATGCCCCCTCAAGAAGGCAACGGGGAGAGAAATGAGGCTCGATGACTTCTTGAAAAGTACAAGAAATTGAGGCGAGCTGAGACGCAGGTTGGCGAAGAGAAGGGGCTGAATTAGCTCAAACTCTCACTACGGGAGAATGATAAAGGGAAATCAGAGGCACAATAGTAAAGCAAGCTTAAGACTTTCCAGGATTGGGGGGGGGGGGGGGGGAGATGGAGGAGCGGAGCGCTATAAAAGGAATCCATGGTAGGGAGATGGATGATAGAATGATAAAGCTGATGCAACAAGATTTCAAAGAGTCAGATTGGCGGGAGATGGGTTTCGGGGATCCCTAGGACTAGGATTGTTGATCTCGAAAGATGAGGCTTGGTGGATTCCTAAAGCTAAGCGTGAGGAGTAATTCAAAGAGATACTGATGCATAAGCTGGGGTAGGGGCGATAGATGTAGGATATGGATGGGGGGGATAATGGAGATGAAGGGAATCCATTGAAGCTTTTTGAGCGGGGGGGATACTTCAAAGAGAAGTACCACCATGTAGTTGAGCACTAGATTTGCTATAAGACTGTTGGTTAATTGCTAGGGTTACCAAGAACATCAAGGCCTTTTTACCAACCGTCCAGAGGACTGATGAACTGACTCAAAACAAACACACAAGGATTGCCCCAGTATCACACATGAATCCTAGAGGAAGCAGCGTGGAAATGACAATAGGTAACCCACAAGCAGAAAAAGAAAACAAGCAAAAGACCTGATCAAGACCTTACGCTCTAATTGCCCCATTCGCTGCATACCATGATATGGAAGATCATGGCAACCTTGAGGAGGGAACAAGGAGATTGCTTGGAAAAGATATTTCAAGACCCAAAAGGGAAGATCCCAAATCAAAAAGAAAGTGAAAATCCAAAAGAGAACTGTTTGCCAATGAGATGGGTAGGACGAGGTACTAACGGACCAAGATTAGACATGAGGAAAGCTATATCCTGCAAGGACCTTTCAGAGAGCACCTAAGCTAATCGATCGGGATGAGTGATGCGTCTGGAAAGCTGAACTAACAAGGATAACACTTTGGTGATAGGAGATCTAGCTAAAGGATGCATTGGAATATCTAACCAAGGTGTGCGATGTGTGCAAGATGTTGACCAAGGATGAACTAACACGAAAGCCGGATAGATACAATGATACTAAGCTAAAGAGGATGTACAAGCTGACAGACCAAAATATTTTACAAATGTACAAGTTTGTTCATGTTTTGGTTTTCTGTGAGATGGAAATGTTTGTGAAGGATGGGGTGTCTATAATAGTTGATAGGTGGATAGGTAGATGGTTTGTGAAAAGCTTAAGGAAAATGGGATTCTGTGTGTGCATGTGATAGGATACAAGCTAGGATACAAGATCATTTACAAGATGGAATATGGTACAAGCTTTGGACAAGATTTGGATATATACAAGGTATGGTACAAGATTTACAAGGTATAATACAAGCTTTGGTACAAGATTTACAAGCTGTACAGGAGGTATTGACAAGCTCCATCAGATTTTGGATATTTGATTGGAACACCAAGGGAACAAGCAGGTGTTTTATGGGATGGTGGGTGGATGGATGAGGGATAGGATAGTGATAGATAATGGATTAGTCTTTAGCACACAAGGTGCCTGAATTACCAGGTTTTCACCAAGGTACCTATCCAAGGCGCTTGAATTGCCAAGTTTTCACCATTGGACGCTTATTTCTCTTTACTATTTTTTTCTTGTATTTTTCAAAAGCTGGGTTTACCAAGGATCTTCAAGCATAGAACTTCTTGAGATGAATGATGTTAGTGGGATCATTCAAGAGTTCTCCTTCTGGTGTAGATAATTGATAGGCTCCGGAGCCAAAGGAGGCAGTAACCACATAGGGACCAAGCCATGTAGGTTCAAACTTGCCTTTCTTTTCCCGATCTGCTTGGACTTTCATATTTTCTTTGAGGACCATGTCACCTGGCTGAAAGTGTCATGGGAGCACCTTCTTGTTGAAATTCCTTTTGAGACGAGTTTGATAGACTGTGAGATGGTCATAGGCTTTTTGTCTCTTCTCGTCTAAGAGATCTAGCTGGGTGAGTCGAGCTACTCTGTATTCTTCATCTGAGATTTGCCCTCGCAAAGATATGCGTGGTGAGGGAAGTTCAACTTCTATAGGTAATACCACTTCGGCACCATAGACTAGGGAGTATGGAGTTGTGCCTGTGGATGTACGGAAGGAAGTTCGATAGGCCCATAGAGCCAGAATTATTTGAAGGTGCCAATCACGGCCAGAATCATTGACAACTTTCTTTAGGATTTTGAGGAGGGTTTTATTAGTTGCCTCTGCCTGGCCGTTACCTTGTGGGAAATATGGGCTAGAAAACCGGTGATGGATGCGGAGGGAAGTGCATAATTCTTCCATGTTGAGATTTTCAAAATTACCTCCGTGGTCAGTGAAGATGGTGGATGGGATGCCGAAGCGGCAAACAATGTGGTACAAGATGAACTTGGAGACTTGAACTCCTGTAGCTGAGACTAGGGGGACTGCTTCCACCCACTTAGTGAAATAGTTTGTAGCTGTTATTATCCATTTATGTCCATCAGATGAGAGAGGTGTGATAGTTCCAACTAGATCAAGGCCCCAACAAGAAAAAGGCCAAGGTGGTGCAATAGGCTGTAGATCCTGTGCTGGAGCGTGCAAAAGATTTGCATGCTCCTGACATGGGAGACACTTTCTGACAAAGTCACAAGAGTCTACTTCAATGGTAGGCCAATAGTAGCCTGCTCTAAGGATTTTTCATGCTAGGACAATACCACTCGTGTGGGCACCGCAAAGTCCAAAATGTACTTCTTTTAATGCCATCACGGCCTCATTTTCATCTAAACATCGAGAGAGAGTATTGTGATAACCTCGACGATATAGGGTATTGGCTATGATAACATAGCGGGATGATTTTTGGATGAGGTTCTGGTGTTGGGTACGTGTGAGGTGAGGGGATATGATACCATCGTTAAGGTAAGCGTGAATTTCATGGTACCAAGGGGATTGGGGACCAACCAATATACAAACACAGTTTGAATCCTCATTCGCATAGGCAGGTGTGAGGAGCTGCTCAACTAAAAACTCATACTACGTAGCTTCTTGGGGAATTTCCAAGAGTGAGCCGATAGTGGCCATGGCATCTGTTGCCTTGTTCTGCATTCGAGGCACTTGTGTAAACTGAAGCTTTGTAAAATGCTGGGTCAGTTGATCAACTAGCTCTTTGTAGGGTAATAGTTTTTCATCTTTGGTTTGATATTCATTTAACACTTGTTTGATGATGAGTTGGGAATCACCAAAGACTTGTAACTCAGTGATATTCCATTCTGCAGCTATCTTTAATCCTGCTACAAGAGCTTCATATTCTGCTATATTGTTGGTGCAGTTGGTGCTAGGGAATTGTAGCTTGAAGGCCTTTGGAATGTAATCTCCTTGAGGTGTAACTAATAATATTCCTGCCCCTGATCCATGAGAGGTGTATGAGCCATCAAAATAAAGCTTCCATGGGGGCTGTTCTTCAATTAGGCAGATATGCTCATCTGGAAATTCTGTGAGCAAAGGATATGCATCTACTAGAGGTGCATCAGCTAGGTGATCTACTATAGCTTGCCCTTTGATTGCCTTTCTGTCCACATACTGGATGTCAAACTCACTTAGTAGCATAACCCATTTGGCCAAACGGCCTGTAAGTGCTGTTCTGGAGAGCATATACTTGAGAGGGTCAATCTTGGAGACTAGTTGGATGGTATGACTTAGCATGTAGTGGCGAAGCTTTTGAGTTGAGAAAACAACTGCCAAACAAGCTTTTTCCATAGGAGTGTAATTGAGTTCATAACCAACTAGGGTTCTACTGATATAGTAGATGGCTCTCTCTCTGCTATAATCATCATGTTGTGCTAGAAGTGCCCCTAGAGTAGTAGGTGTTGCTGATATATACAAGATCAAGGGACGACCAGGAACTGGTGGAACCAAGATAGGGGGATTGGTGAGATACTGCTTGAGCTGATCAAAGCTGTGCTGACATAAAAGATCCCACTTGAAGTTCTCATTCTTCTTTAGCAAGTGTGAAAATGGTGTACACTTATCTGCAAGTTGGGAGATGAAGCGCCGGATAGATTGAAGTTTTCCTTGAAGAGAGCAAAGCTGTCATAGTGTCTGGGGAGGAGGCATGTCTAAGATAGCCTTGACCTTTTTGGGGTCAATCTCTATACCCCGTTTAGAAACTATGAAGCCTAGAAGCTTAATAGATGTGACCCCAAAGACACACTTCTTGGGATTTAGCATGAGATAATATTGGGCCAACCTATCAAAGACTTTTTCCAGGTCAGCAAGATGATCCATGAAGGTGTGAGATTTGACCAGGATATCGTCCACATAATCTTCCAAAATGCTATGGATAAGATCATGGAAAATGGCTGTCATAGCTCTTTGATAGGTAGCCCCAGCATTCTTTAGGCCAAAAGGCATCATGGTGTAGGAAAAGGTTCCACAGGGGGTAGTGAATGCTGTCTTATGCTGATCCTCTTCTGCAATCTTGATCTGATTATACCTAAAAGATCCATCCATAAGGGACAGGATTTCATGTCCAGCTGTAAGATCTACAATCATATCTATGTTGGGCAAGGGAAAATCATCCTTTGGACAAGCTTTGTTAAGATCTCTAAAATCAGTACAGATTCTGATGTCACCAGAAGGCTTAGTGATAGGGACCATGTTGGAGATCCATTCTGAGTAGTCGATAGGTCAGATAACCTTAGCAGCTAACATTCTTTCTAGTTTAGCTTTGACTAGTAATGCCACCTTGGGGTGCATTTTCCTAAGCTTTTGTCTGACGGGCTTGATCTTTGGATCGACTGCAAGATGATGAACTACAAGCTTTGGATCAAGTCCTGGCATGTCCTGATATGACCATGCAAATCGGCCAATGTTCTCTCATAAAACCTCAAAGAGGAGGTCAGCTTGGTCTTGTGATAGGGATGCAGCAATGTGAATAATTCTAGGGATCTCTGAAGAACCAATGTTGACTTCTCTAGTATCCTCTATTAGAATAGAAGACACCTCTGGTCAATTATCTTGAGGAGGCAATACTAAATCCTCATGTTCTGCTTGTGGCTCTGGATTTTCTTGCTGAGGGGTTCTCTTCGCTGCCTTAGCTAGTCCCAGATTTACCTTAGTTCCAGTTTTGGGTGTATCGAAACTAGGTTGGGGATTTTCTCCAAAATACCCCTTGGGATCTAGCTTGTAGATGTAGGAAGAATCTGGCTTTGTCTTCTTATGAGGAGTTTTAGCTCCCATGAATCTTAGAAGTGCTTCCTCTGATGCGAACTCATCAATATGTATGCCACTTGGTTGGTCCCAATCTATGAGTTGTGGATGAGCAAGTGGTAGGTCAATGAGATGAATGGATAGTTCTCGGAGAATAGAGTCTCCTAGGAAGATTTGGTCTGGGATATCGTCGTAGGCTCTCTTTTCAACTTCCTCAAGAATGTCTTCAATTTCGACAAGGTCGCGGTGGATGTTCAAAAAAGCGTGACCATTCTCGTTGGTGCCCCCAGTTGTGGGTATGCCAAAGCCAAGACCTGACTTTATTTCCCAATCATGTGCTTCGATGGGACATTGCATGCCCCTTTCTTCTGGTCCTAGTCCACCTCCTTGATAGTTCCATTTTTCAATGACGAGCTTATGCTGTTGGGGATACTTTTGGCTGAAGTGATCAAGGCATGCTTGATTTCTTGGAGGTGCATCCTTATGTAGCCAAGTGTTGATATCTGGAGTGAGCTCCTCATGAAGAGGGGTTTTTGAGGACACAAAGGTGGTTGGGCCAAAATGTTTGTATCGAGGAGGTGGAATCTCCTTAGATTTGTGATATGTTGGCCGTCCATGGGTATGTGGATCAAGTGGGATTGCTCCGACAGCAAATGCATCTGATAGACAATATTCTCCACATCCTTTGTTGTTGATCTTTACAGTAGATAGGGTGGAGGCAAGGATGGTTTCTGCATCATTACAAGTGTGGGATGAGCTGGCGATGGCTGTGCCGATGTCTATTCCAGGGCAATGGTTTGTATATGAAGCTTCAACTGCATTGCAGTAAGCAAAGGGTTATGGATCGGCATGGATGGTTACCTCAGTGCCTTGATGCAGAAATTTGATGCACTGATGGTAGGTGGATGGAACGGCCTTCATAGCATGAATCCATGGGCGACCGAGGAGGATGTTAAATGGTAGGTTTAGATCAACAACATGGAAAATTGTCTCTTGAATGACTGGCCCAACCTTGATTGGTAGCAAAATAGTCCCTTCTGTGGTCCTTTCCAAGTTGTCATAAGCTTTGATGGTGATAACCTCACTGATCATATCTGCCTCAGTATACCTAGCTTGTTTTATGAATTTTAGGGTGCAAATGTTCAAGGCTGATCCATTATCTATCATTACTCTTTTCACGGCAAAATTGGATACCATGATGGCTATGCGAAGCGGAAGGGTGTGATCTGGCTCAACTGCGGGTATGTCGGTGGGTTTGAAAGATAGGGCACATGAGGATGAAAGGTGTCCAACAAGATTACAAAAATCAGTAGCATTGATATCAGAAGGGACATGAGATTCTATGAGAGCACTGTCAAGGATGTCTTTGTACACAGGACTAGTGCGGAGAAGGTCTAAAATGGATATTTGGGCTGGCATGTTCCCAAGGTGTTCCAAGATATTGTACCGGCATTTTGATGGAGCTGATGGTGTTGATGAAACTGGTGGGCCTGCGATGTTAAATTGCGCTCTTCGAGTGGTGACCGCACACTCATTGTCTGGTCCTCGGATATTGATAACATTGACAGAAGGCTCTTTCTCAGATATACAACCTATAAGGCTACCATAGTCTATATAGGATGAAGTGTGGTCATTGTTCTTCCCATGTTGTTGGTTTGGCTGGCGGTTGTTGGTGTTGTTTTGGATAGGTGCTTTTCCAAGATTTTGGTTGTTGTGTGGAGGAAAAGCATTTTGATAAATCTGTAAGCCTGCATTGGGAGAGGTTTGGGCACCAACAGTGATTTCCTTTCGATCAATGAGGTCTTGCACATAGTCTTTCAGTTTCATGCATCTTACGGTGGTGTGACCGTTTACCCCATGGAACTTGCAATACTCATTGTCCTTGTACCATGCAACTTTGGATTGGCTTGGATCAATTTGCTGGGTAGGAGGAAATTTGATGAGGTTTTCCTTAGCCAATTTCTCAAAAATAACATCCAATGGCTCACCAAGGGGTGTATAGTTTCTAGGTGCAGGGTTGAATCTAGGCTTTTGCCCTGCAGCTACATTGATGGCATTAGCTTGATTGTTAGACCCTTGAAAGGTTGGTCTTGTATTGTGGTTTTGATAGCTTTGGTTATTTCGTTGTTGGTAATTGGTAGCTTTTTGGTTGTTTGTTTGATATGGTGGGTTAGACTGGTTTTGAGAAGGACCAACGATATTCACATGTCTAGTGTCAGTAACCCCATCTGTTGCAACATGCTTGTTTTTGTTCCAATACCTAGACTTGTCATTGGAATGTGATTGATTTTGGTTGGCCTCTTTGTAAATCTGTACCACACCATCTTTGATGAGTCCTTGCTCAAGGATCATTCCTTTCTCTTTGATATCCTTATAGGTCTGCAAACAGTTCATGGTCATGTGGTGAGCCAAGCTGGGATGTGCATTATCAATAAAAATTTTCACCACATGGCGTTCTGGCAAGGTGCAGGATATGCGGGTGGTAAGGGTTTGCCATCTTTGCAGGTATTCGGCAAGGCTTTCTCCACCTTTTTGCTTGGTGTGGACAAGATCAACTATTGATAGCTCTGTTTCAACAAGATGGGCATATTGGGCTACAAATGCCTCAGATAATTCAGCAAAGTTCTTAATTGTGCCATAGGGGATTCTATAAAACCATTCAAGAGCTGGTCCAGCCAAGCTTTTGGGAAAAAGGCGCAAGAGGAAGACATCATTGTATGCCACGTCCTGGCAGTGCATGTAAAATTCTTTGATATGTGTGACAGGGTCTCCTTTTCCTCTGAATTTGTCAAATTTAGGTACCTCAAAATGTTCGGGAAATGGTGTCGTGGTAATGGCTCTGTCAAATGGGTAAGGACACACATTCTCAAACTTGAATGTCTTTGGATCATTCCCTTCTTGGATGGCTTTCAGAGCTGTCTTCATTTGCTCCCACTCTGAATTGATAGGTGATGGTTGGGGTGCCCCCAATGTAGGAGTGCCTTGAGGTAGGTATGTGCTGGATGGGGCCACTCAATATGGATGGCTGTGAGGGATTTGCTGATAGGGATTGTACATTGTTTGGGTAGCTGCATGGTGGATGACGGGTTGTTGAGGGGGAGGCGGCGCATATTGCTGCATGTGCTGCGAGGCTTGCTGTTGATATGGGATTTGAGGTTGGGATTGAGGAACATAAGCTAGCTGTGGGGTAAATGGATTGCTTTGTGGAGGTAAGGTATAAGATGGTTGTGAGGCTTGGGGAAAGGATCGGAGGGCTTGTGGGGTTTGACCAATATATGTGGGTTGTGCCCCCATTTGGGATGGCATCTGCAAATAATTGGTGGTTGGCTGGGGTGGTGGATTACCTCCTAGAAGTGGCATTGAAAAGTAGTTGGTAATTGGAGGTAATAGATTAGTTGGTGGTGGAGGTGGTGGGAATTGAAAGCTTGGGAATGGAACTAATGGAGTTTGATAGCTTTGTGGTTAGATTTGGAAGCTTGGTAGAGTGGTGGTGGGAGCTAGGGTCACTTGGGAGCTTGGTAGAAGATTGGCAGTAGCTTGTGGGATTTGATAGCTTTGTGGAGTGAAGGTAGTAGCTTATGGATTTGTGGCTGGTGGTATTGAGCTCCCGAGACCTAATGGAAATGATGGGATTGTTCTTTGGGCTGTGGTGAACAAGCTGGGGGCGATGAAAGGTTGATTACTTGGCCCCATGGGTGGCATCCCTATTGTATATTGTTGAGGTTGGCCAAAGATGCTAGCACTGATTTGGGAGATGGGTGGATTTGGAAGGCTAGGTGTGGGTGCAGCAGCAATAGTGAAGGGGGTGAACAGTGAGATGTTTTGGGTAAAGGGGGTTTGGAGTGGAGAGGTATGAACCAAGGATGGAGTGGTGGTGGCTGGGTTGGCTTGCGGCATGGAGATTTCAACTGGGGTGGATGATGGTATGTTTGGGTCTGTTGGGTCATATGGATTGGCTGGAGGCTCTTCTTTTGGAATATATTGAGGATAATTTGGATCATAAGAGCCTATGGGTGGTGGTAGCTGCCCAAACAATGGGTGAGATGGATCTGATAATGAGGGGGGGTCTTCCAAAGTCAAAGGTTCCTACATTGTCCCTTCGAAAATTAGCCATGATTGTCTCTTTGTTTTTGTCTATAATGGCATTTACCAATACTGCATTTCCTTGTTGGTTCATGAAAGCTTCAATGTCAGTAGGTGATGGCATAGCTGGCTCTGGGTTGAAGGATGGTTGAGTGCTCAAGGGGGGTGAGGCTGTTCGATCCAAATGATAGGGCTCCATTGTTTCTTTCTTCTTGGCTAAGCGAGTGACGGGTGGCATGAAAAATGCTCCTAGGGATGAGATGCAATAATGCTGATGGATGCAAAAGGGGGAAGGCTTTTCTATGCAAATGATTTCCTAGGTTGAGGCAAAGCTATATGAAAAAACCTAAGGAGGATTGGGTTGGGGATTCTAACTTCAAAGATATGTTGTCAAAGTACAAAAGGTCTGCTTTCCTATGTGCAAGCTTGGTGGTGATTGTGTCAACTTAAGGATAGACTGATGATCCTTTAGGAAGAACACGAGATTGACCACTTGCAAATCCCAACCTTTAGCTCAAGGTGATGAGGGATAACAAGTGACAAAGCTAGATTACCCTAGACAAAGCTCTGTCAAAGGGATAACCTTGGTGAGATTGGTGGATTTGGAAGATTTTAGGAATGGAAAACTTTTAGCAAGGTGACAAAAATTTTGAAAGCGTAGATGTGCAGATTTTTGATTACTAGCTAGATGGTATGATTCTAAATGAGATGGATGAGCTAATAATGGTTAAGGGGATAACCTAAGATGGCTGGCTTTTCTACAAAGATGACTCTAGAGTGAAACTTATCCAAGAAGATGTGGAGAAACAAGGGTGTCTAATCATAGAAATCATGCCTAGTTGGTAAGGCATAAGCAGGATTAACTCCTGGATGTTGGCTAAATTTGATGGTGCGCTCTAACCAGGCCTCTTGAAGTGCTTCGTCGGTAGCTTTGTCCTCTGCTTTGTGGAGTTTGGAAATTCGTGGGCTTGGTGTTATTGCTTTTCTCTTGGCTGAAAGTTCTTGGTATGCTAGAGATGGCTTGAGTTTGACCTTGTGAAACTTCTGTTTGGGTTTGGGTTGTTCCGACATAAATTCCTGAATCTGCTTGGCTTTGGGAAAAATCTCAGTTGTTTTGCTTCAACATGTTCAACTTCCAAAATAGGCAGTGACTACGCTAAGTGTGCCCTAAGCTAGGATTGACCAAGTTTGGCAAACATTCATTCAACAAGTAAAATAAAAATAAGCAATAGATAGGAACACCCAGATAGAAGTTTGTGGTTCTCAGAATGTGGTACTTGTGCCAAGGAGTGTGTATGTTCTACAAATGTTTCGATCAGTCACTCCAAACACATTAACATCCTAGATGGTTTTCTGCAAGGCAGACAATTGGTTTAGCTAGGGAGTCCTCGATATACGCAAGGTACGTGAGGCCCAAATCCGTAGATGAGACCAAAAGGATGTCACACAGCCGAGAGGAGCGGTAACCCACTTCTCCTCTTTCACTTCTCAAGGGTATAAAGTTCCTTGAGGCTTAGCCCGAATGACAAAATCTTGATCCCAAGAGAGGTGTCTTTCGATTCACCTCCCAATTCTTATACTCCGCTGGAACGCTGGAGTTGAGGTCGTCCAAGGGGTGATGAAATCCCCAAGCAGGCCTCCTAAAAAAGAAACAAGGTTTTGGATCCTAATCTTATGCACCCAAGATGGCCTCGAAAGACGACAAGGGGAGAGAAGACTCGGATGACCTTGGGCTAAAAAACACGCTTGTTCATTTACCAACTAACTCTTATGTGTGCTAATCTAAACTTTGCAAGCACTCATGTTTAAGAGACAATGTTCAATTCCAACTTGAAGCGCCAACAACAGTAAATCGATCGAAGAATGCACACAATAAGAAGAGTTAGGGTCAACAAAAGCAAACTCGCGCGCCCGAAGGCCCTCCACGTCAAGTATCGATTAATTTTCTTTAAGGCATTCAAGATTGAGTGTGAGTTTGTTTTAAGCCCAAAACAAAAGTGTGTGAGATTTGATTTCAAGCGTACGCCCGGAGGCTCTCCACGTCAGTTGTTGTTCAATTTTAGTGCCCAAACTTGAAGTGTGATCGATTTAATCTAGAGTTTTGACCATTTAAGAATTTTGATAAAGTTAAAGCAAACGTTCAAAGACCAAGTGAGTGAGTTAGATTGTGGAACATTTAACACCTTTTTCAAGTAGACCCATCCCCATAAATGGCGCTGAGATTGCAACCAATGGTTAATATTTGATGGGTGATTAGAAAAGAGGTGAGTCCAAGGAACTACTCAAATTGATTTTTGTAAATTTGTATTTTAACTTAACAAAGTTTCTTAAATGTCCAAAAATCCAACTTTACCTAGATTGCATGTGAAAAAGAGATTTGTAATGGTTAATTGATCCTTGGCATTCAAGATTGGATTTTTTTGTTTTAAGCATGCATTCCAAAGAAAGTTGATTTTAACCCATGACATTCAAGAGTGTGTTTTTGAGCAACATTCATTCAATGAAAAATGTGTTTAACCATTCAAGTTCATTTTTTTTTTAGCAACATGCATTCAAAGACAAATGGTTAAACATTCAAGTTCATTTTTTTAGCAACATGAAAACCTGCAAGAAACATGGTTAGTGGTTCCATATGTGCTCCAACCTGCAATGAGACAAAACAAAAAAAAAAAAAGCAATTTTAGTTAGTTAGCCAAAATCTTCAAAAATGAGAGCTTAACTATGGGAAAATTTTTTTTAACTTTTTTTGTTGTTTTTCCTACGCGTAAAAATGCTTAACACAGTCTGCCAAAATACGAAGATGCTAAACTACAGAGGCACCAAAATATGAAGAGGACAAAACAGATTTGCAGCACAGAACCCAGGTGACAAGTAGAGATGTCAATTTTCACAGACGCGGATTTTCGCAGACGTCGATTTTCGCAGACGCGGATTTTCGCAGATGTCGATTTGCGCAAACGCGGATTTTCATAGATGTCGATTTTTGCAGACGCGGATTTTCACAGAAGTTGATTTTCGCAGACAGAACAGGTTGCAGACGCCAAAACCGCGCCAAAAAAAGCTGAAAAATGCGATTTTTTTTTTTTTAAGATGGTATTTCTTCTTCCTAAGTGCGTTCTTTAACCTGCAAAAACAAGCAAAACACCCTCACAACACACTCAAACAACAACAAACATTAGATGGTTAGAAAAATGACATATAGATGAAAATAGATGATTAAATGACCCATAGTGGGGTCCCACCGGGCGTGCCAAAATGTAGAACCAGAATCAGTATGCAAAGAACATTAACAAATGAAGTAAACATTCACAAACCAAAAACTAAATTCACATATATGCTTAGACTAAGAAAGAAAATAAGAAGTGCAAACCTCACAAGAGAAAACACTCCATGCTTTCTTGATTCTGTAGATGTGTCCTTTTGCTGTGGATGTATGCTCAAGATGCTCAAAAGCTACTTCAATGGAGATGGGTAATGGAAAATTGGTAGCTTTGTGAGCTCTCAATTTGGCATTATAAGGGTATGGTTGATGGCTTTGGTTCTCAAAATAGCATGGTAACTTTAGCTCAAAGATTGTTGATGAAATGGCTTGGGATGGGATTCAATTTATAGGCTAAGGGGTAGAGGGATGGAGGGATTAGATGCAAGGATGGATGAAGGCTTAAGGAGGGCTAAGATGCACTCAAAGGGGAGCACATGGATTGTGCTTGTTTAGCACCAATGGGAAGGTGACACTTGTCACAAGGAGGATGAGTGTGAGAGGGTAGGGTTAAGGGTTGGTTAAAGTCATGATGAGTGGGGTTGAGTATGTAAGAGGGATGTAAGAGGAATGAGTGTGGAAGAGGGAAGAGTGTGGAAGATGGGTGTAAGAGTCATGAGTGGGCTTGTAAGAGTCTTTATGTTTTGTAAGAGCACTCATGACTTAGTGGTTGGGTTTTTTTGAGGGAACACTTTGGTTTGGTTTAGGAAAGTCTTAAACTTGTTTAAGGAATGTGACAACATTAGGGGATGGATTAGGCTTGGTTTTAGGATTAGATTAGGGATGTTAGAGATGTGCAAGTGGATGGCATTAATGAGGGTGGGTAAGTTAGTGGCTAAGCTTGGTTAGCATGGGTGGATGGGGTGGATTAGGCTAAATGGAGGATTAGAGATAGGTTAGGGGTTTTTGAATTTGAGGATTTCATTTATCAAATAGATTTATTTAATAAATGGGGATTTTTGGAATTAGATAGAAGAATAGGATTTAATTGATAAATAATAGATTATTTGATTTATCAATTAGGACTATAGATGATTAATTAAATTAATCAACTAGGGGATGACAAAGGATTAATTAAATAGAAATTTAATTAATAATGCCTTTTTAGATAACTAAATAGGATTACTAAAATAGTGTAATCAAATTTAGGTGTCTACAGTGTTAAAGTATGCAAGTAGTTATTTTCTTAAGTGTTTTGTTCTTTCTTTCAGCTACACCATTTTGCTATGGTATGTATGCAATTGAATGTTTAAGATATATCCTCTCATGTGTACAAAAGTCTATAAGCCTAGAGTTGACATATTCTCTACCATTATTTGTCCTTAGGATCTTGATGGCTTTCCCTATTTTTTTCTCAACTTGAGCTTTCAATGTGATAAATTTTTCAAAGACTTCACTCTTATGACCAAGAAAAAAGACCCAAGTGTACCTTGAAAAGTCATCAATAAAAGTGAGAACGTAGCAGGCCTTACTAAAGGATGGTACTAGAAAAGGGCCAACTACATCACTATGAACCAATTATAGAACCAAAATTTCCTTCCAAGACTTCCCCTTGTCATATTTCTCTTCGAGATTTTTGCTTGCTTCACAACCTGGACATACACCCTCTGAAAACTTGACGTGAGGTAAACCAATGACCATTTCTTTGTTTCTTAGTTGCTAAATTTAGCGATAATTAAAGTGTCCAAATTTTTCATGCCATAGTTTACTTTGTGTGTTTGAATGAGTTAACAAGGTAAGAGACATGAACTTAGGAACAAATGTGAGAAAGAATAAAGTCTAGTCTCATGATTTTCCTTTCCAACCACCACCATTGAATCATCTTTGATATTTTTCACCACTACAATGTCAGGGAGGAATTCTTCTTTGTTGCCACATCCATACTGAGTTATTTGATAGATGAAGATAAGGTTGGTGCTAAGGTTAGGAACATGTAGTACATCCTTGAAGGCACCATTTTCCAACTCAACATTTCCTTTACCTTCTACTTCAACTTGAGTATCATTGCCCACACAGATGTAAGGTACATTTGATGGTTTCAAAGAGAAAAATTGCTCCCTTCAAGCACCCATATGATATGTTGCTCCTAAATCAAGAACCCATTCCTTGATATTATTTGTACTTGCAACTAAATCTTGTCCCTTTCCCTTTGAAGTGAATGAGGATCCCTTATCCTTATATGCATTTGGTACATCAATTTTTTGTTTCCTCATAATGTTGACCAATTCATCAATCTTCTTATCTTTACACTCATGTTCATCATGACCATTCCTCTTACAATAGGAGCAACTTTTCTTCTCCTTTGTGTTGGAATTGTTGCCCTTTTGATTATTCTTGGAAGAAGTCTTTCCTTGTTGTGAAGAAGAATTTTGAGTGGAAGAAGATTGATTTGAGGAAGATTGTTGTTTTGAGGAGGACTGTTATGTGTCATCTTGTGGCTTAGCTTTCCATTGCTTCTGCTTCTTGTTTGAGTTTTTACCACTTGAATTAACCTCATTTTCTACCAAGGATTTGGTTTTGGAAGACTTGAGAATTCCCATACCCACTATATTGTCATGTTCTAAGATCAACATTTATGAGAATTTATCAAATGAAGGCTTAACATAGGCACCCATTGTTAATTTGCATGTATTGAAGCTAGAAACAAAAGGAGCATATTTAGGTGGAAGATGAGTCATGATGTGTTTGATCATATTTCCATCTTTAGTGGGTTCACCACAATCCTTAATTTGCTCCCTATACATTTCTACTTGGGTAAGATAGTCCTTGATGGTGTCAAAATTTCTAGGATTCAACTTGAGAAGTTTATCCTCTATGGTGTAATCCATGTCTTCATCTACTATCCCATACAAAGCTTCAAGTTTAGCCCAAACCTATATTGGATCTATAAGCTTCCTAATGTAAAATTTGATGGGATCATAGATATTTTTCAACAAGATTCCTAGGGCAATCTCTTGTTTAGATTCCTAGTCTTCTTTTTTAGCTTCATCAACATCAGCAAGAGGTTTCTTTGCTGCACCAGTGACATAACACAATAAACCTTTTTCTACCAATGGATCTTTAATGTTTTCTTTCCAAGAAGCATAATTATGTGGAGTTAACTTTGAAAAAGAACCCATAATGCAAGAACACAAGATCAAGGAGACACAGTACATAGTACACACACCCCCTTTTCACTCAATCAAAAAATCCCTCCTAAGTAAATGATTTTGGTACTTTATATATAGTGCATTTACAATTGGCCACTTGTCAAAATGGACAAAGTGGACTTTTTGATTTTGTTGATTACAACCTTTGAATAGAGTACAAATCTAGACTATTACAATGTAGCTCAAAATTACAATAGTGAAGCAATATAATGCAAAACAGGACCTATCTCTGAAAGTGATACTTTTGTCCAAATAAGACTACAATCTAACTGCAGATCTAAAAACTAGATGAAAACTAGATGAAGTTGGTGCTGACTATTACACCTATCTGACTATACAAGACTATGCTTTGCGAGGATGTGGCAAAGCTCTAGGCAATAAGGAAGCATCACATGGCGTAGTGTGCAGTGGCTGTCAAAGATTTAAAATGATCACTGGGAAAGTAATACGTAGGTGTTGAGTTAATTTTTTAGGCCAGTAGGGATTGTTTTAATATCCCACATTGATAAGTTGTAAGCACTCTCATTTTTTAAAGTGTAGAACCTACCAATGTAAGGAAACTAAATGTGACAGGTGGAAAAAGAAGTGGTCGTTGGTTAAGATGTTGACTGCTTGCTAGTCGGAAATTTGAGGTTTTGGTATGTGGGATTCTAGCCATGAGTTACCCAAAAAAAATTGTGGCTGCTCATTGAATTTGATTAAGCTTCCAACAGAAATAAAATATTCCCTATGGACTAAGGAATATTTCCCATTGTTGAGGGCTGGGGTGTGATTGATCGGTGCTTGGGGAAAACAAATTTCTCTGCCTAGATGCCTGACTGGGCTAATAATCCAAAAAAAAAAATTGAAATTGCAAAAAAATGTAGAATTAATTAAATCCAAAAATGAATTAATCAGACTGATAAAAGACCATACCCAACTTTGCAAATCAGGTCGTCAGGTTTTGATTTGCAAAATTTGTTTTGCCTCCTAGTTGACTATGGCCTAAAATAAGAAAATTTATAGCCAATCTTCACTGATCGTCACTTCAGTTGTAATGGAAAGGTTCTCTTCTGCTCTAGATGCTCCCAATTATAGCTAATGCTCCAAATCTTAATCGGGTCCCTTAAAGAGATGAAGCAACAAGGTCTCTAATGGCTATGTGATGAGTATCTCCCTCAGCTCTAATACTATGCAAGAATCTGTCTTAGGGTAGAATTTACTCAAGACCAAGGAACTCAAAACAAAAGCACAAATTAGACCAGAGTATGATCAGAATAAATGTATAGTATTCAATACCATGTACAAGTACACTAGGAGTGCCTCAATATAAAGGCCTCTAAGATGCATCTAGAATACCTCAAAATCAACATCATGATAAGTCCTAAAACAAGGCACATGTCCACTAGATATGGGTTATCCTCCATTAAGCACAGAAGTAAGTGTGATGATGAGAGGATAAGCCTATAATGGTGTGACATGCATATCAGTGTTGTAGACAACATATGCTAAATTAGGAGTGCAAATAATTGTGTTGTCTACATGACAACTTAGTGAATGATGGAAACTCATGTGTTGTAGAAATCATGTGCATAATTAGAGTTGTGTACTTCTATTTTGTCTACATGATAACCCAAAATGGTGCACAAATTCCTAAGTGTCTCATAAAAATAAATAATAAAATAATGCACTAACTTTAGTAAACTTAAGTAAAGTGTAAATAGTAAATACCTATTTACACCAACAATAATAACTAAAGACTAATAGAGGACTAGACTCAAATACAAATAAGAATAATAAGAATACATTAATAGGATCTAAGAGAATAGTACAATAAGAAGTAGGTACATCCCCAATGGATGTTATAAATTCTAAGATAGAGATACAAATCTTTGAAGATTAGTATATTTTGTAGTTTAAGGCATGCATATGGGAAGACAAGATATATCTATGAAGAAAATCTAGGAGGCCTAGAATGAGGAAGATCTCTTCTCAGAAGGATGGATGGGTCCAACACTAACTATTCATAAGAAATGGAAGAGAAAGGAACATTATGGGTAGAAGGTTCTTAGTAAAATGTTGTTCTATTCAACTAGAGCCTCAAAAAGCCTACCTAAGGGTCTGACCACAAACTCTCTCCTCAAGAAGGGAATTAGATGGGAATTAGGATCCATAAATGTTTCATAGATACAATTTACCTTATTTTAGTAGTAAATTTATACATATATTTCCTATTGGAGTATTGACATACTTGCAAGTTCATAAGCTTGGAGATTCACAAGATAACCAAGGAGATAGGGGACTTTATAGTGGTATCAGAGCATCGATCTTGCCATCTTATGAACAATAGTTCATGCAAACCTATGATAGAAGAACAAAGAAGATGATTATGAATGAAATGGCCAACAAATTAAGGACCTTCATGCAATGAACTAAACAATCCCTTATGATTCAAAACAAAAGATTAGATAAATCCAATCATGCCCTTCTAAATGCATTACAAATTATGGGAAACTCTATCAATAGCCTCAAGAATAAATCTTCCGATGGGAGAGATATAAGTTTGAATGAACCAATTATTAATGAATCATCATCTACTCAAATCCCTAGACCACCTTTTCTAGTAAGGGTAGAAATACCAATGGAAGAGGTAGGGATAGACTAGCCCACCAATAGCACAGTTGACAATACAAGGGCATATGCAAGCGTTGAACCAAAGATTAGGGAACTTATAACATTTGAAAAATTTTGTGAAGGTTAGAAACATGAGATCCCTAAAAGATCAAGAAGGCATGAGAACAAAGATCTTCATAACAAAGTGACACTACCAAACTTTCATGGTTCAAGGAAAATGATAGCTATGCTTGGCTCCAAAAATTGAACTCCTATTTTCTTAGCTCGATGACAAAAAAAGATGCCCTTCAATTTTCCATACTACACTTAGAAGGTAGAACACATGAATGGTAGAATAGTGGTCTACTATCCCTTGGCCACCAACACATTACATCCTACAAAGAGTTCTCTTAGAAAGTTATCAAATGATTCAATCAAATTGAACCCAAATGTACTTCAAAGAAAGTACACCATTAAAGAGTAGAGCAATTTGTAAATGATTTCCAACAAATTTCAGTCATGGTGCTTGACTTATCCCAAAAAAGACTTAATTATTTGTGGAAGGTCTAAATGTTGAATTATGATATATTTCTCATTAGTTACAACACTTACTCGATTCTGAATGCTTACCGAGATCATCACCTAGTCTATAGTTTACACCGAGCATTCAACGGTTACCTTATAAGTTCTGCAAGTAAACAGTTGATACCAAGCATTCCTTTGGAAATCGAGCATATGGGCAGTTCAACAGTATTTACCAAGTTCATAATGATTACCGAGCAGAACAGTGTTCTCAAAGTAGTCAGTGCTCACTGAGTCATTAGAAGAACTTAGTGTTTACCGAGTGATCAAGGTAAACAAAGAACTTAGTGTTTACCGAGTGATCAAGGTAAGAAAAGGAATTAGTGTTTACTAAGTAAACAAGGTAAATGAAGGAATCAATATTTACCGAGTAAAAAAGGTAAATAAAGGAATCAGTGTTTACCAAGAGATGAAGGTTATCAATGGATTCAATTTTTAACGAGTGACACAATATTCATCGAGTCACCAATGGTTACCGAGTTCCAAGCTACTCAGAATGATTAGTATGGACCATGCCTCTACTCTTACTGAGTGCATGACAATGCAGAGTATTATAGTGGATGCCAAGTATCAGAAGGTCACCGAGTCAGTTTGTGGAACCCGAGTTTTCTACCATCTGGCTGACTCAGTAATGTTTGTTCACTTGTGTTTGGCCAACCTTGCTAGTGTAAATATTAGGATGGTATATATCATTTAAAATAATGAGATGTTGAATATCATTTTGTTGTTTTGTATTGAAATATTTTGAGAAGAGGGAAATTGAATCACCAGCAGAACAAAGGAATACGACAAGGTCAACATTGATTCAAAAAAGCTATATCCATCACATCAGGTGATCAAAGCACAAAGGATCTTATCAACAATCAGTTGTAACTAGATCCACTGCTTCATCCTAATAGGTGAATCAATTTTCTAAATCCTTTAACAAGGTAGACTTGACAGTCTTTAGTAAATCTCCTAACAGAGTGCATACTTCATTGTATGTTTGTAAAATCCTTTAACAAGGTGGATCTAGCAATCCTACTTGCTCCAAGTAGGGCAGATCATCAGAAGTGATCATTGTAAGCCTTAAATAGCCAAATTTATACTTTAGTATTGAATTTTTGTGGGCATCATCCCCACCCCAGTTTTACTTTCTAATTGGAAAGTTTCTGGGTCACCAAATCTGTGTGCTCATGTGTTACAAATGTTTATCTTTCCATGCATATAGTAGATTAGATGGATGAATGGTAAATATATTATTATGCAAAATTGAATTAAAGTTTTAGAGTTATTGATTCACGCCTCTCCTCTCAGTAACCTTGTTAGTCTTGATTATTTCCAACAATTGGTATCAGAGCATTGTGGTTCTCAGGATAAAGTTTGACATCTTGAGCAAAGATCAAGGACAATGGAGATATTCAAACTTGAAAAATCTATTGAGAATGAAAAGCTAGATCTTGGAATGGCCTTGACTCAACTCAAAGAAGCAAAAGAGAATCTTTCTCAATCTTTGAAAAGAAGGAAGGAACTTGCAAGACAAATGAATGATCATTAGTATATTGAGGAAAGGATTGAAGACCTTTTACCATCAAATAGTTCAAATGAAGCTAATGACGCAATCAAGGAACTCCTAGCAAAGAATGGTTCTCTGCAAGAAGAAGTAAGAAAGCTCAAAAGAGAACAAGAAATCCAATCCATCAGGCTATGTGAAGTTTTGGAACAGAGAAACAAGGAAAATGAAGACTTAGAGGTAAGAAATAATCAATCCCTTCAGCATGAAGATCTTGTAGGTCAACTATCTGATGCAAATGAAGAAATTATGAATCTAAGATTTGAGAATGAAAGTTTGAGAAATGATTTAATCACTGAAAGACAAGTCAATGCAAGCTTACAAAGTGATCTGAGATCTGAAAGACAAATCAATGAAAGTTTGGAAAATGACTTAAATGTTGAAAAACAAGTCAATGAAAGGATGGTAAAATCTCAAGCAGATATGGACCAATTGAATCAGCAAAATAAGCAAAATCTTCATAGACAAAAAGGTAAAGCAGGCCTTGGATACAATGAAGAAGATGAATCTTCCAAACAGGGTACCCAAAAGAATCAAAGACCTACTTGAAATCATTGTGGTAAGTTAGGTCATACATCTAACAGATGTTGGAGAAATGGTAAAGAAAAATTCAATGGCAAATGCTACACTTGCAATCAGCATGGTCACAAAGCAAATGAATGCAAAGAGAAAGCAAAGTTTGAAGGCAAATGTCACAAATGCAAGAAACAAGGTCACAAGGCATCTGAATGTAGATCCAAAACATTCAATCTAGCAGAATAGTTTATCAAAGCAATATTTGGTTGGGACTACAATACTTGGTGCAGATGTCACTATTGTGGAGAATATGGACACACTGGAATAAACTGTGCAAGGCATCACCTAAGGAAGAAAGATACTACTATAAGATGTTATACATGTACCAAACTTGGTTATATATCCAAAAATTGCATGAACATAGGAAGAGTTAAAGATGAAAGAAAGCCAGAGCTGACAACATTTGAAAACAGATGAGACAACAGTAGTTTCCTAAGTCTACAGAGCCAAAAAGTTCAAATGATTGTAATGTCACTCAAGAAATAGGTGACTCCACCATTTCTAATTAGACTCATCAAGAAGGACTAGGGACTGCATCTTCAAGCAATATCCTAAGTAGTTCTAAAATGTAGAAGTGAAAATGACAAATTAGCATTTTAGATACAAAACATAGTTCACTGTGGTGCATTTACCAAGCAAGGTTGGTTTCAGATTTAACTGAGCTAGGTCGGTAATGTGAAAGGTTTTGTTTGTTTATCGAGTTGCAAGGTTTACCGAGCAAGTCGATGACTATCTGACAAACCCTAGGTCATCTCAGCTACCTTCGTACTCGAGCATTAGTGGTAGATTTTTCATCAAAAAGGTTGAATTTGATCCCATTTTCACAATGAATTTAGAATAAATAGAGCGAAGAAGTTTCCAAGAGTTCGAAAGTGGATTCAAGTGATTTGAAGTGATTTTCTAGCAAAGAATTTTTTTTGTTGAAATCATTTCACTCACCAAGCAGCAATGGCATCCACAAGCACCAGCAGCAGCAAGGCAAAGAGAGGTTCTGAAATGCTTATGAAGGGAGTAGAATGGAAAGCACCCAGCTTCAAGATTGTTCCCGCCATAACTAAATCGCTTGACCCGCATGAAGCCCAATCAAAGATCCACCAAAGGTACTACTTATAAATGACATTTGTACTCATTTCAAATGCATTGTTCAAGAGATAGGGACACTGGATATGGATAATGCCCTAGCTGAGTTGTGTGTGGATGGAACCCTCAAACCCAAGCACAAGCATCTGGAAACCAAAGGCTTGACCCATATCCCGCACCTACCAAGGAACTTTCAAATGAAATGGATAAGATACATTTTAAGTCATATGCATAATGGTCAGCTATGGTTAGAGAAACCCATCCTGACTACAAAAAAGATGATTCATAAGATCACAGGTTTTCCAATATTGAGCAAATCAAAAACCACTAAAACCCTAAGTCGAGATGAGCTTCAGAAGTTAACCCTAGCTGAATGGGATGGCAGAGGATTGAAAACTAACAATGTATCTGATGTAGAGCTAAGATTCAGAATTTATTTAATTGCATATAAGATGTATAGTTCCAGCAGATTGAATAGTGTGCCCTATGAGGCTATAGAATTAGCCTATAAGGTTGTGAAGAAAAACATGGAGTTTTACCTAGCAGATGTGCTACCGAAACAACTTAATAAAAACATGGATAGTATAAGGACCTCAAAAACCAACTCTTTTAAATTTGGTTCTTTGTTAGTTTGTCTATTTTTCTATGTACAAAAGTTTTTCCCTTCAAAAGATATAGTTGTGTGGAGAAAAGATATTCTAGTTTTCTATCAAATAAATGAGTTTGTAGTAGAGATGGGCAAAATTTTTGATAGTATTATGGATAATTATTTTGAAGATTTCAATGAAAGCATGAATAACAGATACATAATTTCTCCTAAGCTTGTTGAGGACTACAAAGATGATGTATGCTTCATGGTTGATTGTGACAAGGTATACATTCAGGCAGTCAGACCCCGAGTTGCATGGGTGAAACCTCTTCCTTATGAGGTAAATATTGATGAAGCTAGAGATATCATAGAGGCACTAGTAAATGAGCCAGTAGACCCAAGGCAACAAATTTTTGGAACCTATGAAGAAGCTAAGGCCAGAATTGAGCTTGAAATCAAGCTACCACAAGCCATAAGCAAGGGCAAGAGGAAAATAGCCAAGTTGAAAACTTCTACTGGTCCTCTTATGCTCACCAAGGGAAAAGGTGAAGATGAAGAAGGTGAAGAAGAAGAAGGAGGATAAGAAAAAGGAGGAGAAGAAGGAAGAGAAGAAGAATCTGCAGAAGAACAACCAAAGAAGAAAGGTAAGGTAATCATTACCAAACCTAAGAAGAAGCCTACTATAGTATTCACCAGAAGAATTAGAAAAGGTAAGTAGGAACCCATACTAGTCAGGCCTACACCCACATTTGAGCAAAGGCTCAAACAATTGGAGGAAGGAGGTGGCATCACAAATTTCAAAGCATTGAAATTTGAAACTAGAAATGATGCTAAGAAAATGCAGATTGAGGAACTGGTACTCAGTAAGATGGGTAAATGGAAATACTCCTGAGACTAGATTGCCCCTCAAATCTCAAAAAGAACTACTGGAGAGATTGCAACCGAGATGGGAGTCAACCACCCAAACAGTAAAAGATATTTATGAGCAATCTCTGAAGAATCTCGGACCAAGTCTCACTGGAGCAGAAATAAAAATTGAAATGAAAAGCCATGAAGGTAAAATGATGATCAGATTCCATACCTATTTCATTTTGATTAAAGATATTGAACATGCTGTAAATGATGCTACAAACATGTGGAAAAACATCTATCATCTACATAAGCCCAGTGTAGACCCTATAGAAATCAAGGATGATGATAGTGATGATGATCAAGGTAATGATTCCATCTCCATGGATGTAACTGATGAAGATCTTTAGGATCTGACAAAGGAGAAGAAGGAAGAAGAAAAGGAGGAAGAAGCTGATAAGGAAGACAAAGAAGAGGATGACCTGTGAAAATTGTAGCAACAGTCATTGCATCTCTTCCTCACACTTCACCAAAATCTGTCACCATAGAGACAACTTCCACTAGTGAGATTGTGAGCACTATTGCCACATCAATTGCACAATCATCACCAATCTCCTCCTAGCTCCAAGTATTCCCCATGCAAGTGCCAAGCACTTCATCTACCAAGCTGCAGGCAACTTCTTGAGTTATCGAGTCATCCACTGCAACAGTCACTACATCAAAAGTATCTATTTCTCTTGCAGTATGTATAGTAAGTTTTCCAGTTTGCTCTCCAATTTTGTCAACTTCAGCTACATTAGCACCAATTTTTGCACCAGTAAGCTCTTCAATTGTGAATATTTTGGAATGCACATCAATTCTAGGAAGTATATCAATTTTGGATACATTTAGCTCCTCTCACAGTCTTCCTTTAGTTGGTTCTATTCTAGTTTTGATAGCTAGTCCAACCTCATCAACCATTGTCTCTATTTTCAAAGGCAAAGATGTTAGTACAACAAAAAAATCAAAGACTCCATTAAAACTTCTTCTTATAGGAAAGAAAATTGATGAGGATGTAGACTTGGATACTAAAATTGTCATTCCAAAGATAGATACAGATACTACTTCAGTTGATGAACTAAGACTGCCCAGTCAGTGCATAGAATTGAAAGAAAAGTAGAAACAACTAAGGAATGAGAGAGATAGAGAGTTTAAAATTATTGATGAAGCAAAAAACATAATTACAGAGGCTATAGGTGTTGATGTTGATACTTCTCAACACATTTTGCTACAATTAGAAGAGGTAGTCAATAAACTCAATGAGGATACCTCCGGTCAAGAAAAATTGATGGAGAAGGCAGAAAAGAAGTTTGATAATAAGGTGCTTGAGCACATTGCTTAGCATATAGCAAAAAAACAGGTTGAATTAACCACAGTTTTGGCCAATATTGAATTTTTTTTTAATAATGTAACATCTCTTTTTGCTAAGCTTTGTGATGTTATCAAGTATACTAAGGAGATAAAAGAGCAATTGAATAAGATAGATGAGGATCTGAAGGCAAGCACACAAAATATGAAGTTTGACCCCAGTAGAACCTCATCTCATCACCTTAGGATCAAATTTTTGTCAGAAAAGCAAGCAGAATTGCTAAGAGAAGAGTCAAGGATCCGATCTACATTGTTAGACATTCAGAATATGATCCTTCCCATCATGGACACAATGTAGAAGCACATTGCTCATTCAAAAACATTGATCCATGACAACAATTTCTCTGTTACAGACCAAGTGATTGAACTCTTTGCAGAAGTTCAAATAACTCTATCCACATGCAAAATCTTGCAAGAGAATTGGGATAAGACTCTGCAACTCATTCTTTAGGTACATTTAGAGTTTATCTCACATTTTGGTGTTTCTATGTAAATACATTATTTTTTATTCTTTGGCATTATTGTCAAAAAGGGGGAGAAAGAGATACTTAGAAAGAGTTATTGGTGAGATAAATATACAAAAGGGACAAAGAGATACTGTAAATAAAATTCATATAACTCATGCAAATACCTTGTGTATATTGTATGGGGGAGTCATATGTAAGGAAGCCATGTATATTCAGTAGAATTAGTTGTCAGTATGTCAGATATTGTATATAAGTTTTGGCTCATAAATGTTTTTGTCACTAATGCCAAAGGGGGAGATTGTTGAATTATGATATATTTTTCATTAGTTACAACACTTACTCAATTCTGAATGCTTACCAAGCTCATCACCTAGTCTATAGTTTACATTGAACATTCAGTGGTTACCTTATAAGTTCTAAAGGTAAACAGTTGATACTGAGCATTCCTTTGGAAATCGAGCATATGGGTAGTTCAGAAGTATTTACCAAGTTCATAATGATTACCGAGCAAAATAGTGTTCTCCAAGCAATCAGTGCTCACCGAGTCATCAGAAGAACTTAGTGTTTACCGAGTGATCAAGGTAAATAAAGAACTTAGTGTTTACTAAGTGATCAATGTAAACAAAGGAATTAGTGTTTACCAAGTAAAAAAGGTAAATGAAGGAATCACTATTTACCAAGTAAACAAGGTAAATAAAGGAATCAATGTTTACCAAGAGATGAAGGTTATCAATGGATTCAATTTTTAACGAGTGACACAATATTCACCGAGTCACCAATGGTTACTGAGTTCCAAGCTACTCAGAATGATTAGTATGGACCGTGCCTCTACTCTTACCGAGTGCATGACGATGCAGAGTATTATAGTGGATGCCGAGTATCAGAAGCTCACCTAGTCAGTTTGTGGAACCCGAGTTTTCTTTCATCTGCCCAACTCAGTAATGCTTGTTCACTTGTGTTTAGCTGACCTTGACAGTGTAAATATTGGAAAGGTATATATCATTTGAAATAATGAGATGTTGAATATCATTGTGTTGTGTTGTATTGCAATATTTTGAGAAGAGGGAAAGTGAATCACCAATAGAACAGACGAATACAGCAAGGTCAAAATTGATTCAGAAAAGCTATATCCATCACATCAGGTGATCAGAGCACAAAGGATCTTATCAGCAATTAGTTGTAACTAGATCCACTGCTTCATCCTAACAGGTGAATTAGTTTGCTAAATCCTTTAACAAGGTAGAATTGACAGTCTTTAGTAAATCTCCTAACAGAGTGCATACTTCATTGTATGTTTGTAAAATCCTTTAACAAGGTGGATCTAGCAATCCTACTTGCTCCTAGCAGGGTAGATCATCAAAAGTGATCATTGTAAGCCTTAATCAGCCAACTTTATACTGCAGTATTGAAGTTTTGTGGGCATCATCCCCACCCCAGTTTTACTTTCTAATTGGAAGGTTTCTGGGTCACCAAATCTGTGTGTTCATGTGTTACAAATGTTTATGTTTTCATGCATATAGTAGATTAGATGGATGAATGGTAAATATGTTATTATGCAGAATTGAATTAAAATTTTAGAGTTACTAATTCATCCCTCCCCTCTTAGTAACCTTGTTAGTCTTGATTATTTCCAACACTAAAAGTTCCTATTAAGAATATAGTTAAACCTTTAGAACCTCAAGCAATGGAAAAAGGTATCCAAAAGGCCAAAAAGTTGGAATCTAATGTATACAAGGAAATATTTAGAACTCACCCTCCCAAAAATAAGAAAGAAGGTTCAAGGAAGGAGAGTAAAGAATGTTACTTTCGCAAAGAACCATGGAACGCAGGGCACTGGTGACAAGAAAAATAGGCAATTAGGAACAAGGATGAATTATTGAAAAAAGGCTTGTGTTCCAAATGTACGGAACATTGGGGTTGAGACCACCAATGTAAAAGGGGACAATTAGATAAAATGGAAGAAATAGGGGAAGATGTAATACAAAATAAAATAATCATGGTGAGTGAAAAAGAATTTGGGACCCTAGCAGTAGTTACACAAGAAAGCGAGAAGAGACATTTCCATGTCAAGGGAATAATAAAGGGCTAGAAAGTAATTGCATTAATAGACTTAGGAGCTTCACACAAATTTATCAACTAGGACCTAGTAGACAAAAAAGGTTAAAAGCTCATACATTCAAAGGCCTCAAGGTAGTGATGGTTAATGGAACTATTGATCAATCTATGGAGATTGCCACCCAAATAGAAATTACTTTAAATAACTACACTATAAAGGCAAAATTTTTCATGGTTAAACTACAATAGGATATCATCCTTGGGATGCCATGGATAGACTTCTTGGAAAATTTTACTATAGGCAATCCCAAGTTAGAAATATGTTTCAAACACGAGGGGAGGGACATAACATTAAAAGCTTTACTAGATAGATCCCCCAAAATTGTGTCTTGCAATAGAATAGAGTGTATCCTTAGATGTGGGCAAGGAGAATGGATAGCTAAATGTATGATTTTGGATAAATCACCCATTGATAAAATTTTCATATATACACCCCATTTTAGAAAAACACAAAAAGATCTTGGAGGATATCTGTCCAAGGCTACCACCCAAAAGGGGTTTGAGCATTCCATGGAGTTAGAAGAAGGTGCCAAACTTGTCATAACCACCCCATATAGGCACCCCCATAAATACAAAGAGGAGATTGAAAAAACCATTAAAGAATTACTAGAAATGGGACACATCCAACCTAGTAGCAACCCATTTGCATCCTTAGTAGTACTCATCAAGAAAAGGGATGGAACCATGAGGATGTGCATCGATTAAAGGGCCTTAAATAAGAAAAATATCAAGAATAAATATCCAATCCCTAGGATAGATGAACTAATGGATGAATTACATGGTGCTAGATATTTTTTAAAAATTGATCTAAGGTCTAGATATCACTAAATTAGGATGAAGAAGGAAGACATTCCAAAAACAACATTTAGAATTCCTAGTACTTCCATTTGGTCTCACAAATGCCCTCAACTACCTTCCAATAATGTATGAACCATATTTTTAGACAATAATTAAGAATATTCTTCATATTCTTTGACAATATTCTCATTTATAGTAAAACCTAGGAAGAACACTTGCGACATATTAAAGAAACCATAAACATTTTAGAAACATAGTCACTATACGCCAAGTTTTCAAAATGTGAGTTCAAGTTAAACGAGATCCTTTACTTGGGACATAAGATTAATGCTAAGGGAGTGAGTGTTGATGAAGAAAAGATCAAATTAATTAAAGAATGGCTGAAGCTGAAGCGTAAGACCCTAACCCAACTTCGAGGATTTGTTGCATTGTGTAGTTATTAAGAAGGTTTGTGAGAGATTTCTCTAAGCTTGTTATCCCACACAATTGCCTAACCAAGAAAGGTTCCTTTTACATAGAATGAGAAGGCACAACAAGAATTTAAATAGTTAAAAGAAACAATGAGTTCATGTCTTATCTTAGCCATACTAGATTTCTTGTTGCCTTCCAAAGTACAAGGTGATGCATCAAGAGAAGAGATTAGGGTAGTTTTCATGCAAAATAAACACCCTATAGCATTTGAAAGTTGCAAACTCACAAAACCAGAAAAGTATTATTCTATATATGATAAAGAAATGTTTGCTATAATACATGCCTTGGCCAAATTTTGATAGTACCTAGTTTGTGGATTTTTTATTGAGAAGATTGATCATAAAATCCTATGATTCTTCCTAAACCAAAAAGATCTTAATGACCAACATAAAAAATGGATAAGTAAGATTCAAACATATTATTTTGACATAGAGTATGTAAAAGTGGTGAACAACGGAGTTGTAGGCACTTTATCTAGATGTCCCAACCTCAACTTGATGGCCAATATCTCAAGAGGCTGGAAGGGAGATATCATTGTCGAGCCTGCAAAGGACCCTTAAACTGGAAAAATATTAGAAGGAAAATTTTTGAATGAAGACTTCAAACCTTGAGATAAGATGATACTCTACAAGGGAAGATTATTTCTAACTCCTTAGTCAAAAGTAAAGGAAACCCTCCTAAAGGAGTATCATAATAACCCCTTGTCCGACCAACAAGAATATTTCAAGAAATATAAATAGATATGGGAAAAAAATTCATGGAATGGATTGACAAAAGATATCAAAAGACATTACAAAAATGTATGACATGTCAATGAAATAAGGATGAACAAACACATCTATCTGGGCTCCTACAACCATTTCCCATTTTGAATAAGAAATGGGAAACAATTTCGATAGATTTCATATCAAGACTACCCAAGGTACAAGGGAAGAATAGTATTTATGTACTAGTGGATAGGCTCAAAAAATATGTGCATTTCTTTCCAATTTCCATTGAATCATCAACACATTAGATAGCTGAACTATTCTTTAAAGAGATTTTTAGACTCCACAATCTCCCTAAGAACATAATTAGTGATAGACATTAAAAATTCATCAGTCAATTTTGGCAAGAGTTATTCAAATTAGAAAGAACAAGCTTACCCCCTAGTATGAGTTATCACCCATGAACAAATGGACAAAATGAGATAGTAAATAAGTGGTAAGGATATTTGAGGAACTATGTAATTGGGCAATAGAAGGCATGGATCAAATGACTACATTTAGGATAATTTTTCTATAATACAACACATCAGATGCCCATTAGGATGACCCCTTTTAAAACTTTATATGGTTATGAGGCACCTACATTTGCAAATCTGATTCCACAAGAAAGTTGAGTACCAAGCATGCAAGATTTTGTTCAGCAAAGTATAAATATTCTAAAGACACTTAAGGAGAACTTATATCAAGCCCATAATCAACAAAAGATGTATGCCAGCAAGAAACACATCAAAAGGACATTTTCAATGGAAAATTTAGAATTCCTAAGATTACAACCATATAAGAAAATTTCAATAAAAAAGAATGGAACATAAAAACTCAAACCACGATTCTATTGATCATATTGAATAAAAAGGAAAATTGGGGAGGTAGCATATGAACTACAACTTCCTGAAGGAAGTAGAATATACAATATTTTCCATTTCTCAAGCCTTAAGAAAGTATTGGGAAAGAAAATAAAACCTTGCACATAATTACCCCCATTGAATGACAAAGCCCAGACTATTTTTGAACCTAAGGTTATTCCAAAAACTCGAAAAAGGAAGTCGAGAAATCAAACTATCACAGAGTACTTAGTCCAATGGAGGAATTTACCTAAAGAGGATGTCACATGGGAGAATGAAGAGTGGTACAGGAGTACTCTCTCATGAAACAATGAAATAAGGTTGTTTGGTTCATTTATGACCTTGCTCTAGTTTAATTTTCTATGTTTTCAATAAGACAATGATTCTAGACTCCTAGGTTTACTCTGGCCCATTAGCAATTTGGTTGTTTCTATAAGCCCATTGCTCAATGAGGTCACAAGGGCACAATCCATGTAATTGAATGCCTTTACTTGTAATCTAGGGTCTTTTATTTTTATAGAGTCAATTACGACTCATTTGGATAGTTAAAATGCATTTAAGGCTTTATAATGTAAAAATGCAACAAATGCTACAAAAGTTGCTATGCAACTTTGCAACTTTTCGCATAATTAGGAAAATTGATTGTAATCAATCCTCCAATGGTCACAACCTTTGAAATTGGTTGGATTGATTTGGGAAGACCTTCATATAGCCCTTTTAGGTGGGTGAAAGGTATGATGTATGTTTTTTCCTTGAAATCAACAAAGAATAACCCTGTTTTCTATATTCTAGGAAAGTTTTCTACATGGTACAGACTTGTACGGATGCACAGAAGTCTGAGACTAGTACTGTTGGATGCAGAATCAAGTTAGCTTTCAAATACAACTAGTTTGAGGTCCTAAAATACTTTAAATCTCAAATTATACCTTTTTTTGTGCAAATAGCCTAAGTTTTGAGGGTTTGTAGGGTTTCTGAGGAAATTGCATCATAACTCCAGATTCCATCACAGGAAATTAATGGTCTTTGGTGGAATCCTTGAATAATTAGTCCCCTTTGAGATTGCTTTTGTTTTATTTGTTAATATGTAGGGACAAGGAAAAAATTGATGCCCTGGGTGCATATACCATGTATGCACCATTACACTGTTTTTCTTCAGCAAGCATTTGGAACCCCAAAACTCCATTTCATAGCCTAAAACTTTGGATTTAGCCTTTTCTCTAGCCTATCTAATTGGTCTAATGTTTTTAGCATGTGTTTAAATAGTACTTCCTTTGTAAAAGTTCTCTAATTAGCCCTTTAGGCCTAGTTGTTGTTTCAAGGGTTTTGGCAGTGTCCTTCTTGATGGGATCTCAGCACTATGGGGTCTTGTAGTATATCTAAATTGATAACTATTTTGATGATTGGTTTTCTTGCTTCAATCCAAAATCTTCAAGTTATATGTCAAAATGTGATTTCTTGGGCTACTAGCATACCAAGGGTGTATTGAAGGATCTATGTCTTTTCTCTGTTTTGGGGTCCTCAAATTCAATTAGCATGAGAATGTTCATATAAAAACAACATTCCCTAAGTATTGTGTCATGATTACATGTTTTGGGTAAGTTTCATGTATTAAGTCCTTTTATGCAAAGGTGCAAGTGCAGGGTTCTAGGGTGTATTTGGCTCTCAAACCTTCTTAAGGTCTGATTATGGGTTGATCTCTCTCAACATAAACTATTTATATCGTTTCCACTTGCATCAAGTGGTATTAGAGCCCATATAGGTCTTTGGGCTTCTAAATTTTTTGTCAAAATGTCAGATGGAGAGAATGATGGATTGCCATTCAAGATATCTAATGCAGACATAGTGAAATACTTGAAGGAGTAGAAGATGAAGGAAGATGAAAAAAGGAATAGAGATGAACTTAGACACATGGAGATGCAAAAAATCAAAGATGAGTTGAAAAGGCTTAGAGAAGAGCTTTCCAATGCTAGGAACTCTAAATAATCCATTTAGAGGAAGAAGAACAAATACCTCCAAATCAGAGGCTACTTGTGAGCACTCTTAAGTCCATGGAAAGAAGAACCATGGATGCCAAATCAGACTTACCAAATTATGATGGGAGAATGAACCTGGATGTTGTAGTTGATTGGGTGGATGCCCTAAATAGTTTCTTTGAATATGATGAGATTCTATTGAATCAAAAGACAATGATAGCCAACTGCAAGTTGAAAGGTATTGTTCTTACATGGTGGAATAGAACCCAAGGTGATAAAATAAAGAGTGGCAAAGGTCTAGTAACCACATGGAAAAAGTTGGAGAAGTTATTCAGGAAGGCCTATGTTCCTAAAAACTATGAAGTCCAATTGCATAGAAGAAGAATGAATCTAAGGCAAAAGGACATGATAGTTTCAGCCTACACTAATGAGTTTCAAGTGTTGCTAATTAGGAAATAAGATGTTGAATCTGAAAGTATCAAGTTGGCAAGATACTTGCAAGGTTTAAAGTTATCTATCCAAGATGAATTGAGTTTGACAACAATAACCATCGTGTAGGAATGTGTGCAAGTTGCACTAAAGGTGGAAGAGAAGTTCAAGAGAAGAAATGAATAATCCAATAGAGGAAAAGGTAGAAATGATAGGGGTAGAAGCAACTCCTAGCAAAGGGGTCAATCATCCAATGAAGAAAAATCCATTGAGCAAACAAAAAAAGACCATGGTGAATCTAGTTGGATAGGAAGCTGTAGAGGAGGAAGATCCTTCGATAGAGGAAGAGGGAGATCTAATGCACCTCCTAAGTGTTTTAGATGCAATCAAATTGGACACTATCCAAATAAGTGCCCTAAAATACCAAACAACAATAATCAAGGAGAAAGAATGACCCAATTGGTGCAATAAGAAAGAAACCTAGAGGTTGAAGAAGGTGTGGCACTAATGATGAGACAATCATTCCTGCAAGTACCTCATGCTCAAGAACTAGCACAAAGGAAGAACCTATTCAGGACAAGGATCAAATGCAAAGAAAGGTTATGTATTCTATTATTTTATTCAGGATTAACAGAAAATCTAGTTTCTAAAGAAATGGTTCAAAAATTAGAAATAGAAAGAATTCCTCATACATATCCTTATAATGTTTCTTGGCTAACAAAAGGGAAGAAAAACCTTGTAACTAAACAAGCCATGGTAGAGTTCTCTTTAGGTGATTTCAAAGATAAATTTTTATGTGATATTGTAGAAATGGATGCTTGGCACCTTCTCTTAGTAAGGCCATGGAAATATGATATGGATGCCATGTATAATTCCAAAAAAGAATACATACACCATAGTGAGGGATGGAAAAAATCTTATAATCTCAAGCCTCCACCTAAACCTAAAAAGGAAAAAGAACCTTTGGCTATGATAGTGGGAGAAAAAGAAATGTTAAAAGAAATCAAAGAAGAAAAAGAGGGATATGCATTAATTATGAAACCAAAGGATGAACCATTATGGAGCAAGGATAAAATAGTCCTAGAAGAAGTTCAAAAGCTTCTTGAAAAATACAAGGAAGTGGTTGCAAAATATTTACCCTCATCCCTCCCACCCATTAGAGACATAGGCCACCAAATAGACTTCATCCATGGAGCATCGTTGCCCAACAAAGCCACATACAAACTTACTCCTGATCAAAATGTTGAAATATCCAAACAAGTTATAGAATTATTGGATAAAGGACTTATTCAAAAAATTCTTAGCCCATGTGCTATCCCTTTAGCTTTGGCTCCTAAAAATGATGGTAAATGGAGACTATGCACTTATAGTAGAGCCATTAGCAAAATCACTATCAAATATAGATTTCCTATCCCAAGGATTGAAGACCTCCTAGAAAAATTAGGCAATGCATCATACTTCTCAAAGATTGATCTAAAATCTAGCTATCACCAAATAAGAATCAAGCTAGGTGATGAATTGAAGACTGCCTTCAAAACTACAGAAGGTCTTTATAAATGGCTAGTAATGCCATTTGGTTTAAGAAAGGCCCCCTCTACCTTCACAAGGCTAATGAATGAAATATTTTATGGTTATAATGGCAAGTTTTTGGTTGTTTATCTTGATGACATAATAATTTTCAGTTGTAGCTTGGACGAACACCTTGAACACTTTGAATTGATTCTCAAAAGGTTAAAAGAGCATCAACTAATGATCAACCTTGAGAAATGCCCATTCTTGCAGAAAGAAGTCATCTTCTTGGGATTTGTGATCTCACAAGGGACATTAAAAATGGATCCAGCAAAGGTAGATGCAATAATTAATTGGCCTCCTCCAAAGAATGTAGGTGGTGTAAGAAGTTTTCATGGTTTAGCAACATTTTATAGAAAGTTCATTAAGAACTTCATCCCTATATGTGCACCTATATTGGATACAATAAAAGGAGGTAAAAAGATAAAGTTTGTTTGGACCAAAGTAGCGAATGATGCATTTGAATATTTGAAATCAAGAGTGGCACAATATTCAATACTCACTCTTCCTAATTTTAATAAGTTTTTTACTATTGAGATAGATGCAAGTAACCTAGCAATTGGGGCAGTCCTTAGCCAAGATAATAAACTTGTGGCTTTCTTCTTTGAAAAACTAAATGATGTGAAAAAGAAGTACTCAACTTATGACTTAGAACTTTATGCTATGGTTCAAGCCCTCAAGAAATGGAGGCATTATTTATTACCTAAATAATTTGTGGTTTTTATAGATAACCATGCTCTAAGTTACTTAAATTCTCAAGAGAAGTTGAGTGTGAAACATATCAAGTGGATGGAGCAATTACAAGTGTATTCATTCACCATAAAGCATAAGAAAGGCCAAGAAAATAAATTTGCTGATGATCTAAGTAGGAGGATCATTTTGGTGTAGGAAATCCAATTTCAAAGCATAGGCATCAAAGCATTGAAGGACCTCTACAAAGATGATGCAAATTTTGGTGACATATATCAGGTTTGCACTACTCTTATGGATAGATTTTGGTGACATATATCATTTTGGTATGGAAAAAACATTAGAGGCTATCAATAGACATTATCATTGGCCAAAAATGTAGCATGATGTTAAGAAATATGTAGAGCCATGTGTTATATGTCAACAAGCAAAGGGTACTACAACTAACCAAGGGTTATACCAACCTCTACCAATTTGCTTCTAGACCTTGGGAAGCAATATCTATGGACTTTGTAATGGGATTACCAAGGAAAAAATTAGAATATGATAATATATTTATGGTTGTAGACCATTTAAGCAAGATGGTACACTTTATCCCTTGTAAAAGCACTCATGATGCCTCTCATATTGCCCATCTCTTCTTTAGAGAGATTGTAAGAATTCATGGTTTTCCTATTCTATTGTTTCAGATAGAGACACCAAATTCCAAGGACACTTTTGGAGAACTTTGCACAAGAAATTGGACACTAATATGTAATTTAGTTCTGCCTACCATCCGCAAATGGATGGTCAAACTAAAGTTGTAAATAGATCTCTTAGAAACCTCCTTAGATGCATCACCAAGAAATATGCACAAAATTGGGATCTAATTCTTCCACAGGCTAAGTTTTCTTTTAATGATTCATTCAATAGGTCTACAAGGAAGACACCATTCCAAATAGTCTATGGCTATCATCCAAAGGGACCTCTAAAAATTAGAGAGTTACCTAATGACATAAAGGTTAGTGCACAAGGAGAAGAATTGGTTGACCTTATCAAACAAGTACAAGAAAAGGTGAAAGATACATTAGAATACACTTGACAAATATACAAAGAATAGGCAGATAAGAAGAGGAAAGATGTTCAATTCCAAGTAGGTGACAAAGTATGAGAATATTTGACAAAGGATAGACTCCCTAAAGGTCATCATACCAAACTCCAAATGAAGAAGATAGGACCTTGTACAATCTTGCATAAGTTTGGTTGTAATGCTTATGAAATTTCATTACCACCTACTATTGCCATCTCACCAATTTTTAATGTGGCCCACCTCACTATCTTCAAGGATGCTTTTGATGTTTTAGGAACATCTACAACAAATTGACATGAAGATTGGTTGAAGGATCTAGCTATTAGTTTGTGGTGACTAATCAGGAAAGTACTATACACCATAAAATCTTTGAAAAAAAATTTGGTTTGTGGCTGACATATGGTTGACATGTGGCAACCCTAAAGTGGCATAAAAATACTTGTATAAAAGAGCTTAGGGTTAGTTATTGTTTTATAGTGGTAATGCAAAAATTGGTTCTTGTAGTGGTATTGAGTTGTAAGGGATTACAGATTGTAATCAAGTTGTAATCATTGGATCGTAATAATATCATACTTGATGTTTGGTGGACATATCCCAGGTATTGGGTAAACCACGTTAAATCTTGGTGTCTTGGGTTCTTTTCTGTGTGATCTATTATTTTCTGTTATTGATTATATTTGCATGTAATTTTTATTTTTTTCTGTAGTTTAATCCTAACAAGTGGTATCAAAGCGAGGTTGTTTTTTCAGTTATCCTGTGTAGTCTCACGGTTGAGTGGGAGTCTCACAGTTGAGTGGGAGCAATGGAAGATAAGGGTAACCTAAGGGTTGACAAGTTTAATGGGCAGAACTTCTAGTTATGGAAGATGCAAATGGAAGACTATCTTTATCATAAGTATTTATGGAAGCCATTAGAAGGAAAAGTGAAGAATCAAGGATCCATGTTAAATGATGAATCAGATCTTGTAGACAAAAAGGAACTTGGAAGCATTTGATTATGCTTGGCACCATCAGTTAATATTACAAAAGCGAAGATGACAGAAGAGTTGATGAAAACTCAACTGACACTATATGAAAAGCCCTCTACTTCAAACAAGGTATTTCTCAGGAAACATTTATTTAATATGAAAATGGTAGAGTTTAATACTATTACTAGTCAGTTATCTATGGGTATCAATTTTGAAGAAGAAATTAGGGCTATCTTGATTTTGTGTTCTTTGCCTAAAAGATGGAATGGCTATGAGTAATTTTGTTCCTAGATCTAGTACCCTTAAATATGATGATGGGATTGGTGTTATTTTGAATGAGGAAACTTGGAGGAAATCCTCAGCTGGATCTACATCAGGAAGTGCTTTGAATACAAAAAGCAAGGGCAAAATGACTTAGAGAGGAAGTAATTCTAGAAATCATGGAAAATCAAGAGGAAAGTCAAAGGGGAGGAGGTCTTAATCGAGAGGACCAAACAACTTTTGGTACTATGGGAAACTAGGTCATAAAAAGAAAGATTGTTGGAATCCAAAGAAAAATGAAGAAGATAAACCAGATGGAGACAAGAAGGAAAATGTGGTAAGTAAAAAACCAAAGAGGATGCCTTGCTTCTATCTTTAGAAAGTGTTGATGATTCGTGGGTTTTAGATTCTGGTGCTTCATTTCATGCTACACCTCATAGAGGTTATTTCATTGATTATGTCCAAGGGGATTTTGGGCTTGTTTATTCGGGGGATAATGAACCCTGTCAAATTGTTGCAAAGAAGTTGTAGAATGGGAATCATTGGCTACTACATGAGGTAAGACATGTTCCAAGGCTGAGTAGTAATTTAATTTAAACAAGACAACTCAGCGATGAGGGTTGAGTAGTTACTTTTAATGATAAAAATTGGAAGGTTTCAAAAGGTTCCCTTGTAGTAGCAAAAAGTGTGAAAGTAGGAACCTTATATCTTTCTAAAGGTCTTATTGTTCCTTCTACTTTAATTGTTTTAGAGAAAAACAAATGTTCAAGAAAAATTCCTACAGTTGAACAGGGAGAACAAATAGCTATTGTAGATTCTGATATAGCGCTATGACATAACAGACTTGGGCACATGAGTGAGAAAGGTATGAAAATCCTTCATTTAAAGAAAGTCTTACCAGGTGTAAAATGTGTTAATATGGATTTCTATAAAAGTTGTGTGTATGGAAAATAAAAGAGAGTGAGTTTTGTAAAGACTGGGAAGGAAAACAAAAAGGAGAAATTAGAGCTTGTGCATATAGATGTATGGGGACTAGCTTAGGTATCTTATCTTGGTGGATCTCATTATTATGTCACATTTATTGATGATGCAACTAGAAAAGTATGGGTTTATTTCATTATATATAAATCTAATGTATTTCAAACTTTTATGAAATGGAAATGCTTGGTTGAAAACGAGATTGGTAAGAAATTAAAATGTCTCAAATTTGATAATGATGGTGAGTTTTGCAATTGTGAATTTGAAGATTAATTCTCCACTAATGGTATTCATAGACAAAAAACTATTCCAAGGACTCCACTGGAAAATGGAGTGGCTAAACACATGAACAAGACTATAATGGAGCACGTAAGGAGCAAGAGGTTGCATGTTGGGTTGCCCTTACACATGTGGACGAAGGCTGTCAATACTACCATATATTTAATTAATAGAGGTCCCTCTACTCTTTTGGGTTGTGGTATTCTAGAGGAAGCATGGAGTGGTAAGAAGGTGAGTTATTCTTTTCTCAAAACCTTCGGCTGTAAAGCATTTTCTCACATAGATTTTGAAAATAGAACCAAGCTGGAAGCTAAGTCAAAGAAATGTGTATTTGTTGGATATGGCATTAATGAATTTGGTTAAAGGCTTTGGGATTTTGGAAATCATAAAATTATAAGAAGCAGGGATGTCATATTCAATGAGAATGTGTTGTACAAAGATTTATTGCAACAACATTAGAAGAAAGAAGATGATTATGTAGTGCTAGATGATACTCCAAAAGACAATGTTCTAGCCATTGCTCATGATGTGTAACAACCAAAATAACAAATAACACACACACACACCAATGAATGTTAGATGGTCAACAAGGAAAATTAGACCTCCAAAAAAATTCTCTTCCTCTTTGTATTCAATTTTACTTACTGATGCTAGTGAACTTGAATGTTATGGTGAAGCTATGTAGGTGGATACTAAGATTCAGTGGGAGTTTACAATGAAGGATGAAATGGACTCTTTGCTGAAGAATAAGATATGGGATTTATGCAAGTTGCCTACAGGTAAAAGAACTTTATAGAATAAGTGGGTTCACAGGTTGAAAGAAGAGGAAGGAGTTAAGAAAATATTTAAAGCCAAGTTAGTTGTGAAGGGATTTGGACGGAAAAAGGGCATTGATTTTGATGAGATATTTTCTCCTATAGTTAAGATGACTTCTATTGGTACTATTTTAAGTCTTGTGGCTACTGAAGATTTTCATTTAGAGAAGCTTGATGTTAAAACAACCTTTCTTCTTGGTGATTTGGATGAAGAGATATATATGGCTCAACCATAGGGATTTGTGGTCAAAGGTAAGGAGAACTTAGTGTGCAAATTGAACAAAAGTTTATATGGCTTGAAGCAAGCACCTTGAAAATGGTATATGAAATTTGACAGTTTAATGCATGACCATGGATATAATAGGTGTCATTCAAATTATTGTGTTTATTTTAATAGGTTGGATGATGATAACTACATTATTTTATGTTTATATATTGATGATATGCTTGTAGTTGGGTCTAACATGGATCACATTAAGGGTCTGAAATGCCAATTAGCACATGCATTTGCTATGAAGGAGTTGGAGGCAAAAAAAAAATCCTTAGTATGAAAATTTGTAGAGATAGAAAAAAATAGAAAATTGTTGCTATCTTAGGCTGATTATGTTGAGAAGGTGTTGCAATGTTTCTCTATGGAGAATGCCAAAGTTGTCAACACACCTTTACCTGGTCATTTGAAGTTGACTAAATAGATGTGTCCTAAGACACAAGAAGAGGAGGATAAGATGTCCAAGGTACCCTATACTTCAGTTGTAGGAAGCTTGACGTATGCTATGGTATGTACTAGGCCAGATATTGCAAATGCAGTGGGAGTTGTTAGTAGGTATATGATTCATCCAAGAATTGAGCATTGGAATTTTGTCAAATGGATTCTTGAATATTTCAGAGGAACATCTAATAATTCTTTACACTTTGGGGGATCTACTACTAATTTATAGGGCTCTGTTGACTCATATTTGGTTGGGGTTATTAATGCTCGGCGAAGTGCTACAAGTTATGTCTTTATTGTTGGTGGGGCAGGCATGAGCTGGGTTTGTAGGTTACAAAAGGTTAATGTTTTATCCACTATCGAGGTAGAGTATGTAGCTACTATAGAGGCAATCAAGGAGATGATATGGCCTCAATTCTTCTTGGAAGAATTGGGACACCCTCAGAAGGATAATTATTTGTTTACAGATAGTCAAAGTGCCATTCATCTTGCAAAGAATTCAGCTCTTCATTCAAAGACCAAATACATAAATAAAAGAACAACAGAGTCTAGGGTGGTTTGATCTAGTGGGAGCCCCATGTGGGAGTGGTATAGCTATAGGATCAGTCTCCAAGTGGAAGATTGTTAGTTTGTGGTGACTAATAAGGAAAGTATTATACATACTTCATAAATTCTTTGGGGTTCAGGTCATCACCCCAAAAAAAATTTTGGGTTGTGGCTGACATATGGCCAACATGTTGCAACCCTAAAGCAACATAAAAATACTTGTATAAAAGAGCTTAGGTTTAGGGATTTTTTTTAATGGTGATGCAAAAATTAGTTCTTGCAGTGGTATTGATCGTAATAATATCATATTTTCTATTTGGTTGACATAGCCTAGGGATTAGGTGAACCATGTTAAATCTTGGTGTCTTTTGTTCTTTTATATGTGATCTATTATTTTCTATTATTGGTTATATTTGCATGTAATTGTTATTTATGTCTATGGTTTAATCCTAACACTACCACCTTTACAACCCTTAGAGTTGGAAGCAATCTTGGAAACCAAAATTGCCAAGAAGACAAGGAATCACACCTACTAGCAATACTTGGTCAAATGGAAGGGGTTACCTACCATTGTTGCCACCTGGATGACTAAAGAATAGATTCAGCAACATGGATACACTCTTGATCAACTCACCTCGAGTAGGAACTTAAGTTTTTTTCCCCTAGGGTAGCATGGTGCAGGAGCATTCTCTCATGAAATAATGAAATAAGATTTTTTGGGTAATTTATGACCTTGCTCTAGTTTACTTTTCTATGTTTTCAATAAGACAATGATTCTAGACTCCTAGGTTTACTCTTAACCCTTTTGTGTGGCCCATTAGCAATTTGGGTGTTTCTATAAGCCCACTACTCCATGAGGTCGTAAGGGCACAATCCATGTAATTGAATGCATTTACTTGTAATCTAGGGTCTATTAGTTGTATTTAGTAAATTAGGACTCATTTGGATAGTTAAAATTCCTTTAAGGCTTTATAATGTAAATATGCAACAAATGTTGCAAAAGTTGCTATGCAACTTTGCAACTTTTTGCATAGTTAGGAAAATTCATTGTAATAAATCTCCAAGGGTAACAACCTTTGAAATTGGTTGGATCAGTTGGGGAAGACCTTCATATAGCCCTTTTAGGTAGGTGGAAGGTATGATGTACATTTTTTTCTTGAAATCAATAAAGAATAACCCTATTTTTTATATTTTGGGTGAGTTTTCTGCATGGTATAGACTTTTATAGATGCATAGAAGTTTGAACCTAGTATTTTTGGATGCATAATCAAGTTAGCTTTCAAATGCAACTAGTTTGAGGTCTTGAAACACTTTAATACTCAAGTTATACCTTTTTTTGTGCAAACAACTTGAGTTTTGAGGGTTTGTAGGGTTTCTAAGGAAATTTCTTCATAACTCCAGATCCCATTGTACGAAATTAATGGCCTTTGGTGGAATCCTTGTATCATTAGTCCCCTTTGATATGAATTTTTTTTTAGTTGTTAATATGCAGGGACAAGGAAGAAAAGTGATGCCCTAGGTGCATATACCATGTGTGCACCATTACACTATTTTGCTTTAGCAAGCATTTGAGACCCCAAAACTCCATTTCACAGCCTTAAACTTTGGATTTAGACTATTTGGAATGTTCTCTACACTATATTTTTGGTATAATTTTTTTAGAATGTGTTTAAATAGTATTTCCTTTGTAAAAGTGCCTTAATTATCCTTTTAGGCCTAGTTGTTGTTTCAAGGGTTTTGGCAGTGTCCTTCTTGATGGGATCTCAAAACTTTAAGGTCTTGTAGTACATCTAAAATGATAACTATTTTGATGATTTATTTTCTTTCTTCAATCCAAAATCTTCAATGTACAAGTCAAAATCTAATTTCTTGGGCTACTAGCATAACAAGGGTGTATTGAAGGATCTATGCCTTTTCTTTGTTTTGGGGTCCTCAAATTTAGTCAGCATGACCATGTTGATATAAAATGGAAATTCCCTAAGTCTTGTGTCATGATTACATGTTATGGGTAAGTTTCATGTATTGATTCCTTTTATGCAAAGGTGCAAGTGTGGGGTTCTAGGGTCTATTTTGCCTCTCAAACCTTCTTAAGGTCTGATTGTGGGTTGAACTCTCTGAACTTTCACTATTTATACCCTTTCCACTTGCATCAAAGAGACTATCAAATTTCTCAAGGATAAACAAAATCAAGCGGGAGGGAATGTAATATACCCTAGAAATCAAAGTTAACAATTACATTGCAAATCCTATACAAATAATAATTATCATTTATTTATTAATTGAACGTAATAAATAACCAAAATAGACTATGAATTTTTATTACCACTTACTCTTTAATAAGTAATAATAAAAATTAATTAAATAATTTTTTATTATGAATAATAAATCAAAGTTAACAATTTAAATTGATGACCAAATTATTGAAAGACATGACCTTTCACGGGAGAATCACTAATACATATAAACCCACAATGAAAGGGAGGAAAGAAACAGACACAAAGGAAGAGATCAAACTCAAGCACAGAAAGAGATTAAAGTTGAGCATGGAAAGGAGAAACAATAGCAGGACACAATGGTTCCTAGGTAACACAAAATCCATCACTAATCTCTAGTAATCATGATACTGGATGTGTATATGTAGCAAACTGAAATTGAACGGAGGGCATACAATAACAGTTGTAGAGAAGTGTTTTAATCCATCACTATGCTTGTAAAATAAGGATCAACAAATTGATACAAATGATAAGGGACACCACCAAGTATACCATCAAGTGAAAACATAAAATTTAACACTTGTGTCATATTATGGTAGGAATATTCCAATCACCATAGTGGCATATACCTATAACTAAAGTATAGACTCCAAGGCACATACATTCCACACTCCAAGCTATCCTTAGAAACAAGAGAGTAACAAGCTTTTGATTGGAGTGAAGCAACACAACCTACAAGGGGCATCAATAATAATTAGAGACTAATAGAGGACCCGACTCAAAAACAAATAAGAAAAATAAAACTACATTAACATGATCTAAGAAAATAGTACAATAAGAAGCAAGGGCGTCCCCAATGGATGTTATAAATCGTAGGACAAATATACAAATCTTTGAAGGTCAATATATACTATAGTTTAAGACATATGCATATGGAAAGACTGGATATATCTATGAAGAAAATCTAGAGGCCTAGAATGAGGAAGATCTCTTCTAGGAAGGATGGATAGATCTAACACTAATTATCCATAAGGACTTGAAGAGAAAGGAGCATTGTGGGAAGAAGGTTCTTAGTAAAAAGTTGTTCTATTCAACTAGAACCTCAAAAAGCCTAGCAAGGTAGGAGAATCCCAAGAGGATATGTCCTAGCCCCCAAAAAATAACTGCACAATGGAAACACATCAATAATGAAAGATCTAATACCAAATCAGAACTCTATATTCATAAAATAACTAATTACATGTAATGTGTTGGGTTGTAAGGCCTTCCTAGTTACAACCAAATACAAAGAAAGTAATAGTTCTAAAAGATCCCTCAAATTTCAATCCAAACCCTAGCTAGTCTAGATCCACACTCTAGTAGAAGCCTCCAAGGAAGATCTAAACTTGTGCTTGCAAGAATCTCAAGCAATCACCTTGCTTCCCAAGCCACAACTACAAGCTCTTCTCAAAGTTCACTCCTCTACCACATCCTCTTATCCAAGATAAAAGAATCATGACTACAGAATCCAAAATACCCCCTAATTATACCCAACTAACCCACAAGTCAGCCTTGTAAGTTACAAATTAAATAAAGCCTTACATTAAATACATGTTAAGCCACAAGTCAACTTCCAACAGAAATTAAATACCAAATTCATTAAAAGCCTTACAACATTTATTAAATACATCAAAACAATTAAATGAGACCTAGATTGGTCCACACAACACCACCAAATCCCTCCAACATGCAAGATGGACAACTACCCTAGGATGCTCCCACATTAGACTCTCGAGGTACAAATAAAAGTGTGTCCCACACTTTCATGCCCAATGAAAAATCCACAACTATCTTCATCTACACCAAAGGCCAAAATGTACATCATCCATATCTACTTCAACCATCCAAACATCAAAAGCATCTGAATCACTACTAACTAATCAACATGCAACTTATCACATCCATCCCTATCAGCAATAAGTGCATCCAACTCCACATCCCTAATTAAAACATGTAGATCCAATACCAAATCCACATCAAAAGCAATATGTAACTTCTCAACAACATATTTCAAACTCTTAATGCTAGAAATCTCATTGCTCACAACAATATCCTTTATAATGCATAACTCATCACAAACAATAACTTGATAACCCACAACCAAGTGCTCTGCAATTTCTATGTCAGATCCAACCAACTGATCATGAAAACCAATATACATCCCAACATTGACAAGGTTAGGAATATCCTCAACAACAACCTCAAGTTTCTTTTTTGGTTCTGTATTAGACTCTACAAATTAATCAACAAAACCAACCTCGATCTTGCTATGCCATCTTTTCTCTAAAACAAGTTTTCTAACCAGCTAGACAAATCTCTTCCAGATCGGTAGACTCTGACTCCACAAACATACAACATATTAAAGTCATTTTTTAATATCTAAAATGAAAACATATTCTATTTATTTAAATATTAAATAAACAATATTTTTTTTTTTTAAAATATTAAAATAAAAAAATGAATTACACTTTGTGAATTATATGTTCACCATCCAAACATCAGAAGCATCTAAATCACCACTAACCAATCAACATGAAACTTATCACATCCATCCATATCAGTAACAGGTGCATCCAACTCCATATTCTAATGAGAACATGTAGATCCAAGATCAAATCTACATCAAAAGCAATATGTAACTCCTTAACATCATATGCCAAAATCTCAATACCAAAAATCTCATTGCTCACGAAAAGATTCTTTGCAACACACAACTCATCACCAACAACAACTTGATTATCCACAAGAAAGCACCCTCCAATCTCCATGTTAGATCTAACCAACTGATCATGAAAACCAATCTCCATCCCAACATCAACAAGGTTAGGAATAACCTCAACAACAACCTCAAGTTTCTCTACATGTTCTATATCAAAATCCACAAACTAATCAACAAAAGCCTTGACCTTGCTATGTCATCATTTCTCTCAAAAAAGTCTTTGAACTAGCTAGAGAACTCTCTTCCAGATTGGTAGACTCCAACTCTACAAACATAAAACTTTCTTCTTCAGTTCCTCAACTTTTCTATAAAGAGAAACATCCACAACAATGTCCACCTAAGCTATTAGCTCATTAATCCTCCCCTCCACTATATCATAGAGATTTGCAATCATCTCAGGGTCCAATCTTCTCATATTCATCTTCAAAACATTCATAACCCCTCTGCAATAGATCACCAACAGATCAATATTCTAGAATAAGATTAACCTTCCATTTTTGCAACCATAGATCCATATACAAGTTCTCTAAAATTATAACTCTAAACTAAGATCTATAACCTCACAACAAAGATATCTAGGACTACAAAAAGAACATTCCACAAGATAAAACTTTAATATGGTAAAATTCATCCCAAGGTCATGGTGTAAACTATGTTAACTTTGATGATTTTTCTACATGCTCACCATAGATCCATCTGCAAGTTCTCTAAAATTATAACTCAGAACCAAGATCTGTAACCTTAGAACAAAGATATCTAGGACTACAAAAAGAACGTTCAACAAGATAAAACTTTGATATGGTAAACTTCACCCCAAGGTCATGGTGCAAACTATGTCAACTTTGATGATCTGTCTACACACTTAGGAATAAACATGCTCTGATACCATCTAACATAGTGCAAGACAAGAGAATCCCCAGAGGAGATGTCCTATCCCCCAAAAAATAACCACACAACAAAAAAAAAAAACAACAAGATTTGATACCAAATCACAACTCTAAATTCATAAAATAACTGATTACATGCAATGTTCTAGGCTACAAGGCCTTCCTGATTATGACCAAATACAAAGCAAGTAATAGTGCTACAAGATCCCTCAAAATCCAATCCAAACCCTAGCTAGTCTAGATCCACACTTTGGTAGAAGCCCCCAAGGAAGATCTAAAATTGTGTGCGCAAGCCCATTAAGAAACCTTCTTGTTTCCCAAGCCACAACTTCTAGCTCTTCTCAAAGTTTTCTCCTCTACCACATTCTCTTCTTTGAGAGGGATGAATCATGAATAAAGACTCCACAAGACTCCCTACTTATACCCAACTAAGACACAAGTCAGCCTATTAAGTTGCAAATTAAATAAACCCTTACATTAAATACACATTGAGGCACACATCAGCCTCGAACAAAAATTAAATATCAAATCCCTTAAAAGGCTTACAACATTTATTAAATACATCAAAAACAATTAACCAAGACCCAAATAGGTCCACACAACTCCACCAAATTCCTCCAACATGCAGGATGGCCAGCTACCCTAGGATGCTCCTACATCATCTCTTCTAAGAAGGATTGACAGATCTAACATTGACTATCCATAAGGACTTGAAGAGAAAGGAGCATTGTGAGAAGAAGGTTCTTAGTTAAAAGTTGTTTCTACATAAGGACCGAACCAAAAATTCTCTCCTCAAGTAGGGAACTAGACTGGAATTAGGATCCATAAATGTTTCATAGATTAAGTTTACCTTATTTTAATAGTACATTTATACGTATCTTTACTATTGGAATGTTGACATACTTGTAGGTTCATAAGCTTAGATATTTACAAGATAACCAAGGAGATAGGGGACTTTACAAAAGTTAAGTACAAAAATAGAACTTACCATGTCAGTTGTTAGAAAAGGACAACATACTCTTAGGTAGTGTAGTGCATAGGAGGAGCAATGAACTAGGAGAAAATTGATTTAAAATTGCAAAACATCAATTTTGATTTAAAAAGAAAAGACTCAAATTTATGTATTTGAGTCTTTTAGAAATATAGATGTTAGAAAAACAAGTTTTAAATTTAGGGTTTTTTCAAGTGCCTATATTGAAAAAGAAATCTCTTGTTTTTTTATAAACAACTTCAAATCTAGGGATTTTTCAATTACATATGTTGTTGGTAAGCGGTGAGGGAGTTCAGAGAGTAATCCATCCCATTGCAGATAGAATTTGTTGCAGACTTCAAATCTTGACTGTCTTATTACCTAAATTGTGATTAACTTATATTTTTTCTCATATTATTCACTAAATTATAGACTTTATAGATCTTCCTAAAAGCAGCCTTAACAAAAACTTTGGATTCTAATAACTAACAAATGCTATTCCCCTAACATTTATATTGGGCCACAATTTTCTTTGTTTGTCATCTTTTCTTCCAAACATGCATTTTGAATTCCCATTAACACTTACAAGCTTTCTAGATCAATGACCATAATCAATTCCACATTCTATTACAAAATAATTAGTTGTGTTTCTACTCCTTCCATGTTTCCTAATAATTAAATGTCAGATTTGTAGGAAATAGATACTTTACAAAAATGATTGTTGTAGATCAACAAAATGGTTAATCAAATTGATGTTGGTATAAGGCTCATTTGGTTGTTGGAATATAATTTGAGAATTGGTATAAAAATCCTTGATTTTGGATTCTGGAACTTGAAATCTATATTATGGTTTTAGACCATTTGGTTCACCAAGAATTCATTATAAGAATACATATTTCCTCACTTAGTTGCACATTTTTGGAATTGGAATACTAACCAAAATAATCATTTTTTAAAATTTTTTTAACATGAATGAAATGTTATTTTAATATATCATTTTAGTGATTTATTGTCATTTAAATTGTACTACAAAGTTAAAATACAAACATTAAAAAATAATTGCATTTTTAATTTTGTGAGATTATATAGGCAACAACTCAAATATCTAGGAAGTTGTGTTTATAAAAATGTAATTATGGTATTTATGTTAAAGCATGAACTAAATTTTAGTTGTATTTGTATGAAGTTTTATATCCACAATTGAGAATAATAATATTATTCTTTATAAAGATATGAAGTTCTGTCAAACAACTTTGGTAGAATCTAAAGTAGAAATATTTATGCATATTTCTACCATATATTTTCACCATTGTTCAACGTTCCATGAAATGAAATACTCAATACGACATAAAACATGATTTCAATTGTATGTTTAGTTAGCATTCAATTACAATCTTGTTATATTTTTGTACATGAAAATTGTCTAGATTGAATAACTATGAGGATTTTGGATTTTAAATTTCTTTATTTGAATTTTTGCAAAATCAATATGAATAAATCATCAGATGGTTGCAGATCAATACACTAAAGTTGTCTGTATTGAATTCATATGACAATTTAGCCTTTCCTTATAAAATATTGTTAGTATTTAGAGTTATAAAAGTTAGCAGGGAAAGTTAGGTATTTTTGTCATCAAAATAATTGTTGTCTAATTTTTTTCCTACAAATAATTCAAATGCAATTTGTTGGAGTTACATTATTTTTGTTCATTTTAAAGATATTTGAAATTCCATGTGCGCTAATGGAAAGTTTGATGAATTGTAGCTCTTTGATTTGAGAAGTTTTCACATTTAAAACTTGTACACCATGCTTCTTCCTTAGCTCTATTCACATGCTATCGAAGATAGCTTTCTATGCTTGACATTTCACAGGAACACTTGCCCATACATGGTTGAAGTTGTGGAGGAGATCCAATCAATTAGGGTTTCCTATAAAAAAAATTCCACAACCAAAGAAGTTACAATTCAACAATAAGTAATTGAATAGTTGAAAAGATCTATTAGTTGATTGAATACAAACATGATATCACTAGTTTTGGTATAAAATATATAAGTTAGTGGTTAAAGCTCTACCTCCACAAAGTCCGGTAGATGTCAAAAAAATTCCAAGTTTGATTAATTTGGAATGCTCATTTTTGGAAAATTGGAATTAGAATAGATATATTCAAGAAATTCCACCTATTTAGATCGAAGACAAAATCCTACTTTTGGAGGGTAAATGAGGATACCAATATTTTTTATTCTTATTTCCATTTTGCAAACCCAAATAGTGGATTAGAAATTTTTGAGGATTCCAAATTCTAATTCTTTCTCAAATCCACAATCCAAAGGAGCCCTAATATAATATGATAAGATGGGGGTAGAATTAATAGATCCAAAGTTCACAAATTCCTTATTGATGTTAACATAGGAGAGATGCTTTGAATTTAAGGGTTTGTTTTCTTATGCATGGTGTTTGCAAAGAAACTAAAATGTTGTAATAATGCCAAGTGGAACATAAAACTCTTTGAAGATTCTATGCAGTCACTTGATTTGCTTCCACATTTGTAGAGGACCCTTAGTTATATCATGTTATGTCCCTTTCTCTCTCATTAGCTAGACTACACTCTTTCTAGATCATCAATAGGTACACATGTTAGGGGTTACAAGAGTTGGATGGATGTTATTAGAAAGACACTTATATTTTCTAAGTTTTCTATAGTTGTGAAAAGAAACCCTAAGGTAATGACAACAACACCAACCCAAGGTAAGGAAGATTTTACACTATTAGAGCCTAGATTCGTAACATTTGGGCAATAATGGGTCCATGTTAAATGTGGATGTTTAAAAGTTACTATACAAAGTAGGAATTTCTCATTGTAGAATTTTAGTAAACTAATGTATTCCATCTAAACAATCATATTGATAAGTAAACCTAAGAAAAACCTAAAATTCGTATTAACAATTGTAAATGGTCAACCATATTAGATAACCCAATCTTAATGGCTTAAGAAAAATTATTAGATGCAAGAATGTTATATTTATATTAAGGTAGATTATGATCTCATGATGTATCAAAAATTATATTGAACATGATCACCTTGGGGAAAACTAGGTTAAGAACCCTAAAAACATCTTTCTATAATGTGAGTAGAAATGAGTAAATAACCTAGTAATTAGAGCGAAAGTGTCTCACATCATATTTAGTAGAAGTTAAATTTTGTCTAACCCAATCACTCATGAAAGAATTATAGTTCATATCAAGTATGGAGGTGATCAAGTAGACTAGTAATGATTTAGACATTACAACATAAGTAAAGAAAACCTACAAACTTCATAGTTTAATTTTGTACCTTCAAATTAAAATATTGAAAGGATAAAATTAATGGTGAGTAAGCAGGAAGGTAACACTTGAAAAGTATACGATGTTACCAAGCTATTGGAATACCTCTAACCTATTAGGAATTTAAAATGTATTGTTTCAATAATCCTAGGAAAGCAACACGAGCTCAAATAAAATCTACAATTAACCTTTGGAAACTTCAATGATGGGATTATTAATGTGAGAAGCCATCTAATAAGTGAGTTATCTAGGAACACACAAAGAAGGGGGGTATCTCAGTCTAGTATGAGGAATGGAACCCTAATCAAATAATAAATCTTTCAAAATATGTTGGTAATAATGAAATTTAATGGTGAGAAGTAAATAACATATAATATTGAACCGGTAAGATAGAAAATGAAAACTTTTGAGTTAGGGTTATGTGAGTCTATTTATAGTAGCAAGATTATTGTATAAGCATGAGTAATACTAAAATTTTGACTATCAAGTGAATACCCATAGACTCTAGTATTGAAAATTTTGGATCAATTATAACCCTACAATATAGAGAAGAGAAAGTAAATTCATGATAAGATTATCAGCCTAATATGAAATAAATGTTAAAATTTTAGAGTTAAGTACTAAGAGTATTATAAGCCACAAGGCATGATAAGAAAAGTGATGATGATCTATACCTTCAATGAGGAGATACTTGTAAAATTGGATAGATCAACATTGAAAATATCCTAATTATGGCTTTATACCTACCTAGTTGTAGAACTACAGCCTAAGGATGAGTACATAAGTCATTTATGACTAAGAGACATCAAATATGGGTTAATGATAAGAATAATAGCATTCAGTATATTCTTAGATGATAACTAGGACTTGTGTAACCAATTAAATAATACAAGACAATGATATATATGTATACAAGATCATACCAGAGTCAGTGAGATTGATAACAGAACTAGTGTATTATGGTGAAATCAATTTAAGGAATATTATGGATAGGTACCCCAACATGTAATTCTAGTGGATTAGGTATAAGATATTTGGTATTGTAACTGCAACTTAGAGTACAACTCTACTAACACTAATGTCTCCACATGTTTAGGTTCTTTGAAAGGAGATCCTTGTAACAACAAAAGGGATGAAAGAAAACTCATTTTGGTTATCTTAGCATTTACATTCTATACTAGGATTATAGTCTAGACAAACCCCTTAGTATAGTAAACCCTAACCGTAGGGTGATGTCGATAAAGATGGATATGTAGTTAGTATGTGGGGATCAATTATAGTTTAAGTGATAGCTTTTAGACCACCATTTAATTTCAATGCAAGATTCGTGCAATGTAATTGGAATACCTAAGATTCCACTTTTCCCTCAATGCACTTGGTATGGTCACATTATGTTAGTAATGTAAAATTTGTAAGTAATTGGATTTATTTCCTTATTTGTCTATTTTTAGATTTTGATATTTTTATTTTATTTTCTTCTTTCCAACAATGTAATGTGAGGTTGTTTAACTAAATTTATAATTGATGATTCTATTTTTCCTCTAGGACATGCCTTTACTTCTTGATTAACATTTTGTTATTGTGGCCACTCTTTATTTCTTTGTTTTAGACTTTTGCATTAGATGTTTCATATTTGATTTTGAATTTAAATTTTGAGGCATTTTCTTCTTTATTTTTTTGGAAAAGTGACATATGATGGGCTTGCTAAAGGGATTCCTAACAATCAAGTGGATGTATAGCATTAGGGTATGGGGTTATTAGTGAGAGTATTGATGCACCACCCTCTCCAGGACTAGTGGATATCTATTGATTGTTATGTATAATATAATTACACCCCCAACATACAACTAGTTAAGGTTACAAGTTAACCTAATAGAATTCTATTGGAAATCTGATTGAAAAGATCATTGTTGAAAAATGAAGAAGATTGAATGCAAAGAGGGAGATTGCTTATGAAGAATGTTTTCAATCATTTTTTTGTCATTGATGTAAAACCTACTATTTTTTGGAATGACAATTGCTTATAAGATACAAGTACTATCACTTAGTTGATTGATGAAGAGGATTTAATAAACAAGATGTAACTAAAGCACCTAAGGGAAAGGTTGAGTTATGGTTTTGTAATGAAGTGCAAGGATCAGTTAAGACAATAGTAAAATGATATATTGAAAATATACTTGAAGATACAGAGGTTTTCCACACTTAGAAACACTAGAGGAATACATTGTAACAAGGTTGTTTGCAAAGCTTAACTAAGTTCATTAGTGAGTGATGAGCAAGCTAGTTCATGCTGAGAAGATTTTCAATTAGTGTTGAGAAAATGCAAAATCTAGTGTGTGTCGAGTGATACAGAAGGAGCTAAGAAAAGTAATAGGTTCCAAGTGTCAGAAAACTTAGTGGATGCTAAGTGAATCCATAGTAGGTGCCAAGCATTAGTAAAATGTAGTTAGTGTCAAGTAATGCAATATGTGTCAAGTACTAGAATTTCAATAGTGTCAAGCTACTGCATTATTTGAAAAGTCAAAGATTTGCTAGATCTAAGCCAACAAGTTTGTTACCTTGAATTTTGTGAACTAGATGGACGATAAGGATGATGAGCTGGTGGCAAAGAATTTTAGATAAACCATTTTTGGGTGAATTCAGAAGGATTCTTCATGATGTTTCTAGAAGAAACAAGATATGGGTTAGATTCATTGAATCCTACCTAATCCATTCGAACTAAAATTAAAAAAGGGAAGAATCAAGGGAAAAAAAAAATTCCAAACTTCTATTTAAGGAGTCACAAGCCAAGAAGCAAGAGTAGCTGGGGTGACAAAATGTGAATTTACTAAAGGATGTCAAGGTGAAGGTATTAAGAAGGAAGAACAAAGCATAGAGACTTTACTTCAATAAGTGGCCATATAGGAGATTGCACTGGTATATTAAGCATGAAGACTCAAGGAGACAATGGTTGAAAGGAGATCAAGTTGTTAGAGCTACAAAGACTGAAAGCCTAGAAAATTTGAAGAGCTGAACAAAGATCTAAAATTTGCAAGTTAAGTTGTGAGTTGTATCAGGTCAATAGCCCTTGTTGTTCCTCCCTAACGATTGTGCAAGCTAGGGTAAAATCCTATGGACTTAGGTTAGTTTAACAACCATATGTAAATCCTTTAACAGGGTGGCATTCCAAGTAAATATTCTAAAGTCCTCTAACTAGGCCCACTTCTATCAGGGTGGTTAAATCCTTCAACTAGGTCACAGTTAACAGTGTGTTGTAGCCTTTAATAGGGTAGGCCTTTAAAAGGGCATCATTTCAGAAGAGTGAGAATTGAGTAGCACGTTACTAGTGGTTTTTCCCAAATTGGGTTTCCATGTAAATCATTGTGTTATGTGTTGATATTTCATGTGTTATGCTTGCATGGTTATTTATTGTAACTTGCTAAGTAGGAAAGTTTAAGATTGGATGCATCAACAATTTAATAGGCTCACTTTACTTGACAAAAAAATTTTAATTGGACATTTGGACTCTAAAAAACTAATCCATCCTCGTCTCAGTTATTCTAAAGCATTTCTAACAACTCCTAGATGCAAAGGTGCATGTGTAGTGACAGACATATTTGGTGTCCTACCAAAGAAGTAGTGCATAATAGAAACTCTAAAGTAAAAGTGACTAACCTTTGATAAAGATCCAAGTTGCATTTTAAGGAAATCATACTTAAGGGAGTCTCATACAATTTTTACCCTGATGATTTAGTATGTGGAATTTAGAACATCTTATGGTATCATAATTTCTATTAGACACTCCATAAGTATATTTATACCAATTTAGTATGTTATATATGTATGAATTGTATGTTTTGAGAAGTCTTAGACCCTAGGAAATGTACCCACATCGAAGTAAGGGTTGAACTTGCTTTTAGTAAGAGTAATTAGGTAAATATGTTATCATCCCTGAGGATGTATGCAAATTATTAATCATTCTTTATATACTAGTAAATTTTGGAATAATCCTAGACAACATCTATCTTGGGATAAACGTCTTAGTTGTGTGACTTTGAGGAGGAAGTCAAAGGCTAGTGGGGTAGGATGTAAGACCCCTCCTTGTATGTACTTATTTAAATTGGAATTAATGTTTTATGGGTAGGTATGCTAATGGAAACTAGGATCAGTTGATACACTCATATTTTAATACTCCATGATTCGAGACTTACTACATTTTCTCAACTATTTAAACATTAATTTGCACTATGCAAGGTGTTTTACCTTATGATGATGATTATGGTGCCTTGATAATTAGGTTATGTGCATTTAGATAGTTCAATATGCCCTATTGATGATGTTTATGATGTTTAGGTGTATGCATGTCTAATGATGATTATTCTAGTATTTCAATTTGAATTGATGAATAGGCTATGCTATATTAATTGTGTAATTACTGATGATTTAATGTGTGCAAAAATGAGAAAGGATTATTCAAATGAAAGTTTGACATTTTGATCAATGTGATTATACAATTTAGTTTAAATATATGAATACAATGTTATCAAACTACTAATGTGTGAATTGAGTGTGTAGGATTATTAACCAACAAATTTACCAGACAATCGGTAATTGACCCTATGTTCAATCTATGCAACTAAGGATGAGTCTAATGAAAAGACACAATCCTTGTTGCTTCCTATTTTAATTTATTGTAATATAAATGTATGTATCATTCTATATTTTGTAAGGTGTTGAATGTTACATAACAATGAATCTTATGGTATAACTTGACACTCATAATATGAATATGTTTATCAAGATGTTAATTAGAGTTAACTGAGTAACATGTTATCTGAAGATTGATTAAGTTAGTAATCTAAGACTAATTAGTTGGAAACCTAGATTAATTACCCTAATTAGAGTTTAGTGGAAAGGTGTCATTCTTAAGGTTTTAAAAGATCAAAATTTTCAAGACAATTATATAGGTCCTAAAATTATCCTAGAGGTCAAAATTAATGCAATCCAAGTGCCTAAGGGGTATGTGTATGGGTTGAGGATATTTTCCACCCTTCTAGATCCCTCTGTTGACTTTTATGACCCACTAAATATCTCATTCACCATTTAGTATTAAAATTGAGCATCTCCTTGAGGTATGCCAAGTTTAAACTTCTCTTTAAAAGTTTTCTTAATGGTAAGATCAAGTGGGAAGATCCTAAAAAGCTTAAGTCAAGTTTGGAGTTATTGACATTTTAGGTGGGTGAGTTTAGAAGCTTATTTAGTTTTCATTTTGAGGGTTGAAGGGTGTTCACCCATTATCTATATTTAGAGAAAGTTAAAGCTTGGAATTAAAGAGGAAGAATGATTAGTTCTTCTAAAAAATTCCATTGCCATAACCTTTGTGAAGGTAGGATCCTTCATGGCCTTGTTCTTCATGCTTTCTTTTTCTTTACTCATGTAAATCTCTTGCATGTGTGTGTATTTCATGTGTGTGATGAAAGATGTGAGGGATGGCTTATGTGTGGGTTTTTATATGTTTTCTTTTCATGTTTTCCATTTTATTTTGTGGGAAGAACTATTAATGGTGTGTTGGCATTACTTCCTCAGATAGGGTAGAAGTGGCCATGTAGGGGAGGAGGACCTTAGTTGGACTTCAGGTTAGTGCAAAGTCTCTCTTCATGATGAGGAAAGGGAGAAAGTAAGGTGTATGGTCCCTTACCTTTCAATACAAACCATTTTATATTTGGGGAGATAAGGAGTGAAAGAACAGAAGTTCTTTGTGATTATTAGCCTTGGAAGAGGCATATTTATGGTGTTGTGATTGACATCTCCTACCTTGGAAAAATCCACTTCCTACCTAGTCTTGGTTCAATATGGAACCTCATGTGAAAACCTTGGATGAGATTAATTGTTAACTATGTCAATGTGATTGAATCTGATTATCACCTGATCAATTTCGGTTCTCCATGGTTATCTTTATGTAAATATGCAAATTACTTAGTTGATACCTTTATATGGATCAAAATTTCATTTAGAGTTTTGGTGTTCTTTAGTCCAATTTTATGAAGACTTCTCCTCAAAAAAAATGATCTTGATGTTCATTGTTAACTTTATATTTGTAACGACAATGATATTGGGTTTTCTTCCTTGATTCTTTCCCGATTGAGTAATTAAATCACATTTTTAATAAAATGATAGTACATTATAGGAGAAAAGTCTCCTTGAATTATTATAATGTTTTAATAGTTCTCTCATTGTCATTATTGTTAGTAAATGGAAATAATAGATGCAGTTGTTAAATATTGATTTGTATCATATTGAAAATCCATCCCTTTTTAATATTGAATTACTACAATAAAAATAGAAGATTAGCATTAGTAAGCTTGTGGTTTGTGCATAAAGGTATTAAAACCAAATAAAGATAGGATCCTAAGGTTTGTGATTACTTCATTACTCAATCTAATACATCTACTTCATTGTTCATTTTAAATTTGGATGAATAGAGCCATTTTATAAGTCTTAAGAGAATGAAGACCTAGAAGAACTAATTCATTTAATCCATGTGTAGACACTCAAAAATGGTTCATATCTATGCTTTCATCACATTTTAATACTAACTCAACCCATTTTCTCATTCCACTAACTTTGACCTTTTGGCCAACTTTATCATATCTCAACAATATCTGTTATCCTTCGTATCTTCTTTCACATCAATTGGAAATCATTTTGGAACTATTTCAAATAAACTCAAAATCATATCAAATCAACCTAGAATCACCCCAAATCTACCTAGAATCACTCAGAGTTAACCATAATCAACCCATAATGTGTCAAACATCCCAAATCAATCATCATCTTTCCAATCCTAGGCATTCTTGTGGATTTTAGTGCCTTGGAAATCTATCAATCTATCAAATTTTATCGATCTAGCCTTAGTAATGTCATGGCTCTCAGTGCTAGGAACTATCATTCACATCATCTGATCTTTGACATTGGTGACTCTCTCAGTGTCAGATAATGTCATTATCAACCATTTAGTAACATTGATAGTGTTTGTCAATTTTTTTACGATCAATCCTATCAACAAATCTTGATCCTTTAGCATTTTACAATGTCAGTTAAATGTTTTGTGTCCTTGGTATGTTATCAATTTCAATCAAATGATCAATTTGACCATGGCGGTCTATTTGTCTTCATCCTAGTCAATTTGCATAGTCATCACATTTTCATCAAAGGATAGTGCCACACTTATTTAATCAAATTTGCCAATCACCTACTAATTTTCTCTATAGGATTAAATAACCCATAATTTAATCCTATGTCATTTTACTAATTAACTAACCTTCTCAATTAATTTATTTTAATAATTAATTGGTTCATCATTCACAAACCATAAAAATTCTTGAATTTCTAAGTCATACTTTCCACCATTCATTCCATTTTCACTAATTTTTATTTGTGTGGAATAATGGATTCTTTATTCAAATATTCCACATAATATTGACATCATCATGACACATCATGGATTCTCCATTTACACTTGGCTAAGATATGTCATAATCCATATATTCTTATTCCTTACACATATCTATATTTGGCTTCCATTGTCATAGATTCTTGGCTTTAAGTGGGTTTGAGGTGTCACATGATGTGTCATAGATCCTCTTCCATTTTTTAGCCATGTTTGACTTCCACGCATCATACAATCCCACATTTGGAATCTTATGTCATATGTGTCATGGATTCTCAAAGGAATCTCTTGTCAAGTTGCATATCCATGGTGAGAAGTCCAATGCTCTCAACTTTCATGTTGATTATAAAATAACCATTCTTCCTCTCATTTCTAGTCCTTGAGTACCCTAGATTCTAAGTCTTTGTCCCTTTCTCTCTCAAGCTTAAATCACATCTTCTAGAATTCTCATAGCATTCTCACTATCATTGGATTTTTCTTCCTAATTGTGTGCATTAGGAAATTGGAGCTACATCACATGGAGAAGAAGGAAGGACATGGGAGCTACAAGTGAAAGAGGGAGTTTTAACTTTGTGTTATTCCTTTTGTTTATTTTTCTTCCATGGTAGACTAGAAGGTATCAATGTATATTTATTGAGTTTGTGATTTGCTCATAGTATGTTAGATATCAACCTGTTTTCTAGTCCTACACTATGAATTTCCTAAATTGTTAAATTGATTTTCTAAGCCCCTTGGAAATTGAATTTTGCACATCAAAATTATGCTATGCTTATGTTTTCTCAATACTCACCTAATTAAAAAATATTCATGTAATGCTTTCTAGGGAAGGAATAAGAAATCCCCTCAAAATGCATGTTACCCATATATTTTTCCTTCAGAGCACAATTGCTCTATGGAAAATGTATGGGCAAATATTTTGTCTTCAAAAAGTGTAACCTTAGATATTTCCATAAATATTCCCTCATAACAAAATATAATATATTAGAAAAGTGGATAAAATAAACGTGGGCATATATCTCCCTTCTAGTCAATATTCACTTTCAATGCCTTTAAGACAACTAAATAAAAATATATATGTCAAAAACAATTTGTAGGGATGAGTGGGTCCCACAGCACTCATCACCATCCATCCATCCAAAACCCATGTTAATTTATGAATTGCTAAAAAAAGGTGAGCAAAAAAATTAATTAAAAATAAAATCATTACCTTTGAACTTACCTACTTACCTTTGTCTTTAAAATCACCTTTTTGAAAAGGCCACTCCTTATTTCATGTGTACTCCAAGCTACCCCATTTTAAAGGACATGTTAGTCCTTGTGTAAGTGTGATCAGACTTGGATAAGTGTGCACAATGCTTGGGAGATGGATTGTGTAGTGGCCAAGTGGCCTAGTTTAGGTGGTAGATAAGATTTAGGGGTTGGTAATGTATGGAATATATGTAGGTTATTTTTAATTAAGTTGGTTTTTCAGTAATAAAATTTAGTTTGGTTAATAAAGTTAGTAAGTAGTTTGGGAATGTTTTTTAAATAAAAAGTGACCAAAACAAGGGGGTTAGCCCTTACAACCAAAAAGTTGGCAACCAGCACACTACCAACAAAAACAAGCAAAGAGCAACCACTACTATAGAAAACAACAACTAGTTACCAAAAAACAACGCACGAACATTCACAACTACCAGAGTATCATCAATACTAATTCTAAAAACTATCGTACTAAACATACTATGATTGTTCAGAACATATTAACTATTGGCATAAACAAGCCAACCCAAGTCTAGGGATTAAACTATAAATTAGCAAGCAAGACAACAGCAAAAAAAAAAACAAACTAGAGTTAAAAACCCCTAGAGACCTTCACATTATTTCTCTTCCTTTTCTAGCAAGAAGCACCCTAGCCCAATCCTCAGCAAGAAACTTATATAGGAATTTGGTGTCCTCCATGTCCAGCCCTGCCTCGTCCTTATCCTGCACCAGTAATTGGAGGCTAGTTGTAGTAGCATGTGTAACATTCAAGGAAAATTTAGAGGAGTAAAACCCATCCTCTAAAAATTTGACCCTTTTCTCCATCTATGCATTCTTCTCATTCTATTCCTCCTTCTCCATGTTTCCTTTTTGCACATTCCTAGATGCCTCCTTAATCTTTGTCAATGGCTAGTTCTCATCCTACAAAACTTGGAGGTTAGCAAAAACATTGGTTTTCTCCTCTTACAGAGAGAAGATGGTGATAGGGGAGGTATCCATTTTATTGTTTTCCTCATAGAAGGTGATAGGCTACAAGGTAAAACTAGCTGACACATGAGTAGTCTCAATGGTTTTGACATTGCTAGAAGACAATCGGGTGTTATCAACAAAGTATTCACTTTTTTCTTTCTTCTTATTCACCTTTTCTCTCTTGGAGTTAGAATGATTCTCCTCCTCTAGCTCTCTCCCATTGTTCTCAAAATTCTCCTCCTCGACCTCCTCGACCCTAAATCTATTGGCCTTTTTGTATACCTTTCTTATCACTTGGCTAGCTTCCATGATCTTCTCCTACAATTACCTCCCTCCTCCTCCTTTAATCCCTAAGGTCCACCTCTACTGGCTTTTCAATTTTGATTTTTTTACTACAATTCTATTCAATTACCAGCTCTAGGTTTTTCTTTTTCTTATTATCCTTACTAGGGGAAGGGTGTAGTGTGTGAATTCTAGTTCCAGTGTTGGTAGTCATAGGGCAATTCTATTGGTGGTGTTGATTATCAACAACAATGACCCTAGGGGGAAAGAGGGCAAGATGGAACTGGTAATGTCTAAAAATTAGACCCTGGTGAATGATAGTGAAAATATTGCCCTTACTTCTCTTCTCTCTAATGTTGCTAATCATGTCCTCAAGGGAATGTAATAGAAAGAAAGGAATAGAAATAAACTCTTTATTTTTAAAATGGTTTAGGAGAGGAAAGTGATAATAATAATAGAATCCAAACCTACCTACATTTAACCGATATCGTAAATGCTGCAATATTGAGATTGATTGATAAGGTTGATCATAATAATATCGATGGACACAGTCAATATTATTAAACTAGTTTGATGATGTCATGATCTAACACTAAGAGCCTCGACAATGTCAAAGATTAGATGACATGAATGATAGTTTTGCCTAGCATTGAGAGCCATGACAATACTAAGGCTAGATTGAAAAGATTTGATAGATTGATAGGTTTCCAAAGCACTAAAAGCCACAACAATACCTAGGAATAGACAAATGATGATAGATTTGGGATGTTTGATACATTTTTTGATGATTATGGTTGATTCTAGATGGTTCCAACTTTATTTGGGGTGATTCTAAGTTGATTTGAAATGGTTTTGAGTTGATTTGATATGATTTTGAAATGACATGAAATTGATGTGAAAGAGCATACAAATGATAAAGTATGATCAATTTGGAAAAAAGATTAGAGTTAGTAGAATGAGAAAATGATATGAATTAGTATGAAGAAGTGGTGATAGCATAGATGCAAACCATTTTTGAGTGTCTACATTTTGCCCCTCTTTGATACAATGTGATTTAAAGTGTTGTGACAAAGAATAACTAATGAGAGAGCCACAACATACCCTAGTAGGGATGATATATGGGTGCCCCCTCAAGAAATTGACTAAGATAAGCATATGATAATTCAATTTTTTGACAATGAGAAGACAAAACCATAGCAATTGATAGATCACATAGAAGACCTAAAATGTGAAAGTTATGAGGTCCAGAGTGTAGAACAGGGTCAACCAGGAGCCCGAGAGTAATTGCATGGGTTACTAGACAAAAAGGTAAAATAATGATGAAAATGATAGTTCATTTTATTCTCAATTAAGATACAAATCCAATGCAACTGCAGATTATAAATCTAAGTTAAAACACAAAAATTTATGGGCTCCAGAGTGCAACATAGGGGCTCTGCAAGTAGTTCGAGGCATCCTACTAGCCCAAGTGAACCCAAAATACACCTAAGCACACCCAGTGTGCACTTGGTAAGCCCAAGTTCACCATGAAAGTAATAAGTGCACCCATGATGCACTTGGGAAGCCCAAGTGTATTCAAAAAATGCAAAATGTGCCCTAGAAGGCTCCAGGAGCCAAAATCAACCTAGTGGGGGTCAATTAGGAGCCCAAGAGTAGTGTCAAGGATGACCACTCAATATAGTGACCAAATAATGAAGATGATAGCTCATTTTTTTCACAACAAAGGTATGAGTCCAACACAACTAACATTTTGTAAATTTGAGTTGAAATGCAAAAGTTATGGCCTCTATAGTGCAACATAGGGGCTCTAGGAGCAGTTCTAGGCATCCTACTGCCCCAAGTGCACCCAAAACTCATCCAAGTGTGCCCAGTGCACACTTGGTAAGCCCAAGTGTGCCATGATAGTACCAAGTGCACCCAAGATGCACTTGGGAGGCCCAACTATGCTCTAAAAGTGCAGACTATGCACTAGAAGGCTCCACGGGCCAAAATCAGCCCGATTGGACTTGGAATGACCCAAAACTATGTGTGCATGCCGAAAAGGATGGAAAGATGTTAGAGCATGAGTGAAATCATCAAAAATAGTTATATTTGGTCAAATATGGTTAGACAAATTTTAGACCCAGGTTGGACTAGGTGGAAAGCCACAAAAGGTTGATTGACAGTGTAGGATGATGCAGGGATGCATGAATGCAAGATGAAGATGATTTGATGAATTGAAAGACATGATCATGGTGATGGAGAATGAGATCAATGATAGAAGATTGAGGAGATGGGATGAGAACCAATTAGATTGAGGTGAAGAATTTTTCTTTTGGAAAGTGCATTATATGTCCAATGGAGCTTTATTTTGATATGGAAAATGGAATGCAATGCATCATGGCATAAAGGGCTAGAGTGCAAATGCAAGCCTTTTGCGTAAACAAGCATGATGCAAACAAAAAAAATGACCTTGTCCTTCCTGAGGCATATGCACATGCCCCAAACTCTTAAAGGAACATTTTAATAGATATAAATTGAAAAAGATGACCATGAACCATCCCGACTACTCTCTAAATCAGTTTATATCATCGAGTGGCATAGGAACATGATCAAAGAAAAAAATAAATCACTCACTAAATAGCATGAGCCAATAGCTATTCTTGTCCATTATTACTTTATTTTTAATGTTTTAGGTGTTTAGATGGTGTTTGACATGTTGATGATGTGATAGCTTTGTCTAAAGATTCAGTTGATAGGTTCATAGTCACATGTTGGATTGATTGTTGGTTCATATTGCTCAGATAGTGTGATTGTCTTGAAATTGTACTACTTTGGCTTTCAGTATACAAAGTGAAAATGTGTACGCAAAAGGGGTGGTTATACATAGTGAATATGTACAAGGTTTATTGCATATTTTTGATGGGTTTTTTGATTTTCAGGGTTTTTGGGGGTATTTGATGTTTTTATGTTACCAGTTTTTTTAGGACATTTTATGATGTTTAGGTTTTACTTCAAGATGTTTTACGATTTTTAGGGATTTTTTAGGACATTTTATGATGTTTAGGGATTTTTTTAGGACAATTTATGATTTTTAGGATTTTTTAGGACTTTTTATGATTTTTAGTGATTTTTTAAGGATCGTATTTGAATTTTTATGACTTTTTCAAGATCATAAAAGCATATACAAGTGTTAGATCCATTTCGTTATGCGATAGGTCCAATGGATAAAAAGTTCTTAGGGATATGCCCCTAGTTCAAGTGCAAAATCATGCACCATGTAGGTAATATGCCCTTAGACAAGACATAAACTATGTACAAAGGTCGATGATAGAGTGTGTGCAGACTAGTGATGCTTATGCAAGATAACAAAGGACATTAACCAGTTCATGAGCCATGGTCAAGGAGCCAAGGATGTCTTGTAGGATGATGGATATGATCAAGGAATGACAAAAGGGGAAAAAACTAGATGGAATCTAGATAGATGGAGGAGCAATAACTGATTATACATGACACCTGTTTGCTAAGTTTTCACTATGGTACTTGCCCAAAGCACCTATTTGCCAGGTTTTCACTTGTGGATGGACTTTTTATCCTGACTCAAATTTTCATGCCAAGATGCCTGTTTGCCAAGTTTTCATCAAGGCATCCATTTTTTCATGACTTTTTTCATGTTTTTCTTTTCTTTTTTTTGGACTTTTTGCTATTTTTAAATATTTTTTCAAGACTTTTTACCATTTTTTAAAAATATTTTTTCAGGACTTTTAGATAGAATCATGAATATTGCTAATGAATGCTAAGAAAAAATCTATTGTTGGTGCTGCTAGCTAATAATCTATGGATCCATGACTAACCATAACTATGTAGGAGTTGTTCCGAGTCTATAGCTAAAATAAAACCACCAGAAAGGCCTTGAGATATACCATCATGTACCATATGTAAGATAGTGTCTACCTCTTGTGAATCAAGGCATCTAAGGATAATTGGGTCAACAAATATGTCATGTGGGATGTCACTGATGATGAAATGCACAAAGGCTTCTGGGATAAAGATTTGATCTTGGGTTTTTGGCAAATTAGGTAGCTAGATTTGGGGATAAACAATTAGATATAAGGGAGGGTTAGGAGGGTTGAGACCAATGACCTTCCACATGAATGCTAATTGAGAGAGCTCCAAAAGACTTTGTGGCATGTTGAACACTGGAAAATTAATATTCATGGCATCATATTTTTCATTTTGTATCCTTGGGAGCTGCTTAGCTTTTGATTTTTTACGATCTAATGGCACCTTTTGATTTTCACCAAGAGACCTACTTTTGTCATTTTTTTCTTTGCTTTTAACTTTGTAACTAGAAGATGGAGTTGGCTCCCCAAAATATGCTGATGTGTTCTCTTTAGAAGAAATTTCTTCTGTATGATCACCAATTTTAATGCCTTCATAGATTTCAAAGTCTATTGTAAGAGCATCCTCATTTTCAAATCAATAAAAAATCGGTGGCCCACATTAGTCCCAATCCAACAGTTCAAGATAACTTGAGGGGATGTCATCATTAGTTTTAAATGGGCTTTGGTTGAAGGTAGATATATGGGCATTTGATTTAGTGGTATAATTAGGGTCATGCTTAGAAGCTAGAGGATTTTTGGTTTTAGGTGGGGGCATCATTCAAAACATCCATAGTCTTACACATAATTACCCTAGTACTAGGAGGACCTATTCGTAATGGTTTGAATCCAAGCCCCAAACTATGAGGTCATCCCTTTGTAGTGATGGGCTCAATTATTCCTTGTTTCTGACATCCAAGACCACTATATCCATCATAGCCTTGCTCATGCATGATAATAAACCCAAGTCCATACTTTCTAGGAGATATCAAAGTGGGTTTTTTCTCTTCCTTTGCTTTCTCAATACAAATAGATGTATTCTCATCGGTAGACATGGCATTCTTTGTACTAATCTCAGAGTATTTTGGGTATGATGATCCATAAGATTGGGGAGAAGGTGTTGACTCCCTAATGTGAGATACTTGAGACATAAAGTATTCTCCACACCCATTGTCTTCAATTTTTACACTAATACATTTGGCATCGATTTGCGACGGCCAAGTGTCGCAATTATGACCGCAATGTGTCGCCACTAGGACAGTAATAGATGTTGTTTTTAGTCACAAATTATGACATCTATCCTATGTCATCGCAATTGTAACTTCCATCCATCGCTATGAAACCAATTTACTATGGTACAAATCTTGTTGCAATGCTTGTGGTGTATATCGCAATTGCGACGTCCTCCCCAAGCATTGCGACAGGGTAGCGATGGCATTTGGTGATAGGGTTGCTATGGTAGTGGCCATTCCAATACTTACCCTGAACATCACAATTGTGACATTCATGAGAAATTTCAATGGGCATCGACATCTGGTGATAGCAATTGGCATCACCATCACAGCGGCTTGGGGCGAATATCGCAATTGCGACGTATGCCAAAAGCATTGTGACAGTGCCACTGTGGCTGTGATGCAAAGGCCATTGCAATGGTCACATGGATGTTTCGATTGTGATGTCCATGGCAAGCATTGCGATGGGGTTGCTATGGTGGTGATGCCAACTCTCATCGCTGCCACAGCGACCCCACTGCAAGCATATTCAGCCTGCTGCTTTGGCCACAAACATTAGCAATGTGGTACTTTTGGCCAGAAATAAATTTAGTTTATTGACTATATTTTTGCAACCTATGTGGATGTATAGCTTTTACACATGACCCATTCATTTCCCTTCCCTTATAGAGTAAAGTACCATTTTTGCCTCCCTGCCAAAAGGAACATATAAAGATTCATTAGGACTAAAAGTAATTTTCTCAAAAACAAACGTATACACTACAACATTAATACAAAAAAAAAGCACCTGAAATAAGGAACCATCTTCTAGGGATAGGAGCTTAGCAGCCTCACTCTCATTATCTATAGAATTGTGGACCACACTACCATTCCCTAGATGCTCACCAGCTACAAGTTTACCTTTTCAATCATTTTTTGGAAGTTTAGTAGCATGATACCGAGTAATAATACTTGTCAAACCATTTGTAGAATGTTTGACATTCTCATGATCTGTTACCATTAATTTTTGAATAAGCTTCAAAATTTCTACCAATATAGTTATCATTATCATTGCTCACATCATAGTTCCGAGAATGTCTAACAACCATAACATTAAAATTACCCATAGAATTTTTTCCCTTTATTTTAGATTCTTGCTTCTTAACATTATTACTAGACCCATTCGATGTGCATCCATTACTTATGGTATGACTTGACTAGAAGACATTATTTGTTTGAATACCATTGGTTCTTGGAGGCACCATCTGTAATGTAACATCATGATTTGTTGATGATCTAGATTTATTGCATGACTGGCCAAAACTTGTGTTCTTTTCTAGACTTTCTAAAATGAAATTGACATTTGACAAAATTTGTACCTGTTGGGGTATCTTGTTTACACTTGCAACACTAAAAGAGATTGTTGTCATTTGGAAAGAATGCATGTTTTCTGTCACCTGGGGGGCATATGAATATTTTAAGTGGTTTTCCTTTGGATGTCCAATGTTCACTGACACCCTCTTCTTTAGTTTAGAGCCATTATACTGAGATTCAGACCCACCTATTGTTTGAATGCTAGTTTTCTTATCTCCTATATAGAATAGCATGTAAGCTTTCTGGGAAAACACAATTTTCTCACTGACTGAATAGACCTAGAGTACAAAATGTCATAAGAATAACTTCAATTAGTCTAAGAAACTTCAGTATAATTAGTGTTACCATATAAAGAAAAGGCTCTACATAAAATTGTAGTTCTTTTGTGTATTCTGTTATACACAAATTAGAATGAGCTTGCTCCACAAAATTAAACATGTCTTCACAACTATAGAAAATGTATACCCGATTATCATCTAAAGCATGCCAAATGCTTGTGGATGAATGAATAAAGTAGAAATAATGACTAGAATGTGTGCTCCAGCCATCATGAACAAGAACACCATAAAGAGTGTACTTAAAATTGCCCTCCTGTGATTGATCAATAGACAAAGAAACTAGAATATCATTCAAATGTGCAAAATTTACTAAAAAACCAGTAGATATTACAAAAACTATATTATTAGATTACACTGAAAATGTGATCCACTAGCAAATAATATTGTAAGGGTTGCTTACATGTGAACTACTAACAAATGGTTTGAGATCCAACGTACAACCAAAGTCTACTTTTTTGTCAATTTTTCCTCCAGATCTAACTACACTAAAGCACTTGAGATGAATTGGAAGAACATGTGGTGCTTTATCAATTTTGAGTTGTTCTAGAGCCTTCACTTTTAATTTGCATTGTTCACATTGATATCTTTTCACACCCCCATCTAACTGCTCCACTGTTGTGTAATGGGATATGCTTTCAACAAGGAATCTGCTCGAATGATCTCTAGGCTCAAATCTAAGAAAGGATCAAATTTATTTGAGCAATAAGAACATTGCGTGCACTTCACCTACAAGCTAGATTGAAGCAAATGTTAATGAATAAAATACTTTTATAAGACTATAACCTAGAGTTCCCAGCATAAAAATAATTATGAAAGGTTTAAGTGACTCAAAAAAGTAGAAATAATGACCAGAATGTGTGCTCCTGCCATCATGAACAAGAACACCATAAAGAGTGTACTTCAAATTTCCCTCCTATGATTGATCAATAGATAGAGAAACTATAATATCATTAAAATGTGCAAAATTTATTAAAAAACCAATAGATATTACAAAAACTATATTATTAGATTCCACTGAAAATGTGATCCACTAGCAAATAATATTGTAAGAGCTACTTACATGTGAACTACTAACAAATGGTTTGATATCCAACGTACAACCAAAGTCTACTTTTTTGTCAATTTTTCCTCCAGATCCAACTACACAAATTTGCTTGAGATGAATTGCAAGAACATGTGGTGTTTTATCAATTTTGAGTTGTTCTAGAGCCTTCACTTTTACGTTGTATCATTCACATTGATATCTTTTCACACCACCATCTAACTACTCCACTACCATGTAATGGGATAATGCTTTCAACAAGGAATCTACTCGAATGATCTCTAGGCTCAAATCTAAGAAAGGATCAAATTTATTTGAGAATAAGAACATTGTGTGCACTTTGCCTACAAGCCAGATTGAAGCAATTGTTAATGAATAAAATAATTTTCTAAGACGATAACCTATAGAGTTCCTAGCATAAAAATAATTTTGAAAGGTTTAAGTGACTCAAAAAAGCAGAAATAATGACCAGAATGTGTGCTCCTGCCATCATGAACAAGAACACCGTAAAGAGTGTACTTAAAATTTCCCTCCTGTGATTGATCAATAGACAGAGAAACTAGAATATCATTCAAATGTGCAAAATTTATTATAAAACCAGTAGTTATTACAAAAATGATATTATTAGATTCTACTGAAAATGTGATCCACTAGCAAATAATATTGTAAGGGCTACTTACATGTGAACTACTAACAAATGGTTTGAGATCCAACGTACAACAAAAGTCTACTTTTTTGTCAATTTTTCCTCAAGATCCATTTAACACAAGAAAAAAGAAAGTTACACAACAATATTCTGTTCAAACAAATTCACAACCATTTGTAGTCATTCCAAATAAGATGGAATTCAGTCACAATACACAACTAAATAAATGTAAAGTGAATTTTCTTTATGATACCATTAAAAGGATACTAAACACTGGTTGCCTGTAGAAAAAACCAATCTAAAAGACATGTCACAACTTAATTAATGAATCAAAAGAAATTCTCTATTCAGAAGAATTAAAATAAAATATAAAGATGTCTTCAAATATGTATATGGACAATAACCAGCATTTCGCCAACAGCTAACATGGCTCCAATTTCACTTGGAAAAAATGTTAGCCCAAAATCAGAACTTGAGAGTGACTAGTTCTTTGAAAAACCATCAAAAAACTCTTTCTCAAAGTGTTAGAATTGTCTAAATTACAAATTCTGGCAAGCAAGAAAAAGATTCTGAATCTGACAGCTTGTGTCCTGTCTCTACATTGAAAAAAATCATCATAATCCAGATATCCATGATCATAGTATAGTCAATCTTTCCACTTTACCCAAATTATTGCTCTTATATCAGCTGATAAGGTTGAAACATCAATGAATAATAATATCCCAAATATTAACAAAAATATGCAGGGCGTCAGTTACGAGATTACACAAAAAAATAGATGTTTATGGGCCAAGCTTGACACATCGACAAAGAAGATCAACTTCCTTCTTCTATCTCTTCTCAGCATTCAAAAGACATTCTTTGACAATTAACAATTTTGATACTAAAAGGTTCTCTCAATCCTGATCTTGGGTAACCTCCTCCTAAAAAATATCCTCCATCTGGTTAATTTGGGCCTTCAATAACTTTTTCTCACCATATTCATTCATTTTTTATTTGGTTTCCCTTACAATGTTTTCAAAATAGGACTCTATATATGAAAGTTTAGCCTAAATCACCACAAAAATGATATCAGACACTACCAGGCAATTGCTCTGATGGCTGAATTACATGCAAAAGTTACAAATAGGCATTTCATTCCCCCATAGAATTGATTCAAATAAAAGGTTTACTTGCTTTCTATGACATCAAAATCAACATTAGATTTACAAATGATAATGAAGAAAAACTAGTTTGCAACATATGAACCCAGGACACATTTACTGCATTAGATTCATATTAATTGTATTGCACTTAATGTATTCTTCAATTTACATAGAACTGCCCAAAAAAAATAGAGGGGTAGGTAATGTTGATTGATATGGATTAGAAGTTTTCCAACAAACTGGGTTCAATAAAAATATTCGGGTGAACTCCCCTTGCCAAAAAACCTCCATCTGGCTAATTGGGCCTTCACCAACTTTTTCTTGGTATCTTCACTCATTTTGATTTGATTACCCTTACAATCACTTTAAAGCAGGACTCATGACAATTTAACCAGAATTACCACAAAAATGATATCAGATGCTACCTGGCAACTGTTCTGATGCTGAATTACATGTAAAAAATTCAAGCAGACATTTCATTCCCTAAAATAGGATTTATTTAATCAAAAGAGCATGCCATGACTTCAAAATCAACAGTAGAGTCACAAAAGATGGTGGGTGGGGAGTATTGGTTTCACAAGTAACATGAACCCATGACACATTTATCATTCTTTTCATTTCTAACTATGAAATTACCACCTTATAATCATATTTCTTGGATTGAACTTAATATATTTTCTTCAATTTGCACAGATCTATCCAGAAAAAAAATAGAGAAGAGTAATGCTGATTGATCTAAAATAGAAGATTTCCATCATACTTAGATCAATATAAGCTGAAGGGAGCACTAAAAATATCAATACTTTGTTAACCAAATTCTCTTTTTCTAGTCAACAAGGTGGCATCAAAATAAATAATAAATAAATAAGGGAGCACTAAAAATAATAAATTAAGGAAGTGGCATAGTGAAATATGCTAGCAATGGCCTCTATGTTGGTAAATGTACCAAGCCATGTGTGAGCTTCGTAGCTAGTTTAATCTCTAATCTCCCTTGTGGATTTCCACCACAACTATCTTGTACTCGGAGATGAATTAGCAACAAACTAGGATTTATACAAGACACATCAATACAAGGGGCAAAAGTGAAGAACCCAATAACATAGATTTTATAGGATATTGAGATGTACTTTTATCAAACTTCATCAAACCCCTCCCCAAATTTTGGTAAACCCTTAAGCATCAAATTTGTTATTTATCATTGATAAGTCATTTTAAGGTCTTGTTCCTAAAAAGTGATAATATCATTAGAGTAACTTTTAAGCTATGAGACCTAAAACTAAATATTTTATTAATCTAAGCTTCTCTACATGGAATGCTCTCAAATGAGATGTATGGATGTGTATTTTCTCCTACGGATGTGTGTTAATTGTCTATGTCATTATTTAAAGTTTTTCTATGGATCTGTGATAAATTTGTACATATAGATTACACAATTATGAAGGTAAAGGCCATCATGGAAGCTGAACTAGTTGGGCTTGCATACATAACACTTCATCTCCTAATGATCAGACTTTTAGTTGCACACTATGCTAACTAGTAGTGTGTCTTAAAACTACTCCAAAGGATGCACAAGATTGTAGCACGGAGTTTTGACATGTTATGCAACATTCCACTCTAACTATCAAGCAAAAAGAACATTCTACTAAGTTTCAAACTATGTGTTAATGTTCATGGATGTAAACATGGCACAAAAATCAAATTTTTCCACAAATCACTATGGCATTATACTTAGCACATGCAAGTTGCACGTGATGCAAATTGTTGCACTAGAGTTGGGAAGTGTTTTTGGAGTTGCACAACATGATTCCAAGTATTGAGTGAGTAGTACATTAAGCAAGAAGTTAAATGTGGGGATGCCTATGGTTCTTTAAATTTAGCAAGTGGAAAATGAAGGAAGCAGTTACACATAAGGTTGCACAATATCGTGCACGTGAACTGAGGTTGGCATATGGGAACAAGAAACTAGAACGTTTGAGAACTACTAACTGCTCTAACTCAAATGCACCAAACTTCATACATAGGTCAGCTACTAATGTTCTTATTGCAGTTACACCATTGAAAGTAGCAATCATCATAGACATCTTTAAGATATCATTCATCCTTGACAACTTCTAAGAAGTTCTCCAAATTGGCATAGAAATTCCTTTTGTCTAGTCCTCTCACAAATCATGGGCTCGCCACCACTTCTCAACAAGTGAAGAGACATTTAGAGAAGCAATCATTTCATCAAAAAGGTAATTTGTAGATACGTATGAATTGAAGTAACTTGACTTATTATCTACTATGTCTACATATATTTACCATCAAATAATAGGAATGTCTAAATTTACTTGGAATCTAGGAGAAACTCAATGACCAAATGTTTTCCTTGACAATGAAGCCAATAAAACCACCCATTCAAAGACTTCAACAAAAAACTTGAACATAAATGTTCATTGTCAAAGGCCCTTTGCAATTCATCTTTGATCATCAAATGGACTGCATCTCACATTTTTGCTATCAAAGTCATTTGAAATGACTTGGAAGGCAATTTGATGGATTTTGTAGGATCCCCGAATGGATTTGTAAATATCTTTTTTGATCTTAGTACCCCCTTTTCTAGGGCAACAGTAAATTGAACAAAATTGTGGATGTACTGAAACAATAGTTAGATTCTTGTTGCAATTTGGAAACAAAACTACAACATAGAATAATGTTCAGGTCAGATTGACTTAATTAACATACAAGTCAATGAAAATTTTTAATATCTAGATTCCAAGAAATGTTGTAATCACCAATGCATTCTCAGACATGACACAATGACTAACCTAGGATTTTCCTTGTTACAACCAAATTGAGCTCAGAACTAATGCTGTAAATACCAGGCAATCTGCAAATGATTAGAAATGTAAATATATGATTATCTAATTATGTGCCCACCCTTGGTATTTTCCTTGTGCAACTAATTTTGGATTCATCCATCAACATAATGCTGAATCGAGCAAAGTTCTCTACTTGTAGTCCTTCATTTACTACAAAGTTCTCATCAAAAAAGTTATGTGTAGCACTACTCTTTTCCATATGCATAACTTCCCATCCTTTGTCAAAGATGATTTTTGGATTACCCAAATAGGGATGCAAGAGTTCATTTATCCTCATCGCTGCCCGCATCGGAATTCACCTCAATAAGGTATGCCTTACCCTTACCAAGAGACCTATGTGTGGTTTTCAATTTTCTTTGCAATGAAAACAAAGATTCGTTCTTCTTAACTCATTACTTGATTCTTTTCCTAACATAGGAGATGTGAGTTTAGGATGATTAGGAGCCTTCACATCTGATTCATCATCTGATTTTTGATTCCTAAAGTTCTTCTTGTATTGCTCAGAAGGAGGTGTGACTTCAACATCAAGAGCATGGTAGAAAATTGTATTGCCTTCTCTTCTATAGGCTTGAGTGCCAAGAAAGATTCTTATTTATGAACCCATGGCCTGGCTAATATTTCTTTAGTTCCATTGAAAATTGGTATATTATTTGTTCAAGGCATCTTTATACTCAATTAGTTGTAAGCTTTGTCTAGCTTGTCATAGCATGAAGCCTTAGATGCATAGGACAACAGTCTAAACATAGGACAAAATAGAGAAATATTTAGTATCTTATTGAGCTTCACATTGTTTCGAGAATAGCTTAATATTCTCTACTAAACAAGGCCAACCATGTGAAGGTGGAAGCTCATTTGGCCCCACCCCATTCCCCCTAACATCACTCTACATTCCCCATTAACATCTAACATTCATTCATTCTTTCAACCATTAATAAAATGTAACATTCAATCAATATCACATGATAACATTCATTAACACATTAGATTCGTTAACATGCAACATTCATCAATATTCTACATTAACACATAATTCATGAACATTCATTAGCACATAATTAAATTCATTGAGACATAAAATTCAGTCATTATCAATTAAGGTATGTAGATGACAATCATTTCTTTTTTTTCTTTCTATTTCTTTTTTCTATGTAAGCTCTAAGAAGAGCATCAGTGTCATATCAATTCCCCCCTCATCAGTTGTTCTGTTCTCTAATCTTGATGATCTCAAATTCCTATGCTGTTGCATTGTGACCATTGCTTCATGTTATGTTGCTCCATGTTTTCTCTTAAATAAGCTTATGATTTATTTGCACTCTATATACATTGATTGGTGTGAGTATGCTTATACCTCCTTGTATGCCTTGTGTTCTTGTTTGGGGCTATGTGGCTATCTCCACAAGCATAGTGAGGCAGACCTGAGAGTACCACATGATTGAGTGGTGTGACAAAGCACTATTGGGGACTGGTGTAAAAGTATTAAATAGGATTTAGTGGCACCTACATGAGTTCCTTTTGAACCTCTCTCTCTCTCTCTCTCTCTCTCTCTCTCTCTCTCTCTCTCTCTCTCTCTCTCTCTCTCTCTCTCTCTCTCCCTCCCTCTCTCTCTCTCTTCCAATTTTAGTAAGAGTCATGCATGTATTCACGGATATTGTAATGTAGAAAATTGATGTCTATGTATGTTTTTATACTCAAGTGATTTGGTCTTGACAATCATGTTATTGGACCCTAACTAAAGAGGATGTTATGTATTCAGCCATATGTTGGAGGTAGCACAGTCTTGGGTGAATATTAACTCATCTTGTGGGAAAGTTTGCTAGATTAATGTCTCCACCAATATTTCAACACATACATTAATTAGTGCCTCCAACTGGTAATTGGCACCTTCATCCTTACTAGTCTGAGAACAAGCCATTTGTGTCAGGCAAAACAATAGAATGTGGGAACAATTTAGCGGTCCTTGGTTGTAATGCACAAGCACAAAGTGATAGTGATTTTTTGTTCATTTTTTATCATCTTGTTAGCATTGTTGTCCTAATTTAAGTGTGTAATGATGCAATTGCTTTAGCAATTGTAATGAACCCGATTTAGGGGTCCATCGTTTATTTTTGACTTAATCTCTTATTTGTATCCTTGTATTATATTTTCTCCAATCCATGCCCTACGATCTCCTGAATATTGTTGTTTCATTATCACCAAAGCTTGTTTCGCATCTCCAACAATGGTGAGTTGTGTATTTTGTTTTAGAGAATAGGTTTGGGAAGAAGGCGACATTTTTAGCAAGCACAAATTTGTCAAGTATTTTGGCAATGAATTGCTTGCTAGATCTTTACTGGTCCAAGAATATTTTCCTTTGATAGGAGGGATTTAACCATGTTTAGATGAATCCATAATATCTGCCACTGATTCACCATTTAGATTCTTCACTTGACAACTTCCTTTTTTCAAAAAAAATTTAGAACTATTTAGGCATGTGACAGTTTTAGCATACTTCAAGAGATTCCAACAATGTTCTTTTCATAGTTGGTGGCATAAATGTTAACAATGGTAAAGGGGATGTTGACTTCTTAGAGTTTGAGACTGTTCAACATGTTGAGCATGCTCCTTAGAGTAGGTAGTGAAAAGACTTCTAGAAGCTCTTTTCCTTCAATGATATGTATGAAATTGATTTTCCATGAAACTCAAAATACAAGAGACAAGAGACGGTAGAAGGGTCCATTATTAGATTTTTCTGCATGGGGCAAGGAATTAAGGTGTGATCTGTTATATTGTCCCCATACTTCCAATGTTTGGCATTTATGCAAGTTGATAACTTTAGTAGCCTAAAATTATATTCAGTGTCTAACAACATTGGAGATACTATTATTTGGTGAAACATTTCAGTCACATTTTATCGAAGGTAGACTCTTGGAGGTGTGATATATTTTTTAAAATGCATTGATGTGAATGGCCATTTGTGAAGAATCAAACCTTAAATGCTGAACACTATAGTGGTTCGCAATAAATTAGGTCCAATAGTTATTAGGGCTATTTGGATGGTTTAGAACTTCAGCATCTACATTTTTCATCTATTGCATCTGAGTTTCATTTGATTATATTGATTGGTGTTGCTATCTGTATTATGTTCACCCAAAAAGGTTTGAATGCACTCCAAAATCCCTCAAGTCTTCATTTTAGCATGCAGAAAGTTCCCAAATGCACCAATGTACCCAGAATTGTGACATTTTTCACCACAGGTCCCACCTATCCTCTTAAACAACTTAGATCTTCATTGATAGTTTGATTTGATCCTACAACTACTAGATTCAATTTGAAGGCTCCAAGAAAATTGTCCTTTATGTGATTGGCATGAAGTCGAAGAAAAATCGATGCTCATCCATGCCACATTTATTATTGCATAACCCAAATATTTACATATCATCTCTAGGCCACTATTTCAGCTTCCTTTTTCCAGTGATTTCATCATCATTGCACAAAATTTAACACACCATCAAGGGTATGGTGAATGTATAGGAGGCTCTTCTAACAAGCAACAAGTGAGATCACAGATTTTCACATGTAGACACTGGTGTTTACAACTTTTTGTGCACAAGCACAAAGTGATAATGATTTTTTGTTCATTTTTGTTCATGTTGTTAGCATTGTTGTCCTAATTTAAGTGTGTAATGATGGAATTTCTTTAACAAAATCCCCTACATGTTTTATGCTTAGTTTCAAGAGTTCCTTGGTGGGGCACTACATAGCCAGTACAACCAAAATACTTTCAAATAGAAACTATTTAGTAACTAGGACAAAAAATTCTTCTAATAGAGAACACTACATAGAACCAGATCTAAGACACTATCATGCATAGAATTGAATGTTATGGTTGTGATCTTCTTTTCAAATCTATGCAGCACATAACATTATACTTATGTGTATAGATGCACTTCTTGTATGCAATCCAAAGCTCGTATGTTATCAAGTGTGTCCAATGATGGGGAGAGACTTCCATGCAAGAAGAAGATCTACAATGAAACAAAAGAAAATAAAATTTTCTTATAGTAAGAACAATTTTGTTGTGCTGCACAGGGTACCAACAAAATAGTGTATAATATCTTTTTCTTTACATGGCTTTCAATGAGGGCTATCAATGGAAAGTAATCAAAGAGATTTGTAAAATACTTCCATACATTTTCATTTTCATATTTTTTCAGACATTCATCGTAAAATCCATACCTGAAATTGCAAGAAAACAAAATAATTCTTGAACATAGTAAAAAAATTAAGATAAATTACAAATAGATTGACAAATTTTGGTCAGCTTTCTAATCTCCCCATTTAGATACTAATATTTTTCCTCCCATAATTTAGATATAGCCTCAAATGGCAAACAATGTACGTGTCTACTTTAAGTATGATGGTACAAAGAAATACTATAGTTAGTGCCCCTTGTCAAACAAGCCAAGCAACAATTTTTTTTGGTAATTTGATGTTCCTAAACTGAATTATGTTCCCCTATGTAATTTGAAATTTATGTAACAAATCCTCTTCTACCTTTCAATAAAATCAAGGATGGTGGAGGAGTTAATTTAATATTTACTAAATTGTAGGACAATTTATCTTGGGAAATATAGGAGTTGTACGTGTGTTACAACAATGATTTTTGAACTCTAACCAGCTGCATTTCATAAATGTTGACTTGGGTGAGAAAATGGTTGTATTTAAATTGAGAAATGATGTTAATTCATTTGAATTTAAGAGATTATTGTTTATTGAGCTCACCATTTGTTACAATTCAGCATGAGAGCCTTTAATAGAAAATTCAAGTTGATAACATATTTTAAAATAATGCATTTGATGCAATCATGCATTTTGTTGTTGTTGCTTATGTTGGAGATAGTAGTCTTGACCCATTAAGCTATATTATAATTATGTGAATTTATATTCTATCCATTTGCAAGTTATGGATTGGAATTATTTGAAAAAAGTTTTTTTAATATCAATTTCTTCTAGAGAGTGAATCAAGAGTGTGCAGTGGTACCAGTGGATTTGGAAGAGAGCGGTGGATGACCCATGTTTTTTTTAGCTCTAGTATAGTCATTCATCACAAAGCTTACATGTCATGTGTGGGAGTAACTCTAGAATGTCACAAATTAGTATATTATTATAGTTCAAATCTTGTTTATTTTAGTTTAAGTTTTATTTTGTAAAAGTCAATCTAGATTTAAATAATCATGCCTTTAGTTTCAAATTTTATGGGGGATTGAATTGAACTAACTATTTCTTCTTATTAACTAGTATACCAAATTACAACATTCATTTATTTATGAATAAAATAGAGATGCTTAGTAAAAGAAATTTTCTCAAAAATAGGTATGGAGGTTTGTGTTTACTGGAGGGTAGCATGACCAAGCTTAAAAATAATAAGAATGGAAATACATGTGATCAGTGGATTTGTACATGTGAACAATGTGGCAAGCTCAGTTTGTAGGGGTAAGCCATATGGATGCCTAATTTTCATGGAAGCACCTTCATGCCTACCTTCAACATGGGACCTCATTGCTCCATCTGACAACATAACAACTCAATGTCCATTTTTGGCTACTCAAAGTTGTGGCTATTTATCTCCAATATTTGGTGCATTGAGATTTTGGTGAAACTATTGTTATTTATTTCTTTTATTTACCAGGTTAAATATGTTGAAACATATGAACTGCAGTTGTTTGCATTAATATGGTTATGGTTTAAATGTAAAATGATTGTCTGATTTTCATTGTAGATATTATCATAATATTTTATTAGACACTTTGACTCTATCAAAGGCAATACTTTCCAATAAAGATTCATCTTAGACCACACCCAATATAGAATCATATACTTCTGAATTCATATTCTAGGATTCTCAATTCTATATTCAAATATCTTATACCATTATTGTAGGAATAGTAGATTGAGGAATAGTGTTGGTAGATCTTGAATTTAGCATGCAACTCATCCATATCTATTCATAAAAATTTACTACACATTCTATTACAATTAAGGAGGGTGTCCCCTATTCACAAATGAAACAGTTGAGAATGAACATAGAGATATACCCTCAAATTTAGATATAGCCTCAAATGGCAAACAATGTACGTGTTTGCTTTAAGCATGGTACGTGAAAATTGATAAATACATCATAGATCAGGGTTTTCAAAGGACTTTTGACTCAAATTTTTGTGTCAAGGCTACTAGCAATGATATCATCCTTCTAGTTATATATGTCGATGATTTAATAATCATTGGCAGTTTGGCATCTTAATTCATAGAATCAAACAGAATTTATGCCAATCTTTTGACATGACCAACCTTGGGCTTCTCCACTACTGCATATTAAGAAATATTGATCAGATATAATACCTTTTGAATTTTGTGTATGTATTTACTCTATGAATTATTGTCACTTTTCTAAACTCTTCTATTGTGAAAATATATTTGTACATACTTCCTCACTATTGTGATTTAATGATACCCTGAATTGTTCCTTCAATAAATCTGGATTATTACTATAGATACACTACAGATGCAATAATATCATGGTGATTGAAAATACGTTCCATCCATTGATAATATATATATTACCATGATAATTTGTGTCTCATATATCATTCTCAAAATCATCACTTAATCCTAGATATTGACTGTATCAAATTAATACTAGCAATAGTTTCTATCTTGGATTCTTTTGTGCTAGATAACGCCAAGGGAACAATACCCAAGCATCAATTTTTAGTATTATCTAACAATCTCACAAGGATGGATAAGTTTATAATAGCTCCTTGATTCACAATGTTAGAAGAAAAAAGATCAATTTCCAAGAAAAAGGAAGAAAATTGGTTGGTAATCTAGTTTCTGACTCTTTGATTGCTTGGTTATATCTTTCCCACTTTACCAGTTGCAAATAACCTATGGCAAATGCAAATTTTCCATGGGGTAAATGTAGGTTAGCCACTTCTGCTGATCATTTAATATTGTTCTTTTGGTGGCCATCACTATTGCATATGGATTCATAATGAGGCACCTTTTGTATTAAAATGGCACTATTTTTCGAAAGCATATCTCAATATGCAATCAATTTTGACTTTTGATTCATTCTTCATATTCATCTTGCCCTTGATATAATTGTATTTTCTAGGTTTGGTTGAACAAATATGTCTTCTTTATATATATGGATTAAATAAATTGATTTTGTTATGTGATGGTTATAAAGTAGCTTGGGCTTACTGAAGTCTCAGCTCCTTGAGGTTTCGTTAACCATTATAAATTGCAGGTTTTCTAAGCAGCATCAACAGTAACTGTAATGGAGAATGATTTCTTATCGAAATATCCTCTATTTCTTATTTTCTATTGTTTGGTTCTTTTGTTGCTTGACTATTTAGAATGTTAGGTACTGTTGAAAATCCCTACATTTTTCTATTCTTTCCATCTTATAATTCAATTATTGTGGCTAGTGTGAATGAGAAAGTCGTTGAAACCCTCTGTGCAAAAATTCTTCAATTGATTTTTAATGAATAAAGCCCTAATTCAATAAGTGTCTTTTTTTGATGAGGATCATTTCAGACATGGATGAAATGGATTATGGATTCAAGTATTCTGATGAGGATCCGAATGAAGAAGATGTCACCATTGAAAACCTGTATTACAACTCTAAAGGTGCCAAATAAATTGAATCTTTTCTATTTTTGATTTTTTAAATGGCAATAATTTTTTATTTATTTCTGAATAAAAATTGGGTATTTGTAGAAGTAATCACATGCCCTAAAAGTCAAGGTGACGGTTACTATTGTTTGTCAAGCATTATGTTGTTCCTATAATGCCAGATCATTTATTATCAATGTTGAATTTTTCAAGTTTTGGGAATGTTTCAGTTAATGGCTATTATGTTGATGACAATGAGTGAGTCTTGCTTCATTGTCTCTAGAAGGCTCCACTTACTTCATTACTGTTGAGAGTGCAATTGGTATGGAGAGACTATAAAGATGCATTGTGATGTGTAGGTTCTTATGAGAGGGGGCTTTAAACTTATCAATACTGTGTATTAGGGTACAATTTGTTGTAACAACTTCTGATTGATAGTTGTAATCCTTTTTGTGATGACTATAATCCATTGTGATATATAATAATAATAATGATTGGAGAAAAAAGGATTCTAAGAGTAATGGGTTTGTTTGTTTTGCACCTTGCCATCATCCTCCTCTGAATGTTGCCCTTGGCCCTTTCACCATAGAGATCCCCATAGAATATAGTAGGTAAAGCAAGCAATTAGTAGATGCGGGTCTCTGCCCCTCTCAATGCATCGAGTTAGCCGATGCAAGTCTCTGCCCCTCTCAATGCCTCGAGTTAGCGTCAAATGCAGGTCTTTGCCCCTCCCAATGCTATTGAAGTCTCCAGCCTTTCCTTTCTGCACAAAGAACCCTGTGTCGATTTCTTTCAAACGAGCAACATTTTTTGGTTTATAGTTGAAAAAGAAGGGCCAAAAATATCACATAACATTTTCTGTTGTCACAATTCCACTCCACATGTATTGGAGATAGCATCGCAATTGCGATGGCATCGGGCTAAAATTGAAAAAAAAAAAGCCAAAAACACATTACATTTTCTTGCCGTTGCAAATTGACCCCTAATGTATTAGTGTTAGCTTTTCTCTAGCCTTACTGAGGAGTATATCAGCATCCACATACTTAGAGGAATCTGTGGGTTGTGCTTCATTTTTTGTTGTGACTTGGTATGCAGTAGCATCTCTTAGATTAGCACAAAATGGGTCTGGATCACCGGGAATAGTAACCTCAACATTGTTGTAGCAAAACTTTAGGCATTGATGATATGTAGAGGGTATTACTTTCATAACATAAAGCCAAGGGTGTCCTAGTATCATGTTGCAATTCATTTCTATATCTAGGACATGGAATAGTGTGTCTTCAATAGCTAGCCAATTCTGACAAGTAATGTGATGATGCCCTTGGAGAAGCATTCACTGTCATCATAATATTTTATTGTGATTCTTCAAGAGGGATCCACATCATCTTCAAAATAACCCAAACTTTTGACAACCTTTAGAGTACAAATGTTCAGTCTTGCTCCTCTATCTATTAAGACACGTTTGACTTTGGCATTATGGATGAAGACTTTGAGATGAAAGGGGTCATTGTGATTAGACTTGTCCTTAGGAATATCCTGAGGGGAAAAGGTGATATGCTATGAGGTGGATAGGTTCCCAACCATAGCTTGGAAGTGGGCAACATCCATGTTATCTGGGACTATTGAATCTTTAAGGGCTTGCTCTAAGATCTTTTGATGTTGGGGAGATGCATGCAGTAGGTCCAATATGGATATTTGTGCAGGGTTCTTGCTGAGCTGTTCAAAAAGGCTATAATAAGATGAAGTAGGAGCATTAGGCCTTCTAGAGGATACATGTCTAGTAGAAGTTTTAGGTCTAGATGGGGCACTACGTATGGTGATCTTGGTATGATGTATAGCGATAGCACAACGATGGTCTTCAACCTTTAAAGTGAATGTGGATATGTGGGAATTAGACTCATTGAAACAGTTGACATTGTAGTCATATCCATTGCATGTGTAATTCACATTACCTTGTGAGTTTGAGTTTGAACTAGAGGGTTTCTCTTTATTGTGATTACCCAAAGGATCTTTGAAAGTAGTGTGATCAGAATTTGATGCTAACAATGATGGATTAACTATGATTATGCCATCATCAATGAGGTCTTGTATTGCATCTTTAGTTGGAAACATGATGAGGTCTTATGTCCTTTGGTGCCGTGGTAATCATAGAATTTTTTGTCATCCCACCAATCTACTTTAGTTAATGGCTCATCTTTGATTGCAGGTAACTATAGGAAGTTATTATTAAGTAACTATTGTAATGCAGTCTCAAGAGTTATGCCCAATGGTGTGAATTTCCTGTCTTTGGTTCTAGGATGTCTTCAGGGTTTGTCTTGTGTGGAAGTCTCAGTTTTATGTTGTGGAGCTGATGTTTGATTGGGAGTTTGTGAATTCATAGGGTTTGCACCTTTAAATTCAGCTGAGGTTGTGTTGTGCTTATTATGTGGGCATCCACAATGCCATCATTGGTCACATTCTTGTTTTTGGAGAAAAAATTTGCCTTGTCATTAAACGAGTTTGCGTTTGTGTTTTCTTTGTTTAGCTTGAGGATTCCCTTTCAAATAAGAGCATCTTCAATACTAGCCCCTTTTTTCATTAGTTTAGAAATAATGCTTGCACTCTTGATTTTGAGTTCATACATTAAGTCCAAGACTAAGTTTTCATTGTACAAGTTAACTTGTTGTTCTTTAGGAATGTCTAGAGAGCATTAACTGACTAAGCTTCTCCAACAAAGTAAGAATGTGATGAATGGTTCTCTAGCCTTTTGTTTAGTTGAGAACAAATTGAAAAGTGTCACCTCATTTGTAATGTTAAAGGCAAAGTGGGAGATGAACTTGTCTGTGAGTTCTGACCAATATTTGATATTACCAAGAAGTTTGGAGTACCATTCAAGTGTGGGCCCACCTAAAGAATGAGGGAACAATCTCATGAGGTAAGTGGGCACATCATTGAGTTCGGTACAAGAGGCACATAATTCTCAAATGTGATCAATAGGTTTGCCTTTTCCTTAACATTTTTCAAACCTTGGAGCCTCAAAGTGTTTTGGAAATGGAGGCATATACAGAGTTTTGTCAAATGGATTAGGATGTAGGTCCCTTTCTATATATAGAGCATATTTCTTTTGGACTCCTAATGCCTTGACTTGTTTGGAAACTTGTTTGAACTATTGCAATAACTCTTCATTAGGGTTTTGCATGATAGTCTTTCCTTTAAGTCCTCTGTGCCTATGAGTAGACTATTTGCCGTGGTGGGAGCTATGTCTACTTGGTTCCAAAATTTCAATGTCTAATGAGTTTGGTGATGTGTCACTAGGTGGTGGAGGTATGTTGGCACCTCGAAGAAAAAAGGGGCCCTATTGTGACACATGTTGGGGTACTTGTTGTGGTATTTGATGTGGTACTTGTTGTATTATCGACTGCAATTGATGTACAATGTGTTGTTGTTGTGACATGTGTGATGGTTACTATTGGGATACCTCTACTGGTTGTATATGATACCATCTATGTGATTTTTTTTGTAGAGGCATCTATTGAGGTTGTTGTGGAACATGTTGTTGTAACAAATGTTGTTGATATGCAATTTTTTTCTCAAGGCATCTTTGATATTCCAACTGTTGTTTGAGTTGCTCTTACTGTTTAGAAAACATGGCTTTTTATTGTTGGAATTGTTCTTGATACATTTCATGGAAGTAAAGTGGGTTTATGTTGGACTACACATTAGGGATATTGGATTTTTGGACCACTTGACATTGTTTTCTTTGTGGTTAATTTTGCTATTGATATGTGGAATGTGTGTTAAGTGGATGTAGATTTGGTTGAGGTTTAGAAGTGTTAAGTCCTTGTACCACCATAGGTTGATGTTGTTGTGGGATTTGACCAAGTCCTTATGAATTGATCACCATGTTGGTATTGTTACTTTGGCACCTTTGTGTGTTAGAGGTTTCTCCTTGGGACATCATATTAATTTGACCATGAGGTGCATTCCTTTTGGTAATAGGTGTAATGTCAATAAGTATTTTCCTTTGCACATCAATAGGGATTGTTGCAGTTGATGTTTCACATAGTGTACTTGTGGGAGGCTCCATAAAATTTGATGTTATAACACTTGGTAGAGTTTGGAGCAAAGGTGCACTTTGTTGATTTGTCTCCAAAGGAGGTACGTCTGGCATCCCTAGAGCACAAGTCCCTTTAGGTGCATCTTGTTGTTGCATCTTGTGACTAAAATCAAGTCTTAATGTCCTCTTGGGATATTTAGGGATAGTATTGTTTACCTTTATTGGTTGTGGTTCATCAAACAAGGGATTAATTTTTATGTGTTCAAACATACTTTGAAGGATTTTGATTGTTGGTTCTTGATGAGACCTTATAGGTGCCATTATTGTGTTTGAAAACTCCTAAGGTTTGTTTCCATTATCTAAGTCCAAATTGATCGTGGGTTGTATCTTTTCAATTTTTGTGTTGGTTTGGGTTGAATTTGACAATTTCTTGGGCTGCCAAAAGTTTAAAGTTCTTGCAAATAAAATTGTCTTGACATGCCCTAGCCATTTCTTCATTATTGATGCCATAATTAGTGTCAGAGTCATCACTTAGGTGTATAGTACCTTGTTGTATGTTTGATGTGTTACAGTTGAAGGTACTTGCATTGGGTTTGCTGAATTCAAAGGAATGTGTTTGTTCATCCTTGCATGTGGTTGGTACACTTCCATGTTCGAGTGGTATCAGCACAAATATAGGTTCAAAGTTAGGACTCCATTGAACCATCCCATGTGTGGGGGAAGTGTTTGGAGGAAATCTATGGTAGGTGCATTTTTTAAGGTTTTTTGTGTCATAGCTTGATTATGGTGATCTTGTGGATACATGTTCAAGAGATCTACAAGTAATGGTTGTAATGCTTCAATTTGGTCTTCGTCAAAGGTTTTTTGGGTTTTCTTGCTCTTCTTCTATCTTGCATGAGGATTTGGTTGTGTTGATGTCTCAAAAAATAATGGTTGGTAAAGTTCTTTAGGTCTTTGAGCTGATTGTGTCCTAGTCAATGCCGGCATGATACCTAAGAATGTAGATGCAATGGAGGGAAACCTGAATGGACTTTCTACCTCCCAAGTATGCTCCTAAACTACCAAATATTCTCAAATAGTACCAAGTGCACACATGACATAGTTGGGGCCCTAAAAGTAAGCATTTGGTAAGTAAGAGGTATGCAATGGGTAAACAAAGGTGCTAGGGTGCCTAAAATGCAAAATTTGAATGTTTTGAGTGATTTAGAGTGATTTCTAAGGTTATGGGATGTAATGCAAGGTGTGGAAGTGAAAATTAGGATTTTGGAACCTGGAATAAAACACCTAATTACCAAGTGCACCCTAAAACTACCAAGCACACTCTGAAAATACCAACTGCACACTTGAAGTCTGGAGTTGGTAAAACAAGGTTGTAGTTGGTAAAACAAGATTGCAGTTGGTAAAACAGGTCAAAACTTGATAATCAAGTTATGGGTATGCAAGATATGAGTTTTTTTTGGATTTTTAAGTGTTTAGGGATGTTATGAAATCTAGGGAAATACCAAATGAACTAGGGTTTTGATATGCAAAGTGCAAATGTCCTAGGGATGTTATGAAAAAATGCAAATGCAAAGTGGCATTTTGAAGGTATGCAAAATGAAGATTATGGTATGTAAAATGAAGCCTAGGGTTGGATTTTGGACTTGATAAGGATGATAAAGATTGATGTACGCAAGGTGTACTATGAAAAGGATGGTGTTCTAGGGTTGATAACGACATTTAGGCTATGCAAAATGGGGATAAATGATTAGGAAGACAGTTTTGATTGATGGACAATTTGATAGGGTTTGATAGTGAAAATGATGCTAAGTTTTGAATAATGCAACATGAAGGGGATATGCAACTAGGGTAAGTCAAAATGATGTTTAGGGAGACTAAGAAAATGATAATTCAATGACAAGGGTAAATGGAAATTTTTTAACTTAGGTGAAATTTTTTAAAGGTATTAACCTAAGAGTGTAACATTCTGACAACAGACTTTGGATCTTGACCAAACAAAAGACAAAAAGTGATAAGATCAAAATGAAAAAGTCAAATATACCTTGACATAGATAGTGTTCTACAAAATAAAATAATAAAATAAAATGATAAAATGACCATGGTCAAGATCCATTATCCATTGACTCAATGTAATACTCTAGGGCCCATACTTTTGTTCAAATTTTTGACTAAGTTAGAAGGTTTTGGGGTTCAAAATGATGTTTAGGGGACTCAAAATGGTGGTGATTCTAAGAAGATATGTTATATGCAAAGGTCCTAAGGTGCAAAATGAGATTTTGGGTGCAAGATGTGATTTTGCATCAAATGTAGAATGAAGAGGTATAGAGGCTCCTAGATGCAGTTTTAGCATCCCAAAATGCAGTTTGGAGGCCCAAAATGGTCATGCAAGTGCCAAGTGCACCCTGATAGTGCCAAGTGCACGCCAATGGTACCAAATGCACCTATGGTGTAGTTTGGATGCAGCTAGTAGTTTATGGGCATAGTTGGGAAGCTAGGATGAATGTTTACTGATTTTGAGTGATGTGGTTGCCAAATTGATATGCCAAGAAGCTAAGATGTTGGGTTTAATGTTAGGATGGGGTAGGAGATGAAAAATAGAGTTTATTACCTAAGGAATGATTTCCTAAGTGAAGGTAATAAAGACTAGGAGATGCAAAATGAAAATCAGAGCCTGTTAATGCAACATGACCTATCCAGGTACCTAAGGTCATTGTAGAAGGCTCAAAATGTTATCTAGAATACAAAACTTGGCCCTCAAACCACCAAGTGCTCTCAGATAGTACCAACTATTCCTATGGTGTAGTTGGGGCTAGTTTGGGTGCAGTTGGTAAACTAGGTTGAAATTAAGGCAATTCTGGGAGCTGTGATTTCTAGATTGATGTCACAGAGAGGTAAACAGTAGAGGACAATAATAAGACCAGAATGGAGGCTCAAAATGATGCTTATGAAACCTGAAATAATGGTTAAAGTGGTCAAGATGAAGGTTGGGTATGCAAAGATGCAAGATGGGACAATGCAAAGTGCAGATTTTGAGTGTGAAATGCAAAGGATGCAAGTTAAGCTCTAATGATTGCAATGTGAAAATGAGGGATACTAAGTAAGTGCTAAAAGATGCAAGATGAAATCTATATGGTGAAAGTATGGGGCCTAGACTAGGGTGAATTCAAGTGGAGTTTATGCAAGGATGAAATCTATGTTTTTCCAAGCATGTTTAGGATCATAACTTGCCATATTTTCTAAGGCTTGAGTGTATTGGACCAAAGTTTACAAAGTTTTGACAAGGTTGAAATTTTTTGACAATGTGCAATGTTTTGAAATTTTTTTGTAAGTTTCCAGGGTGTAAATTTTTTAATTGTCTTTTATCTTGATTAATGTTTTACACTTATGCAAGACACATTAAGACAAGAATAGTTGTTGTTAAAAGTGAACAGTCACACCATAACCTAGGCTATATCCTCTAAATTTCTACTCAAAATAAAGTTCAATTGCACTTATCCAAAGCCAACAACCTAGGATCTTGGCACCATAGGCTCCCACTTATAGCGTACTCACTTCTCAGGGCTACCAAGATCTACTTTGCAAGATCCATGACTTCCCAAGGAACTATTGCCTCTACTAAGGACCACAAGAATGTAGGATGTCTTCATGGGCATGGATGACCCCTTGAGCTAATGGATAGAAAGTATTTTGGCCACTAAAATACAATTTTTAGTAAAGGAATTTCATTTGGCAAGTGAATGATAAACTTTCAGAGAAGGTCTCCCAGCCTCGAGAACTAGGGTTTGACGCACCACAAGGGTACTCAAGGAGAGCTATCATGCAGCTCAATACTACCAACACGACTTTCACCGTAATCAAATTTTTAGAGAAGGTCTCCCAACCTTGAGAACTGGGGTTTGATGCACCAAGAGGGTACTCAAGGAGAACTATCACACAACAATACTACCAATACTACCAACATGACTATCACACAACAATACTACCACCATGACTATCGAGTATCTTGGTCCAAGGTAGGCCTCCTATAGAAGTTACATGGATTTTTCTTACACCCAAGAAGTTTATTTTAAGCACCAAATGAAGTGTTATCTAGTCTAGGAAATCCACACACATGGTTTGGACAAGCATATAATGGTCTTTGAAAATGTCCTGCAAACAAACATTAGTAGTATTTCATGATCATTTCTTCATCCAGTGATCACCACATGCTATAGATAGACCATCAGTAACACAAAATCACCTAACCTATGTCCTAGAAAGTGATAGAAACCTTAGATGCAAATTTTGTGTTATGTGTGTGTTTTCTATGAACTAGGTGTGCTCTGATAGAGCAGGCTGCACCCCAGAAGGTCAAAATGGCTCAAAGCACCCCCAAGTGCACTCAGATAGTGCCAATTGCACCCATTTTGTAGTTGGGGCTAGTTTTGGTTTAGTTGGTAGTTTTTAGGTGCAGTTGGGAGCCAAAATGCAAACTATGGGGAATGGTGCCCTAAATGATACCCAGAAACTTGTTTTTTGAAATCTACCCTCCCAAGTCTACCTAAATAGTGAAGACTATTCCCATTGTGTAGTTGGGGCTCAGAAGGGCATAGTTGGTCAATTGGTAACAACAAATAGGGGTTATGGTGTCTCTTAGGCCACTAAAACTACTCCTATAGGCCCCAATTGTGCCCTGACAGAGAAGAGTGCACCCTAGGGTAGCAAGCTAAAAAATGCATAAAATGAAGGCATACAACCATATTACTATACCCCCTAATTAATCTAGGTGTGATAAGGAAGTGCAAATTGTCATTATACCCTTCCAAGTGAGCTCCTTCCTTGCACCTACAAGCACAAAACAAGAAAACCCAAGTTAGATAAGCATGTTCATGTCGGGTTCACCAAAATGTAGGACTTGAAAATGGGCTAATGTCTAACATACTATGAGAAAATCACAAACTCAATAATCATATACAAACACCCTCTAGTCTACCATGAATTCCAAACTAATCAAAGGAAGCAAACAATGTTAAAACTCCCTCTTTCATTTGTAGCTCCCATGTCCTTCTTACTTCTCCAAATGATGTAGCTCCAAAGTTTCCTATAGTGCAAACAAATTTGAAGCAAAGTCTATGATAATGGTGATAATGTTATGAGAGTACTAGAAGTTGTGATTTGAATGTGAGAGATGAAGTAAAAAATATAAAATAAATTAGGACCGAAAATGAGAGGAAGAATGCTTATTTTATAATGGGCATGGAGGATGAAAGCATTGGATTTGTCACCCTTAGATATGCAATGTGGCAAGAGATTCCTTTGAGAATCCATGACACATATGACAAGAGATGCCAAATGTAGGATTCTATGATGCATGGAAGTCAAACTTGGCTAAATGTGGAAGAGAATCTATGACGCATTATAAGACATCTCAACCCACTTGAAGCCAAAAATCTATGACAAAGAAGCCAAATATGGACATACATAAGAGAATAAGAATATTGGATTATGAAATCTCTTAGCCAAGTGTCAAAGGAGAATTTAAGAGGTGACATACCCAAGTGTCATGATGATGTCAATATTTTGTAGAATATTTGCATTAAAAATCCTTTATTCCACAAAATAGGAATTAGTATTAAAAAAAATGGAATTAATGGATGAAAATGTGACTTAGGAAATTAAGAATTTCCATGGTTTGCAAATGATGAATCAATTAATTAAAGATGAAAATTAGGAAGAATAATTAGTAAGAATGATAGGATTAAATTATGGGTTATTTAATCCATAGAGAAAATTAATAGATGATTGGCCAGGTTGATTTGATAAGTGTGACAATATCCTTTGATAAAATGTGATGATAATGGAGATTGACTAGGATGATGATGCATAGACCAATGCCATCGTCAAATTGATTGATTGATCAAAATTGATAACATGCCAAGGACACATGAAATGAATTAAAGATACGTAACATTTAACTGATATCATAAATGCTGCAAGATTGAGATTGATTGATAAGTTTGGTCATAATAATATCGACAGACACAGTCAATATTATTAAAGTGGTTTGATGATGTCATGATTTGACACTGAGAGCCTCAAAAATGTCAAAGATCAGATGACATGAATGATAGTTTGACCTAGCATTGAGAGCCATGACAATACTAAGGTCAGATTAATAAGATTTGATAGATTGATAGGTTTCCAAGGCACTAAAAGCCACAATAATACCTAGGAATGGACAAATGATGATAGATTTGGGATGTTTCATACATTTTTTGATGATTATGGTTGATTCTAGATGGTTCCAAGTTGATATGGGGTGATTTTGAGTTGATTTGAAATGGTTTTTAGTTGATATTATATGATTTTGAAATGACATGAAATTGATGCGAAAGAGAATACAAATGATAAAGTATGATCAATTTGGCCAAAAGATCAGAGTTAGTAGAATGAGAAAATGGTACAAATTAGTATGAAGAAGAGGTGAAACCATAGATTTGAACTAGTTTTTATCATCTACACCATCCTTTCCTTAGAATCTTCTATCTTTGTTGGCTCTAATCGATTCAGATCACCACCCATTTCTTCTGTATTGATCCGTAACCCCCCAATCTCAATAATTTTTCATAATGATGTCAATATTTTGTAGAATATTTAAATTAAAAATTCTTTATTCCACAAAAAAGGAATTAGTAAAAAAAATAGAATAATGGATGAAAATGTGACTTAGGAAATTAAGAATTAAAATTAATTAATTGAGGATGATAATTAGGAAGAATAATTAGCAAGAAAGATAGGGTTAAATTATGGATTATTTAAACCTATAAAGAAAATTAGTAAATGATTGGCCAAAATTGATTAAATAAATGTGACAGTATCCTTTGATGAAAATGTAATGATAATGAAGATTGACTAGGATGACGATAGGTAGACCAAAGCCATGGTCAAATTGATTGATTTATTGAAATTGATAACATGCCAAGGACACATGACATGAATTGATTGATACGTAAAATTTAACTAACACTATAAATGCTACAGGATCGAGATTGATTGATATGGTTGATCATAATAACATTGACAGACATTGTCAATATTATCAAAATGGTTGATAATGCCATGATCCAACATTGAAAGCCTCAACAACGTCAAAGATTTGATGACATGAATTATAGTTTGACCTAGTACTAAGAGCCATGACAGTACTAAGGTTAGATTGATAAGATTGATAGATTGATAGGTTTCCAAGGCACTAAAAGCCACAACAATTCCTAGGATTGGATAGATGATGATTGATTTGAGATGTTTGATACATTTTGTGATGATTATGACTGATTTGATTTCAAGTTGATTTGAAATGATTTCAAAATGATATGAAGTTGATGTGAAATAGGATACGAACAATGAAATATGATCAATTTGGCCAAAAGATCAGAGTTAGTAGAATGAGAAAATGGTACGAATTAGTAAGAAGAAGTGGTGAAACCATAGATGAGAACCATTTTTGAGCATCTACACCATCCTCTCCTTAAAATCTTCTATCTTTGTTGGCTCTAATCAATTTAGATCACCACCCATTTCTTCTTTGTTGATCGCTAACCCCCTAATCTCAATAATTTGCATTTGAGTCTTGTTACCCTCAAGCTTGTTGACAATAGGGATATTTATAATCAATAATAGCACTTCAGAGTTTAAAATAACATCTCTAGGATCTTTAATCATCCTACAAGCATGGTTCCAAGGCACTTCAAAATCCCATACCCTTTCATTATGGGATTCATGCATACTTTGCATCATAACTCTAACCTCCCTAAAATACCTAACAGTATCCATAATGATTTTTTCATACTCTCCGAAAAAAAAGTGTTTAAAATTTTGCATTATTTTACCATAAATGGAAAACAACTCTTGCCTCAAATTGTGTCTATTTATCATCAAACTCATACAAAGGTGTCTCACCATCTTTCCTTTGTACTTCTTAATTTCAGCAAGCTTTAGCAAGTTTAGGAATGTTAAGTTAGAATTATTAAATATTAAATATGGGTTAGTAATATACTAATCATAATTAGATTTTGTTATGAAAAGGTTGTTATATAGAAATATTTATATTGATATTTTGGTATTAAGCAATGTTGTTTATGTTTAAATTGTGGTTAGGATATAAATAAAAGGAATTAGTTTCATGAAGGATATTATGATGTGTAAGTTGACTCTTGTTTGAAAAAATTTATCATGTTTAAAGATTTATTGGTGTTAATAAAGAGTACATAGATAGTAACTAGTTATGGTTGCTAAAGAGCGATTATGTGTTTAGATTTAGATTTTTTGATAGAATATTTGTGTAAATTATATTTTCTTATTAAGGAAAGTATTTTAGTAATGTGTCTTAGCAATAGTATGTTTTTTTACTATAGGTATCTTAGTTAGAAGCAAAGGTTATGTTTAGAAAAAAATTTAATTGTTATTTTACTAAGGGAATTATTTTAATAATATATTGTAGTAAAATCAATTAATTGCAAAGATATTTTTAAACTAATATAGAATTTTTGATGTTAAAGGATTGAAGGGTTATTGAGGGAGTATTGCATAGACAACATCGCAATTGTTTAGGGTTGTTGTTAGGAGTTGATTTTAATTCACATAATTGATCTAATTGTAAATGGACACCACCTCTGATAGGTTGGGCTAAACTCAATTTTGATTGTGCTACCAGAGGTAACCCTGAGATGACAAGCATTGGTTGCATCATTAATGATGACACAGGTCATTGGGTAGCCAAAAAAGCTATGCCAATTCAGCCCACTCCCAATAATCTGGTAGAATAAGAGACTTTGGGTCAAGGTCTATGGTTGTGTCATAAGTTAGGATTATCCAAAGTTATCATAGAAGGAGATTCTCATATTATACTAAACGCAATTAGGAAACAAGCAACTCCTAATTGTTCTTAACTCCAAGCTAGAAGAAGTCCTTGCAATTTTAGATTAGTTTGCAGACAGTAGGATTTGCCACATTTTCCAAGAAGGTAATTAGAAGTCTAATTGTTTAGCAAATTTGGGGGAGGATGATGTCAATTCCTTGGTAATCAATGATGTTCCTTCTTTTTCTAGTTTATAGTTTTATTGATTTACCCAAACTTCCTTGTTTATGTGCCTGACTTCTATTATTTTTCCTATTTTTATATTTATAAATATATTTATATATATATATATACATATATATTTATATATAAATATATATATACATATATATTTATATATAAATATATATATACTTAAATATATATACATACATACATACATACATACATACATACATACATACATACATACATACATACATACATATATATATATATATATATATATATATATATATATATATATATACTATATATATATATATATATATATACAGTTAAGGATTCATAAAAAGATTATATTTGTTCTATTTCTATTATTTTGTTGGTCCTTTTGTCTTGGAATTTTTCCTTTTAATATATTGTTTTTCTATCCTTTTTCTATTTTTATATTTATAGATATTTACACACACACACACACACACACACACACACACACACACACACACACACACACACACACATATATATATATATAAAAGAGGATTCATACATATGAGATTATATTTGATCTATCTATTCTATTATGTCTTGGGTTTTTTCCTTTTATATACTATTTTTAGGATATTCACGGTTTATATACTCTATATTTTCATCATTTTGTTGAGTGGTCATTTAATTGTTTCTGCTAGCTCTGTTGTTTTCGGTCATTTTCGCTCTATTTTCATCATCATTTAGCATTTAAGACCACCCCATGTTTAGGTTAATTTAGGTGACATCATTAGATGTTGTCATCACAAGATGTGATTCTAGGGGTTTTAGATGCCTTTGTCTTCTTCTAGGTGTCGTCGTCTCTCATTTTTAGCTAATGTCTTTTCTCTAAGGATGAATTCAAACATTAGTGTTTACCATGCTACTAAAAATCGTACAATATAATGGATTGTGGAAATTTGTTCTCTTTAATTCCTTGGAAATGTCAAACCAAAAAGATGGAATATAATTCCTAGAATGGTTGATGACATGACCAGGATCATTGTAAGCAGAGCCATTGGTGAAGGGGTTTTTGATTACAAATTTTCATGGAGGATGAACAATGACATAATTGGTTCTTTCATTGATTGTATGGCAAGAGCAAAGATTGAACCGAGGGATATTATTAGTCTATATTGCAGTGTCTTTGACCCAGTCTAGAGGAAGGGTCTCGAGCAAGCAATTTATAGTATAGATGATAAATGCTACATTCCTCTTCTAGAGAAATACATGGAGCTCTCACTGGGGTCACCTGATTTAGAGATAGCCTATCAGCACCCTTCACTAGTTATTCACAAAAACTTCACCTTTTATCGAGAATGGCCTAAGATGGAGGCAAGTATTGAATTCCTCATGTAGTGGAGAGCAATTGTTGTGGAAGAAATCAAAGCATGGTTGACAAACTACTTCAATTTGTTCAAATCTTATATCCAACCTAGAGTGGTCTTCAATAATCTTGATGCCCTAGAATTTTGCACTCTAAATTTGGAGAAAACTAGCAGGGCTAAATTCTATTTTAAATTCCCTCTAAACTTCTATTTTGAGAACCCTAATGATATCCCCAAGGTCATTATGGTGTTATAAAAGAAAGTATAATGCTGATGTTTTCCCAGGAAGTCTTTCATAAATTTTTGGCAGATAGTAAGAAGATATTAGGTCTTAGGGTTTTGTGTTTACATAGTTTATTGTAATTATTAGCTTGCTTATGATACTTTAATATTTGGTTTTTGTAATCACGAACTCGGGACTCTTGGTATATGAATCATCATAGATGTAGATGCATGGAATTATGGTCTTACCCTAAATCTTATATATCATATCTCAATTATATAGCTAATATCAAATAGTTTGGTGTGTTTTATTGTCCCTTTAATTGCTCTGGTTTGGATGCCCTTATGGCTTATTGTATTTAGTAGATCCTTACAGTTAATCTGCTTTGATTTAATGGGCTAATAGTGGATTGGTGTATTAAGAATAAGATGTTATCTCTCGAGCTATTAAAGGAAGTTTTGCTCTATTCTTGCAATAGGTTAATCGAATTCATGTATTAGGGATTTTGCCTATTGATTGTTGTTCTATGTTATGGTTTTGGTAATAATCATTTTTTTAATGATACTATACTATATGGTGTGTCAATATAAACTAGGGATCTTAGATATGATAATCAATATAAGATCTTGATGTATGGAGATATAAATTCTACCAAATTCTTGTGTATATCTTATTTGGGTTATGCAGTTGATAATAAGAAGTCTAGTTTTTTGTTGTTCTTGAGAAATCTGGATTTGGATACTCTCATGGCTTATGGTTTCATAGACATACTAAGAACATTTTATTTACATTCTATTCATATGGGTTGGTATGATCTTATTCGGGTAGGCTTTCTACATCAATGGACTTTTAGGGCTGTTTATTTGTTTATCTAAACCTGCTCATGATTCTTTATGGTCCAACCTACTCTTTGGTATTATCTTTCTCCATATCTAATGGATGGTTTCTATGGTCTAGAGTATTGGATTTAGATATTGGTATTCTCCGTGATCTAATTAGAGAGATGGTTTTGTTGCAATCTTGTTAATATGACTCAGATTAATTAATTTGATCCTTATTTACATTAAGTTTCTTTGATTAGGCTAATCCAAAAATTGGTATGTTGTGGTGTGGTTTCAATTTTAATGTCTTGAGTATTGGATGCAACACTAGGGTGGTAGTTGTACCCATTTGCCCCCTGGTATTTCTTCATATTAGGTTAGAATGTTTTAGATTGATAGTTTTGGTCCAATTGTTTCCTCCTTTTCTATTGGTTTTCTTTAGTTAAGTCTCATCTTTTATTTATTCTATCTAAGTTTAGGTTTTGATTGATATGTTTAACTCATCTCGATAAGTTTAGGTAAACATTTTAGACTTATCTTGATGTAGTTTAAAGCTATGTTAATTAAGATGAGTTTAGGAATCATAAATCTAGTTATAAATAGTCTTTATGTTTAAAGTATTCTATCATTCTTATGATTAACTAGTTTGATTGGCAAGCCATTTAGATAGGGACGTGCATTCTTGACAGCTTCGTAAGAACATAAAGAAAGTCATGGTATTTCTTTAACAAATCCTTTAGTTTATCAAGGAGCTTATGCTCAAATAATTTTGTGTAAAGTTGATTTTTGTAATGTAATATCAAAGACAAGAATAATTTGACTAGTGTATGCCCCTTTTATGTTGTAATAATAAAGGACCATGGTCCTAGGCTAGAATGGAGGTTTTCTTTCCCCGTTCTTTCCTACCAGTGTCCGTTTGAATGGTGGAATGCTATTGTATTTATTTTAATTTTATTAATAATAAATTGTCATGGCCATTGGCCATTTATCGATCAAAAATAAAATAAAATCATGTTATTTGAATTCTCATAGGTTTAGCTTTTAATTGGAACTTGATAGTAGTATGTTGATAGGTTAACCAACAAGTGCAAATTAGTACACGTAGGGAATTGAACTAGTATTATGAATAAGTGTACACGTATCAAATCAAACCTAACATAACTTGTGTTACTAATTAGATGTTCCTCGAATATGATATCACACTTTATTAAACATGTAATTATAGTTTAATCAACCAACGTAATCAACCCAACCTAAGTGTTCCCATAGCAATAAGACTTAGGGTTTAAAACCCATGAAGTGAGTTGGGATACCAACTTTGCATCATCATGAGATGTAACCCAAACTCTTTTTTTTGGCCTAGTGCTTGTAACTTGAAAAATAACTTTATTATGTTGTCATATATCCACATTGTTTTCGATGGATTGTATGTATTAAACATAGTTATTATTACCCTTAAAAAAATTGTTGGTGTGTTTTTGCCCTAATTTTTTTCAGCATGACATATACATAGATCTTTTATCAGACAAAAGAGCAAAACACTACTAACCCTAATATATGTTGACACTCCAGATCTTACACTTTCAAAATAAAATTTTAAAAATAAGTAATATAAGTTTTTAAGACAAAAAAAAAAGGGTACTTCATAAAAAAATTTAGAAAATTTGTGTTATTTATAATTTGAATAATATAATTACATTTTATTAGATATTAACTATTGAAATTAATTGAATTTTGATTTTCAAACCAATTTAAGTTTGTTAATTTTAAATAGTTTAGTTTTAAAAAAAATATTTTCATTTGAAGTTTATGAACTTTTACTTAACAGTAACACAACAAATGTAAGGATCAAATGACCCATTTCAAGTAAGTATGAACTTTTGATTCAAAATTATATTTATTTAATCAAAGCAATACAAAATTCTAAAGTATATATATATAATGAAGTTATATAAATAAATATCGATAATAATTGTCATGATATAAATTATTTGTAATATAAATTTTGTACATCTTTTTTCATTGTAACTAAAAACATCACATATCTATCGATATAGATCTAGAAGCATAGGATAATCTTGGACAAAACTATATTTAAATAATATTTATGAGACTAGAAAATACACATTAAGAATTATTAAATCAAATATTAACTTGTGACCTTATATTATCAATGGCTAAAGGTATACTTGAATACCACATAAGAACTTTGCTTTAGGTGGAGTTATGACAAATAAAATAGTTTATATTCATTTTATATAAAACTTGTTCTCGATCTTATGACTTTCCTTTGAACTATTTATTTTACTACTTGTTATTTCAAGAAGCTACATTTAATTATTCACAAAATTTAATATCTACTAAAGAATTTTTACAATCCATTTTTTAACAATCACAAAATTTTATATCTATTAAAGAATTTTTAGAATCCGACAATGGCTAAATCATAAACTGAACTGTAATGTGCTTATTTGATGAAATGTAACATTTCCAGTACTGTGTACTTGACAATATAACTATCAAAGCAAGCAGGCATTAACTTTTTCCCATTCCTATCATATTTAAAAGATCTTATATTTATTTGTGAGGGATTGCACTTCATTAGAAATAAAAATTAATGAGTGTAATTTTAAGAAATGCTTAGAAATAATGTAACATATACTAGAAAAAATTTTAAAATAAACATTGATTACAGGTGCATTGAAAATTTATAAAGAGGAATAAATCAACAAAACTAGAGAAAGATGGAAAATATTTATGAATTGTGATTGCAGTTTTTTTTTAAAAAATAATAAAAGTAATTTTAAAAAAATAATTATAGATTTTTCTATAAAATGTTATATTGTGTTTTCATTGATTGAAATTAAATGAGAGCTTTTAATATTTTTTACAAGATCAAACAACCTATGAGATCTTAGAATGGTTTCTTGGATTATAAGATTGAAAATTGAATATTTCAAAAGAAAGAAAAATACTTGCATGTTTTGATTTACAAACATCAAATTAATATTTAATTTTACCACTCAACTTAAAAAAAATCAATAAATTTGTTTAGAATTTATTTAGAATTTTTATTTAACTTGATTATATGTTTTGGTTATATCTACTTTCATCATATTTTGTTTTTCCTCTAGCATTGCAGTCTTAATAAATTAAAGATTGCAGTTTAATGGATCTAAGATTGAAGTGAAGTGCATATGTTTGATCATAGACAATGCATCTTTCTCTTTTTAATTTTTGGTTCTTTGAATAATAAACTAGAGTTATCTGAAGTATCAATAGGTATTTAGAGAGCTTATTTTTTAAAGTTGCGGCTGTGTATGGATCCAATTCATAATGCATGGTCTAGTCAGCATGTTTTTTTACTTTGACTTTACAAACTTCCCATTTTGGGGGTTGCAAATTTTTTTAATGTTGGTTTTATAAACCTTCCTTTTAATAGCTTTCAAGATGCTGTTGTTAAACAGAAAATAGAAATGTGTTCAAGTCTAAGCTTTGCTATTCTATTTTTCCACAAGGTCCACGAGGTCTTTTATTGGCAAGTTTATCTCTAATTTAATCTAACTATTTAGTATAGCATAAGAGTGGTTTATGTCTTAATCTTTCAATTGATAGCAATTTTCTTAAAATGTTTTTAGAATGGCAAATGACAATTGGGAATAATATGGTAATTAGGAGATATTTTCCATGGCAAGTTAAATTGTGATATTGTTGTTAAGATTTTACATTATACTTTTTGAATCAAATTCATTGAACCCTATTTCATAAGAAATGTGGTTTAGAATAATCCAACTCTCATGAGAATGAATGAACCCATTTAACACTTATTGCATCTAGGTGACGCTTATAGAGGTGAAGCACTGATAATTCTTGGGGGCTACTCATCCCAATATTATTCAAGCTCAAGTACAATTAATCATAAAGTTTACTGCAAGGTTAAAATCATTTTTCTTGGAGTCCCATTAGCAAAGGCTTAAGGAAGTGTTGGTGATAGGTGTCAAATAACTACTGCATCCTCATCTTTATTCGCGGATATGCATTATTTTCTTTATTGAATAGTGCAAGTTGGAATAATTATTATTGTGATATTGCTACTAGTATTCAACTTTGTCATTTTTTAGCCAAACTAATTTACCCATGTTTCTCAAGTAATCGCTTACAACAACCCATCTCTCATGTGAATGAATGGAGCTCTTAGCATATATTACATCTAGGCAATACTCATAGAGGTGAAATACTGAGACTTCTCAAGAGATCACTCATCCCCATACTACTCCAACTCAAGGTGTGGTTAACCACAAAGTTTTCTCCAAGTATAAGTATACTTCTTTTGCAATCCCATTTGCAAAACCTCTAACAAGTGTTGTGCTTTATACACTATTTATTATAAAGATCTTAAGCTCATCAATTGATAAGTATGAGATATTCTCTATAATGATTCAAATTGTAATATGGCTATCAAGATTCAATTTTGTGGTTTTTGAGTCAAAATCATTGGCTCACATTTCATGAGTAATTTCTCACAATTACATATCTCTCACGAGAATGAATAGAACACTTAGCACTAATTACATCTAGGTAATGCTTCCAAAGCAGAAATTTTTTTTAAATGGGGATGCAAGAAAAGTGGGATTAACCTTGTTGTAGTAAACTCTATAGTTAGAACACTTGAGTTGGAGAGGTACTGGGATGAGTGACCACCTAGGAAGTCTAGATGCTTCACCTCTATGAGCATTACTGGGATAAGTGACTATCTAAGAAGTGTGAATGCTTCACCTTTGTGAGCATCAAGAAGATACAATGAGTGCGAAGTGTTACACTCATTTTCATGAGAGAGGATGAAACATGAGTCAATGAGTTTGATTCAAAGACTACATAGTTGAAGCCTATTACCAATGTCACAATTTATATGAGTACTGATGTTAAAGAAAAAATGAGGAAGGGAGTGAATTATACCATTCTATATCAAGTGTTGATGTTTCAGCTTTATAAATTTCACCTTTCTTTGGTCACCCCTAGGATTTTTGAGATTGATATTGTTTCTCACCCTAACCCTTGGCCCCAACAGGTCCCCCATAGCCTCATGGGCTCTAGTGCCCCTATCCCACAACCTTCACCTAGTGGGTCCCTTGTTGAGTCAAAGCCCACCCCCTCAGGTAAAAAAGGGAGGTCAAATAAAGGGAAAGAGAAGAAAGTAAAGGAATAGGAGGATGAGGGGAGAGGTGGTAGGAGGAGGTCAAGAAGGATTGTGAAATCCAAAGCTAAAAGGAAGCTAAGATTTGGGACCACAAAAGAGGAGTCAAATTTAGAGGACATGGGCCATCCTAAACAAAGGATTAAAGAGAAGGCTTTGAATTTTGGTAAGGGGAACATGGACAAGGAGGAAGTGTAGGGTTTTCCTCAAGGTCTAGCTCAGGAGGTGGAATTAAAGGGAGGAAAGAGATGACACATGTTTCAGTCACCATTGGTTTGAGATGTGTGAACTTAACTCAGGACCAATTCCTTGAAGCTATGGACAAAGTGCCCTCCCCTATTATGATATCCTCTCTTGTAAGGGTTTCATCCAAAGATAATGGTACACCTAACCCCCTAATTATGTAGGATGTCATTAAGGTGTAGGTGGATGGCTACCATTGTGACAAGCAGTAGGTCATCGAGGAGGTCCAGAAGATGGCTAGCAATGAACTATGGGAAAGAATTCATGCTCTGGAGGAAAGAATGAAACTCTTGACTAAATTTTGTATCAAGGTGATGCATGTTGCTACTACTATGCTACATCTACTAAAAGACTAGGAGGGTGATTTGGCTAACAAGGATTCTAGGATGCTATTTGACTTCCTTGTAGAAGATTGGGCTAAAATCCTCCTAGGGAGGAAGGATGGAAAGAAGCCCTAGGGCTCTTTCCTCATGGCTTTTATGTTGTTTTTTTTCTAGTTGTTGAACTTTGTTGGGTTTAAGGCAGTAGTGCCTTTTTTTTTTTTTGCTTTCTTAGTTTTATAAGTTCTTGTATAGGTAGTAATTGTGTTATGCTTGTTGATACTCTTTTAGTTGTGTTTTTCGAACAATGTTTTTGTGTTAAAACTAGTAGGGGTAATTTTGGTTGGTGGTAATCTGCTGGTGGTTAACCAGTTTGATTGTTTAATAGGTCAGCCTCCTTATTTTGGTTACTTTTTAATTCAAAAACAATATCACAATTTGACTTTTTGTGGAAAATATCTCCTACTTATCAATTAATGAGCTTAAAGGGGGTATAATGAATGCTTCATTAGGCACACCACTTGCTAAAGATTTTGCAAATGGGGTTTTGTTGATGTGAGTTTTATTCCACTACAACATGGATAATAAATTATCCAAAATTTTGAAATGAAGTTTTAATCAATTACTTCTCTCTTGACTAACATCATCTCTCATGATAAGCTTGCAATGTAAGACCATACAATGAATTTATGATTATTCTAACTATGGACACTCATTTAAAATGATGTGACAATATTGGTAAACACTTTGGGGACTTACGATGTTTCTTAAGTTCCTTGGAAAATGGCTTCAAAATATCTAATAAAAATATATCATCCATTCAAATTTCAAACTCTTAATCCTTTCAGTTTAAACTTAACTTGATTTCCTAATCCCACTCTTAAGTGTCAATTCAAGGACTTGTGAATGGTCTACCCTCTACTAGATGGAGCATTATCCATGGCTTAGCTCACCTAGTCAAGATTCTAAGGTATTTTTGAATATTTTAAAATCAATACTTCCTCCCTAATACCACCAAATTGGCATAAACAAAGGATTCAATGCTGATCTAAGTTAGGTATTATCATTTATCAGTTAACCCATGTGAGGTAATTCTTACAATCAACAAGGAGTTGATGGCCTTGATTGGATCAAGTCATGCAAGTGAGCATTCACAACTACTCTCATTCAACTAACTACTTGAAGCTAATTATATTCTACTCTTACTCAACACCATGAAATGAAAACCATTAAACAAGGATGAAGGCAACCATGCAATAACACAAACTTGATTATAATAATCACCATGCAAAACACAACAATGATAAGTAGAGAAAACTTGACATTAGTTTTGCATCGATTCTTCATAGCAGTTTACAAATAAAGTGATAAAGCTTTTATATAGAGGGTTTGAGTATAATGAAAGAAAAAAATTAAATTAGAATAGATGTGTGTAGGGTGGAAATCAAATCAATCCATCCTATCAACTAATGATTGTGGAAAATCAAGATCCACTTCTTAAGATAGGTTTGATCAACACCAAAAGGAAGTATCAATTTGTAACCTAATACAAAAGGATGAATTACTTCGATTTACTTCCCTCTCATCTCTACTTTAAAAGTGTTTAAGCAAGTAGATATGCAAAGTAAGATTGGAAGATAAGAAAAAGAAGATGGTAAATTGAATATACAAACCTAAAAAATGGCTTACTAAATGACCTTCAAAAGGGGTGAATTCTGCAACCTAAAGCTAAAAACAATGAGGTAGATAAAAGGTAGAAATCATTCAATGATTTGATAGGGGTGAATTTTGCACAAGGGTGAATTTCTCCTAAAGAAATAGAGTAGTGCATCCCTAATCAACTATGTTTGAGCTTGATTTCAATTTTGTAGTTGTGAATAATGATGAAAAGGTGAAAAAGGTATCTAAATCAGCAACATGTTCATCATTCTAAGATTGGAAACGTACAAAATAAAAGGTTTTTGTTTGTTGATTCGAGGGGGGGGGAGAGGGGTTGTAGTTGCCTCTATCAAACCCCAATTTAGGAATTAACCTTGAATTGAGATACAAAACAAAGAATACTAGTAACTAGTAGAAATAGATCTAACATGAAGCAATGTAAATCTATTAATATGCTCTTGAATTAAAAATGTAATCAAGTATGTAGATGCAATAACATTGACTCGACTTAAGAAACCCTAGGAAAGGAGATCAAAGTGAAACAATAACCTTCATGAATCAATGTGCTTGAAAACTACCTTAGGAATGGAAGTATAATAAATGTAGATCTTGAGAGGATGAATGTAGAAGATACAAAAAAGGATCTTGAAATGTATGAAGGGAGATATTGAATGTTGAAAATGCTCTGAAAGATCTAGCATAAACTCCTTGACTTGATTGAATGCATGAATCCATGATCTTCAATATAGAGATTGGTTGAATGCCTTGAATGCTTGAATGATGCTCGAGAATTTGAGAGCTTGAGTGCATGATGGATGATAAAATGTTTGATCTTGTGAGTTCCTCATGTGCTAAATAGGGAAAATGGATGGGTTTAGAAAGGGCTTAGAATTAACTATCTCCTATATGCCAATCCACCTAGAAGTTAAAACCATGGAATAATCCAAAAATGGGACCCAAGAAGTAAACCCAAAATAGGGCCCAAGAAAGGACATAATGCATCCTTTATTGGCCTAGAAGGGACTCACTATGTCTTTGTTTGGGCAAGGACACACTACATCTGTCCCAATCAGAGACCAGAACCTCTGGGGGATTCTCTCAAGATCCCGAAATAGGTTTCAGATCCTAAAAAGAAGGTGCAAAATGTGAGATATTATTGTTAAAGTGTAAAAAATAGATTTCAAGTGATTGAATAAAGGAAAGGGAGGTCCTAGGTAGTCAATTTGCACTTAGAGCTTTATCCTATGATAATAGGATTTTAAAGAGGATCTACTAGGTCCTACCCATTTTTTGCATAGGAGAAAGGAGAAGGGGAAGAAATGTAAATGAATGATGAAATCACATTAAATGGGTGCTAAAACATCATTACATTGAGGTTCTTCCAATTTAAGATGATATATTTAGCCCTCACTAGTGAGAGTATGGGTCAACTCACACTCATGATAATGTAGAGAGAAGAAGAAGAAAAGAAATTGGCAAATAACAATGAGATAGAACATAACTTATTCAAAGGGAAAAATCCCCCAAGGTCAAGAGTTCTAACTCCACATTCATGCAAAAGGGTGCAAAACCAAAGAAAAATGAAATAAAGTAAAAGAAATAACTTGACACAAAAAGGGGTTAGTACTAGATTAAACCCAAATCAACCAATGAAAGAGAGCTCAACTAAAGAAAGGTCTCACGCACTAATATCATATTTGGAAAGATATAACATGAGCATAAATTATGACATAATAAATGCAAGAGATGCATCACTAATAAAATAGCTTTAGGATCTATCTCTACTAGCATGAAAGAAAAAGAGAGAAGGGAGAGAAAAGTGATTACCTTGCCCACTAGGGTGACCACCTTATTGTGAGTCACTAGAAGAGCTTCTTATAAAAGTTAGCATTGAATAATATAATGGGATGGTAACCCACTAGTCAACCCATTGAAGTTCCAATCCATAGATCAAGATCCTATGTATTACCATGGCATGGTCCTATAAAAATGCATTAGCACTGTATGGGACTTAACATGTTCTCATTGATTGTGTTACCTATATATGAGATTTAGTGAGCACATACAAGTTACCCATATATAAAGATGTAGCATATATGTATGGATATGTTACCCATATATGATATTTAGCAAGCTTTATGCATTAGCCATATTTGAGATTTAGCAAATGTGTGTGTAATGGAGAGAAAACCCCAATCTCAAGAAAGCTCTTTTCCCAAATTGAAGGTGTACACAAAGAATCCATTCTTTAGGATTATGTTTAATCCATAAAAGGATTCACAAGATACATGAAAAAGTAATAATACATAGATTTGAGGATAACCCATGAAGCATACCAAGCATCCAAAGCTAAAATACCTTAAGCCATACTTAGAATTTGTATTTAATATTACATAATTATTAGCTAAAACTATTGATGCAAGGGCATCTAAGGTTCTTGAAGATTTTGGAATTTTTTGTGGAGGACTGGAGATGCTTGGCCATCTTTGTGGTATTTTTCAATTGGGAGCTTGACCGAATGCGCTTAGTGGAGAAGTTTGGTGCTCGGTCAAAGAAGAAGGGTGGATGCTCAACCATTACTGGGTGAAGTTTTGACCAACGTGCTTAGTCATTGCAGAGCTTGATCACTAAAGGAAGTTGGTCATTAAAGGGTATCAGCATATAAATTTTCTCAGCACACACTTTTTCTCGACAATGCTTTTGGGAGCTTGACCGTATTTAGCTAGTGGTTGTTGATGCTCAATAATGTAGCATGCAGGATGGAGTTCTCATAGTTTTACTCAGCTGTTTTGGTGCATTTATTGCATGAGGATTGAGATTGTGATGTAGGTCGATAGTGGAAGTTTGTATGGACCTATTTGGGTCTTGGTTATTTGTTCTATGTGTATTTAATGAGTATTTTAAGCCTTCTAAAGTGTTTGGTATCTAATATCTATTGGAGGCTGACTTGTGGCTCAACATGTATTTAATGTAAGGGCTTATTTAATTTCTAACTTGCTTGGATGAATTTTTTCTTAGTTGGGTGTAAGTATGGGGGTCTTGTGGAGTCTTAGATAATAATCATCCAACTTGGAGAAGAGGATGAAGTAGAGGAGAAAAGTTTGAGAAGAGCTAGTAGCTGCAGCTTGGGAAATAAGGAGATTTCTTGGTGGCTTATGAGTACAAGTTTAGATTTTCCTTGGGTGTTTTTACTAGAGTATGGATTTGGACTAGCTAGGGTTTGTATTGGATCTTGAGGGATATTACGGAACAATTACTAGCAATTTGGCTACTATTCACTTACCCTATTAGGAGTTGTAGAAGGTAGTTGAATCCACTGTCCAAAAAAATTTAGGATAAGATCAACAAACCCACTATCCAATTGATCTCAATATAATTCCTTTCAGAAAAATAGATGTGAGACAATCTTTTGCTTCTTCCTCTATCTAGTATGTCAGACTCCTTCACCTTGCAATTAGATCTAGAACTCAATATCCATTAACAATAACCCTTAAGGTCACTTACATGCATTAGCAAATCACTTTGCTATGTTGCTTCACAATTTGCAACTCTTCTCCACTTCCCAATCTCAATTATAATGTCTAAAACTCAAAAAACATCTTTCCTTTATACCACACTCAATATTGAATCCTAGTTGGTTTCACACTTTACCATACATTGATTAAATGAAATACACATTTAATTAATTTTGTCAGCTCACAGTTATAGAAAAACTTTCACATAGGTAACTTTTGTACCTATGTACTTGTTAATGTCACCAATGGCTAGTATACTACCTCTAGTTAATTGTGCAACCCTTCATTCCAAATACAATGCTCTATATTGATCACACAATAGAAACATTTTCCCAATGTTTTGTTTCCATGCAGTTCTCTGAAAATCATGAATATCTTCCATACCATCTCAATTCAAGTTTTGCACACTTGCCCATGTGACAAATGCATACTATAGTACATGTTGGTAAGTGTGCATAGGAAGATATGCAATATAATATCCTCAATGCAAAAATCATAGTTTGCTACTTTGTCATTCTTTTACAAGCTTATTACTATGTTTTCATCAATGACAAACACAGTTATAAATACATCATAACAATGCTCTACAATGCTTCTCCAATGCTCTACCATGTCCTCAAAATAATTCTTTAAGTTAGCCTTGAAGCTTTCCCAATTAATTATTATAAGACCATATTAAAATAATTAAATATTTTGTAACTACATAATATTTTTGGCTCATAGTCTATACAACTTATTACACATGCAACTATAGGACTTGTGCACTCATTGACATCATCATCAGACTATCCTCTACCACTATCTAACTTTACATGTCAGGACTATATGTCTATTAGAAGATAAAATCTGATCATCAAAAACTACTTATTAGGTACATTGTCTCTATATTACTCTTTGTAAATCACATATATCTTTTGCATTTATTCGACTTATTTGATGTGCACTTATCCTAATCATCAGGACATAGTATAGAACATTTCCTTAAGTGTGTATCATCTAATCATCAAAAATTTGTTTCTACAAGCACAATTTATGCCTACTACTCTACCAGACTTCATAGAAACTATACTATGTGTGTCATCAATGACAAACACATTGATGAATTTAAATATCAATTATGCCACATGCTCATTAATAATTAGGATACTCCCCAAAGGAATACCATAAACATTCATGCTAATACGTGCATCATAATCTTCTTGATTATTAAACTCAATATCATCTCTTCCTTCTTCTTCTTTCTTCTTTGTTGCCAATGGAAGTAACAATCCAAATTATTTATTTCATATCAAAACACTCTCTTGTGCAACTTCATCTTACTTATATGTCAAAACTTTCCTTTTATTTGAAGTGTTCCTTCTGTTAGTTTGTGGTGACTGATGAGGAAATTATTGTACATACTTCATAAAGGCACTATTTTGTCAGGATTTTGGGCCAACATGTAATTGTTAATTATAACCCTAAATTATTTTAATACTTGTAGAAAAGGGCTTAGGGTTAGGGTTATTTTATTAGGTGATGCAAAAATTGGTTCTTGTGGCAATATTGAGTTGTAAGGGAAAATTGGTTCTTGTGGCAGCATTGAGCTATAAGGGATTACAAATTGTAATCAAGTTGTAATCAATGGATCGTAAAAATATTTGACTTTCTATTTGGTGGATGTAGCCTAGGGTTTGGATGAACCACATTAAATCTTGGTGTCTTGTGTTCTTTTCTGTGTGATCTATTATTTTCTAATATTGTTTATATTTGCATGTAACTATTATTTCTGTGTGTGGTTTAATCTTAACACCTTCATCAAGCTTTTCTTCAAGATCTACTATCATATTTTTCCTTTTCCTATCCATATTGGGCACTTTGGTTTTGTTAGAAATAGGGATTAATGAGAGGGGGTGAATTAGTAATCTAAAAACTTTTGTTTTCAATTGGATATTATTTATTACTTTATACCATACATAAGAAATTAAAGAAGTAATGTTGAATAGTAATAGTAACCATGTATAAAGAGAACTCATAACACCATATTTTGTTAACTAGGGAAACCCTAGCCAAGGGAAAATCCCAATGGGAATGATGCCCACAAAGATATACTGATATATATATTCCTTGTTAGAGGATGGACCCTGTTAGGAGTCTATGAACCACATTCATTACATGAGAGTCCCTTTTAGGAGACTTTGAATCCATGTTGGGTGATTCCAACCCTATTAGGAGTAATAGTACAATGTATGTAAGAAACAACTCACTGCCCAAACATACACTTCCAATTACAAGAACAACTCACTACCCAAAAAAGTAATTAGCCTATAAGTTCCTTCAATATAGAATAATAGATGTAGTAACTTCCTTTCAATTTGATCTCTGACCTTAGCTCAATCTTGAATCACAAAATCAAGTTCTCAAAAACTTTGCTTCATAAGATACAAAAAAATTTATTCATATTACTTAACATTTGCATCACATCTTCACAATAACTTATCAAGTTGTCTTTGCATAAATACCATTCCTTTTCAAAAAAAATTGCTAGGTCAGCTAGGAACAACATACATTTTTCCAACTTAGAGTAAACATCAAGGATGTCGGCTCTAATTGGTCAAGTAATTATTTTGTAAACAAAATAATTCCTTAACCTTTCATTTAGATGTTCAAAAAATATTGAATATCTTGTATCTATATAGTCTGTACTAATGTTTGAGGTTATACACATCATCACTAATATGTATAATATCTCCATCTAACCTCTCTCTCATAAACAACATCATATAAACAAGCTATAATTCAAATATTGTTCTTTGTTCCTATCTGATAATTGTATAATTGTATTCACTAAAACTTGAATAATAGGTGTTAGAATTAGTATTTCTACACATGATGTTAATCACATGTTCAACTTACTTGACTCTTCCTCCATGTAACCTTGTTAGTCATAATATGATGTCAATAAAAAGTTACATACAAAACAATACACTACTATAAACCATTTTCATACTTAGACAATTTTCTAAGTACCAAAAAGCTATGTATCTTTATTTCTGAGGTTTTCTACAATCATGTACATCATATGTTTCCATTAATGAAAACATTACATATCTTCATATAGCCAATTGTCAAAAATCTCCCCCTTTGGCATTGATGGCAACAAAATAGGGAAAATTGGCTAAGTATCAAAAACTTGTCCAAAATGTTACAATATTATTATATTTACCATTTGTTACAACTATTCCATCTTACAAATGCTCCCCCTTTTGATATGATTACAAAATGCGTAAATTACTTAAAATTTTCTCATACATCCTCTCCCCATTTGACATCAATGGCAAAGGTCAAAATGTCTAAAAATTGTCAAAAACATTGTCTTGCTACTTCAAGCTGATATCATCTCCATGAAATCATCAAAAGTTTCCTTAAGACTACTCATACTTTTCTCCCGTGTGTCCCTGGTTGCTTTAGTAGAAGTAATAATTGCACAAAAGGCATATGATGCAATCTCAACTACATTAAGGTTGGAGTATAAGAAATTTGAATAAGTGTCCTTTTCTTTGACACATTCCTCCAACTATCTCTTAATGGTTGATATTTTTAGAGCTATAGACTCTCTAAAATCTGATACTCTTCTCACAATGTGCTCTTTTTCAAGTTCCAATTTCCTGATGTTAGAGTGAACACCAGTAACTTGTCCTTCAAAGTCATCAACTCTACTAGAGGGTTGTTGTACGTGACTTATTATAGATTCTAGCTCACTCAGTTTCCCTTGAATCTTACTATCAATATCCTTAGTCAATATGTGAGATAAATTACATTTGATGTACAATACCTTTCCATCTTATTGACATCTTTGGAGTTCTTTGATACAAGTATCAAGACTCAGCAAATCAGTATTGATGTTTTGAAAAATAGTGCTAAAAATATTAGCATCATGAGAAATTTTAGCTTTAGATTCTACTGCACTCAGCAAATCTATAAATTCATCATCAAAAGACTTTATTACTACTTTACCTCTTTGTTTGAGGTTTGCCTCTATATGCTTGGTTGCCAGAGTGTTGTGCAATCTGTCAGTTATCTCCATTAGTGTCCTTTGTGGACTCTTGACCTTCTTATTCTTCTCAATCAACTTTGTCAAGGATGAGATCAAGTTAGTTTGATCATCATCATCACTTGTTAGGTTGGCAAAAGATAATGGAGTGGATGAGCTACATGTTTTAGTCTCTTCTTCCTTTAGCTTCTTCTTTGCTACCTCCTTTGTTCTCCTCTCTTCTTTTTCTTTCTCCTCTTTTTCTTTCCTTTTCTTTTCTTTCTTTTCTTTTTCCTCTTCTCTCTTCTTATTTTCTTCCTCTTCTCTCCTCTTCTTTTCTTCTTCCTCTTCCTCCTCTTCTGTTCTTCTTTTTCTCTTTTCTTCCTCAAGCAATTTCTAATTGGCTTCTTCAATATTTTTATTTTCTTCCTCTAATTGTCTCTTCTCTTCTTTAGTTAGTTTCAACTAATTTTGAATGTCCTCGAAACGAGACTCAAGATACTTAATACTTTCAAAAGGATTCTCATCAATTTTAATAGTAACATTAGTTTGATTGATCTACATAGTATCACCACTTACTAATACTTCCAAAGTTTTCTCTACTATGGTAGGTGTTGCCTTTGATTTAGACATCATTTGGTTGATGGATGTAATTGTTTCACTCCTTATAATATTCTTCTCACCTCCCATAAATAGAAATAGCCTCATCTTATTTCTTAGGTAGAGTGTTGTTGTGTTCATCATTTTCTTGACTTCTTTATTGTTAGTTTTACATATAGTCATGATCATTGATCTCTGAACTTCCATGTCTTCTTCCCCAATTGGTGTCTTCTTCTCTATAATTTTGTCATAAAATTTCTAAATAATAATTTGTTCAATGTCTTCAAGTTTCAGACTGTTAAGAATCATATATATCACAATAGAGATATCAATCTAATCTTTCTCAATATTATTGTATAAATCATAAAAATTTTTCATTTGCACAAAGTTCCCTTCATTTGCAATGGTTGTGTTAATCTTCTCAATCTTTAGCTACCAAGGTTGCCTTGTTTTACTTGCTAGTTGTTTAGAGACAATAACTTTTTCTGGCTATTTTACTTCATGTTCCTCTTCTTCTTCCTCATTGGATTCCACAATTGTCAACAATTTTTTTTGCCTTTTCCCTAGTCCAGTAGCCTATTGCTTGGTTCTCATTGTCTTGTGAATCATAGCTTCTACTAGCATTTCAGACTTTCTCTTTGATTTATGAGGTTTCTTTTCTGATATAATAGCATGTGGAATTATTTTCTTTGTAGGAGCTTCTGAAATAGATACACCTAATTCTTGCCCTACTAATAAAGGTTGCACATACATCACACCTTGTTTGATTATTTGCATGGCTTCCTATGATTCACTTTCTATTATATTGGCCTCACTCAATGTTTTCTTCATTATGGTCTCAATCTTCTTATGAGATGCTTTCTCCAAGGATGCATGGTAAGTTGACTAAGTTATCTCCCCATACGTTCCAAATCTATAAGATGCTTGGTCCTTTCTAGAGTTCAATAATAGATCAATGTAGCCAATAGCTACATCATCACTCAACTCTTAACCTAAGGGATCAAGAAATGTTTCCTGAGGTTCTACTGCTTCAATATATGTTAGATCTATATCTACCATAAAGCATATATCATTATCAAATCTTTCAAAAATTGTAGGGGCAATTCTAAATCTCTATTTTATCTCATTCGAAAATGTTCTCATAATCAAGTTTCCATTATCCAAGATTTTATCTCTAGGATGTCTTCTACATACATCCATTCTATAATCTAAATTGCAAGCAAGATTATCTACAATCTAAACTCATCTCGATACACATTTTCCCAACCTCGCCACTTATAGTTTGATCTCTAGATGAAGTTTCAAATTTTGGTGTAGTGAATAAGATAAATTCAATTTAGTTGAATCAAACTCAATGACTAACTTCAATCTTCCTATATCTACATCATCTAACTTTTCCTTAGAAATATTTAATCCCTTTACAAATGTCGTATCAAGTTCTTCTCAAAGTCTACTAACTATAATTCTTTGATCTTCACTATCTTTATTAGTTATGAAGTTCCTTTCATGTTTCCTTCTCTCATTCCTAAAGTTTCTTCCATCATTCCTTCTATTTTTGAAGTTTCTTCCATTGCTCCTTCTGTCTCTAAAGTTTTTGTTCATTATAAAATACTTTGTTGTATGTCCAAAGTTGTTGCATAAGTGACATACTGGGGTTCTACTTCTAGGATTATGTTGATTAGTAGGTGCTTGACAATTTTGAGCTATGTGTCTAAAGTTGTTACACTTATAACACACAATTTGCCTTCTTTCTTCATAAGGTCTTCCTTCTCTTGATATCCTTTCATTGGATCTTCTTCTATCTATAGGGTTAGTATTTCTAGACATTCTACTATTCCTTCTATCATTATCATATTTAGGTTTCCTACAATCAATTTCTTTATGACCCATACCATGATAATTATGAAAATGGAAATTTGTAACATGCTTAAATGATTATTTGTGCAATCTCTTTTTATACGACCTATTTTATTACATAAAAAACACTTACCTCTAAATTCATACCTGGTTTCTTTAGGAGATTCAACTTTCTTAGGTTCATCCAATATTTCATCTTCCTTGTCTAATCCAACTTCTTTAGATTTATTAGAAGATTGACTGGATTCAATCTCATCATCATATTTATCTTTTTCTTTTAGATTTGGTCCAGTTTGAGGTTTCTTTGCAGACATGTTAAATAGATAACCAAGACCAAAGTTATCATAGGTAAGTCTTTGTACTAACAGTGATTCATCAAGATTTTCTCTATCAGAATAATTTTTTCAAGATGTACCTTGCTTTGAGTCAATTCACCATTCACAATAGTGTTGTACTTTTGAAGTTCTTTGTGATCTACTTTTAATGCTTCAAGTTCCAATGTCATCTTTTCTAGATTGGCTCTAAGATCTAAATTTTCATTCTTCAAATCATATTCAACTTTTCTAGGATCACTCTTCAAACTTAGCTTTAGATTGGTAATCTTCAATTCATGCTTCAAGGTCTTATACTTTTTCTTCAGCTTTGAATATTCGTCATCATTAATTTTAGATCCAACAGATTCAGACTTGCATTTGAGATGTTCAATCTTGTCCTTTAGTTGTCCAATGTATACTTTGGAGTCTTCACATCTATCTCTCAATTTATCACTTTCTTTAGTAAGGACATCAATTTTATTAAATGCCTTTTCAAGGTTCTTCATCAACTATGCCATATCCATAGGGATCTTACTCAAGTTGTTAAGGCTCTTCTAAGTAACTCTTCTTTGATACCAATTGTTAGAAATAGGGATTACTGAGAGAGAGAGGTGAATTAGTAATCTACAAACTTTTGTTGTCAATTGGATATTATTCATTATTTTAAGACATACATAAGAAAGTAAACAAGTAATGCTGAATAATAATAGTAAGCATGCACAAAGAGAACTCTCAACACCATATTTTGCTAAGGAAACCCTGGCCAAGAGAAAACCTCGATGGGAATGATGCCCACAAGGATATATTGATATATATGTTCCTTGTTATAGGATGGACCTTGTTAGGAGTCTATAAACCACATTCAGTACATGAGAGTCCCTGTTAAGAGACTTTAAGTCCCATATTGAATTTTACCTATGTTCACGTGAACATGCTAACTATGTTCGCATGAACATAAAACAATTATATGTTCATGTGAACATATTGAGTTTAAATAAGGTATGTTCATGTGAACATACCTTATTAATATGTTCACATCAACATACCTTATTAATATGTTCGCACAAACATAGTTTTTATGTTCACGCAAACATACCTTATTAATATGTTAGAGATCTTGATAAATTTGCATTTTTTTTATGTTCGCACAAACATGAATTATTTTACATATTCCTGCAAACATATTAACTTAAATTTTTGGCCACCAAACTATTTTCTCATACATTCACACGAACATGTCTAATATGTTCGTGTGAACATAGTGTTCGTGTGAACATAGTGTTCGTGTGAACATGTCAATTTACAAATTTTTGGTGTTGTTTTCTGGAAAAAAAATGAAATTGGCTCTTTTGACCCCCAAAATTGAGATTGAATGATCTGATTCTACAAAATAAAAAATGCCAATTTGTGCTACTTGGAGCAAGCTTTCCAACGACTATAATTATAATACATATTATATTCATTAAGACTTTCAAATATGAGTTTAACTCATTATAGGTTCATTAACAGTTGAACATCAACTAACTTCGACACTTCAGGAAAATTTGTAAATTATGTCAATTTTTTTTTTAAAAAATCTAGGAAATAGGTTGCTGAGATAGCTTTCTATTAAAAAAAAATAGATTTATGATAAATTGAGTTCAAGTTATTTGTTTCAAAATGATCGTATGTCTGAATTATGATTGATGTCACTTCAAAACTTCATAAACTATACAATATTCAACCAAATTGAATCAAACCAAATGCATCCTTTGGATATTGATGCTACAAATCCAACACTAAAAGAATTACCTCATTACCATTTCTAGGAAAAAAGTTATGTGTGTCAAATGGACTATCACTCTTTAAAAATATTGATTTTTCATATGTACTACTTTTAAAAGGAGAAGAAAAATTTGGCTTAAATAATTTTTTTTTTAAATTAAAAGATATGGTTACAAAGTAGGAAGAGAGTACTAGAAATAACTAATTATTCATATTTTTAGAGATATAGTCACTCAAATGTGAGGTTTGTTTCAAATATATTGATTTTGGTGTCAAAATTGGTCAAAAAGTGGAACCCATTATTGTGGGATCACCCATTCCAACCCTGTTAAGAGTTGTAGAACAATGTATGCAAGAAGAGCTCATTGTCCAAACATGCACTTCCAATTACAAGATGAGCTCACTACCCAAACAAGTAATTAGTCTTTAAGTTCCTTGAATATAGAAGAATAGATGTAGTAACTTTGTTTTAGTCTAATCTCTAACCTCAGCTGGATCTCATATCACAAAATCAAGTTCTCAAAAACTTCACTTCATAATATACGAAAATTCACATTCATAGTACTTAATATTCACATCACATCTTCAAAATAACTTCTTAAGTTGTCTTTGCATATATACCATGCCTTTTCACAAATTGTTGTTGGGTTGGCTAGGACCAAAATACACTTTTCCAACTTAGAGTAAACATCTAGATTGTTGGCTCTAATTGGTCAAGTAATTATTTTGTAAACAAAATAATTGCTTTACCTTTCATTTTGATGTTTGGTAAATATTGAATATCTTTTATCTGTGTAGTTTGTACTGATGTATGAGGTTATACACATCATCACCAATATCTATATTGTCTCCACCTAACCTCTCTCTCATAAAAAACATCATATAAAAAAGTTATACTTCAAATATTGTTATTTGTTCCTGTCTGATAACTACATAACTGTATTCACTAAAACTTGAATGAAAAGTGTTAGAGTTAGTATTTCTACACACAATGTTAATCACATGTTCAACATACTTGATTCTTCCTCCATGTAACCTCATTAGTCATAATATAATGTTAGTAACAAGTTACATACAGAAGAATACACTATTGTAAACTATTTTCATACTTGGAAAATTTTCTAAGTACCAAAAAGCTAAGTATCTTTATTTTTGAGGTTCTATACAAGCATGTACATCATGTGTCACCATTAATGACAACATTTACATATCTTCATATAGGTAATTGTCAATAGGTTTGTGTCATCATTTTTATCTGGGCTGACTCATAATTACCAAAGGGCTTGACATTCTTGTCAAATTGTTCAAATAATACTGTAGTGACTACTGTAGTGACTTCATGAACATTTACTTCATATTGCATTGGTTTTAACCATGTAACCATTGGTAACATTTTTTATGCATAGGTGAAGATTGTACACCATGAAACAAATATCTTCATACTAGTGATTGATAATAGATTGTGGGATCCTTATTTTGTTCTTCATCTTATCCTTAAACTCTTAAATGTAATTATCCATCATAGTCTCAAAATTTTTACCCAATTGCTCAATCAAAACATTGATTTACTCAGTTATGGGTCTAGTTCTATCCCATACAACAATTCCAGTAGTAACAAATGAATTTTGTACATAGAAAAATATAGAAACTAACAAGGATCCAAACATACATGATACATTCTTGTCTTTCTAACTTACTGCAAGGTTTTTGTATAGCTATTGCAGTTGTAGCTCAACTAAATCATAGCTATGATCTTTCTTTATAATTTTATAACCTAGGTCAACTATGATGTGTGGAACACTATTCAGTCGCTTGACTAATATAGCTTGTGTGTAATTACACACACTTCAAATTCAACTATAGGATCTTCAATTCCATCAATTGACTATCCATGACCATTCTATTTGTCCTTTTCTTTATCCTCAATGACATTTTTTATTATATATCTCATCATTTTTACCCTATCTATAGTTAGATAACCAGTAACTTGATGAATTATTTCCTTGTTTATCTTGACTGGTCTACCTTCAAACCACAATTTTGTATCATGTGCTTTGCTTAGTACAATCTTATTATCCCTTCCACTTTGAATATTTTTGGGAATGCTAGGGTACAAGTAATCCCTTTCTTGACAATAATCTTCTTTTCCATTGTCACATAGCGTATCCTATACACCTTTCAACTCATCATCCCAAATATTTGCAACCTTACACATATAACATCATCAAAGATCATGAACCATCAAAACTCTAGGTAAAATCAATGATAATGTACCATATGCATCTCTAGTCATTGTAATTTTAGGGTAAGCATTAAAATCTGGTGGAGGACATTGATCATTCCTCACAATTTGTGTGTTTATTTTATTTAACATCTCTTTTCTAGACCTAGACATGGAAGATGACATTTCAAAAAATAGGAATTTGAAACTTATCTTCAGAAAACTTCAAAAATAGCTAAACTTGACACTTTGAGTCTTACTTACTTCATTCTCCAATTTTGTCGATATTACGTTGCAGATTTGCTCAAATTTTCACTCAAATCACTTTATGAATCACCTTTGAATTGCCTTTGAATTTCTTGAGTGCTCTAAATTGCTTGGTAAATGAAAATGAACTTTAAAATTTTTATTTAAACCTTCAATTTGTCAAATTAGATCTGTAATAAATATCGTGTAATGTATTAGGTGCATTACAGTTGTCTCAACCTTCACATAAATTTGCACTACTTTTCTTAAATCACCCAGTCTCTATTTCTTTTACATGCTAAGCTCGGTCATCATAATAACTTGGTTATGTATGAATGCTCAGCTCATATGACATTACTCGGTCTCTGTAGGCAATAACATTGATACTCAACATCTATTATGCATAGGAATTCTTTTGATCAATTTTGCTCTCAGATCTATCCTAATGCACCTTGATTCATGTAGATATAAATTTTTAATCATATCTCTTTTTAGGAATTGGTATGTAATTTTTCGTTCAAGTGTGTATTTCCTTACATACCTTCTTTTCTTAGTTGTAAGTAGTGTGAACACCTAATCCATTGGATTGGGTGACCTTGACTTCACTTGATCCACTACTTCTAGCTTCTATTGTCTTTCTCTTGGTTTGACTCATCTCTTTCTTTCTTTGTTCTATGTCAACCTTTCCTTTTCCTTTGATGTGTTCATTTCTTGGTGTTGGTGCTTAGGTCCTACAATTCTTACTGACATGTCCAACCTTGTAACAACTAAAATGAACTAATCTTCCATTTAACCATTTTTTTTTAATTGCCTCTTAAATGTGTCTTCATGCAATTTTCTAGGATGTGACCATATTCTCCACAATAATAAAAATTTTGCCATGTGTCATAATCCCAACTATAATAATTACCTTGCTTAGGTAAACATGCTTTCTTCTTAGATGTCCAGTTGAATTTTTCCTTGGAACTACATTCTTGACATCTATGTCCATATTTGTGATAGTTGTAGAAATGGCCTTAGAATCTAGGTATAATAGTTGTAACAATTTCTTTTGACCTTCATTCATGTGTTTGGTGTCCTTTTTTCTTGCAATTTGAACAGTTACTAGTAAATTTAGGTTTAGGGTTTTTCTCACCAATCTTGCTTCTACAAATTCTTTCTATGTGTCTAGGTTTTCCTTTAGGTTTTTCATTTCTTAGTGAGCTCATAAGTTCTTCAAAGTATCTTATAGATTCACTAGGTTTATTCATCCTTTCCAGTAGTTCCTTTTTAGATCTTAACTTATTCCTTAGTTGGTCACATTGTGATCTCATATATGCAATCTCTATGTCTTTTTTGTTCAGCTTGATTTTCAAGTACCATTTGATTCATCATGTCTAGCTAATTGTTTGTAAGTGTCTACACATCAGATGACCTTTCTTCAAGTCTGGTAGCCATCTGTCTCTTTTCTTCTTCATCCATGACTTTGTCTTCTTCAACTTTATTTTTCTCTTTGGTCACTTCACATAGTCTTACTAATTGGATTTCATGTTCTCTCTTCAAACCTCTAACTTCTTCATTTAGAATGCTATTCTTCTCCAATAGGTGTGTTATTATAGCATCACTTTCACTAGAATTTCCACTTTCAAATAGTCATTTGATGTCTACTTCTTGGTAGAGTGTATCATATTTTTTTTTATTAAGGAAAATAGGTTTTGAAGGGTGCCTAAAACCCTTTATAGATATTCTAATTTTCAATGAAGCTCAAACTTAGAAAAAACAACCCTTAGATGAAACAAGTCACCTAACAAAACAAGGTGACTAGGGTGGCCTCACAGATAACACAGTGCACTTTTACCACCTCAACCGATTTTAAATATGATCATGAAACCCCATGGTTACAAAAGAAGACATTTGAACCTGAACCATGTCAAGCTACAAAATAACAAGCCAAAGAGGCTAGGCTAACCAAAATGAAAAGGGACAGCCTCAAAAAAGATTAGGTGAGCAGCTGGAAAAGAAATCCAAGCCTCAAGATTTACTATTAGATCTCGTATTTTGAGAATGTAGAGACATATCAAATGATGGAAAAGAGGGCTTGACCCTTTTTCCTTTTAGTTTTTTCCATCCATCCTCCAACATCCCAGTAGCCTTTTGCCAAGCAAAGTAATCCAAATAACAAGAATCCCTTCTAGCTAGGGCAGAAGAACCATCACCACATGAAAGAGGGGCTACAACTCCCCCTAGAGCTAGGGCCACATGAGGAGCATCAACCAAATAAAAAATAGAAACATTCAAAGAAGGGACAACAGAATTGGCCACCATTGTAGGGGAAACACCACAAGAATCCCCCAAATCCCTACCAACCAAGGTAGAAGAATCACCACCACATAAAAGAGGGGCAACAACTCCTCCTAGAGATAAGTCCACATGAGGAACATTAGCCAAATCATAAATAGAAACATTCAAAGGAGGGACAACAGTATTGTAGGGGAAAAATTTAAATTGTGTGGAACAACAATAGAATCTACCTCCAATGAATCCTAAAAAGAATCAACCAACCCATCCCTAGTAGAGGGATCTTTCTAAACAGTGTAGTGATCATCCAAAACTCCATTCCACCAAGAAGGTGACTTTTTCAATTTAACCTTTCTAGAGGAGCATCTCATTGAGGGGTGGCTAGTCTTTTGGCATTTTCGATATCTAAATGGAATGCCCTCATAATCAAGAAGATGAATCCAAGAGCCTATGGTAGAGGCCAATTTAATTTTTTCTAAAAGCCCCTTAGAGACATCTATCTCTACAAGGATGCATGCATATATTGTTTAAAACACATTGGAAGAGATGGATTCAACTAGCAAAAAATCCCCTAGGGCCTCCCCATAGCCTCCAGAATTGAATCCATCCATAAGTGAAGGGGAAGGTTAGGCAACCTTACCCATAGAGGAATCTTGTTAAAGTATTTAATAGATGGATCAAAGTCCACATACCAAGGTTTATCCATCAAGGGGAACCTCTCCTCCCAAGAGAAATCACACCTAATGATGGCATTTCAATCGTCCTTAGAAGCAAATTTTGCAATGAAAAAGACCCTTGCCATAAGGAAAATCTGGACAATATCTAAAACTATGGGCTCCCAAAATTTGGAAATCTAGGCATGCAGATCTACAAAGAGGGCCAAAAATCCCTAAAACAAAAGATGGTAGTAGTAGAGGAGAAGTCCTCCACTTGAGTAGAAATATCATCAAAAATATCAAACTCAAGAATGATCAGAGGGTTACTTAGTATGATAGACACAATAACATGGGTCCCTGGACTCATAGCCTGACCACCAAGACTAACCTTATAGGCAACCACATCAATATAGGAAATGGCCAAACCACCAACAGTTCTTGGGGAATGAATATTCCCACCAAGATCAAAAGAAGCCCTAACCTAAAAAGTAGTAGAAACCATAGTAGAACTAGAAGCCAGAGTGGCTACCATAAAGCTAGATGCAAGAGCCAAATCAAGACACTAAAGCTAGACATGGGAGCCAAAGCTGAACACTTCTATTATGTAGGAGTGTATCAGTTTGTTGAATGGTCATATCTTTTCTTTTATTTAAAAATTTCCTTATCTCCTCTCTTGTTGTCCCAAGTTGTTACAGTATAATTTGGATGTCAATCATCTGATTCTTAATAGTCTTTACCAATTCATAAGCCTGCATCTTCATGATTTGAACACTCAAGCTATTAAACTTCTTCTAAGAGAATAAGGCTCTAATACCAATTATTGGAAGTCTTATTGGGAAGAAAGATAGGTGGGGGGTGTGAATTAGGATCTATGAAACTTTTTGTTGGCAATATGGTCAAATAGATGTATTGATAGTTGGCATTTATGACAACATGTATTCAGCATTTTGTTTATGTATTTAGAGAAAGAAAATTGTCTAAGTGTTAGGTAGTTAACACTAGTACAAAGATAAATGTGATGTGTACAAAAGACTCATTAAGAGTCAACTTAAGCGTAGTTGAGGAAAGCTTTATAACAATGTCATGTTGATGTGATTAAGTGCATAGATGTGTACGAATAGTATGACGTTTGTTATGATTGAAATACCAATACGAGTATTTGACAGAGTAGAACAGAGCATAGAGGAGAACTAAGCAATGATGAGCTAACTTTGTGCATATTATTCCATAAGTTATTTTATATTATCTCAAGCATGTGAAGACATGAAGGATTACTAAGTAGAGATTTACTAATTTGTGAAGTATAAGTAAAGATCTTATCTTGCACAAATAAGTGTGAGATAGGTGTTACAAGTGAAAGTTGTATGATATGAAAACTATTGTGCAAACAACCTAAAGGACATATGAGCCTAATGTGATGTGAGATCTAATGTATGAGTTACAATAGCAAGAAAGTATTATGTGTATATCTACTATTGTGAAGAACTTTTTTGTATAAATGCATGTTAGAGAAGTGGTCTCTTCTTGCATACATTGTATTTGATCTACCAACTCCTAACAGGGTCGAAGAAACTCCTAATAGGGTTGAGGCTTCTAACAAGGCCTAGTCCTCTAACAAGGGCTCAAGACACTATATGTACTTCATAGACTCCTAGCAGGGTCAATATCCTTAATAGGATCCTTTTGTTTAGTGAATCATTTTTTGGGTATCATCCCCATTGGGGTTTTCCCTTGGCTAGGGTTTCCTTACTTAACAAATAATGGTTTTATGAGTTCTCTATGTGTATGGTTATATTTATTGTTTAGCATTGTTAGTTTACTTTCTTATGAAAATTATAAAGTAATTAACAATGTTCAATTGTGGGCAATAGTTTGTACAATATTGATTCACTCCCCCCTCCCCCACCCCAAATCCCTCTTAGTGTTATCTATTTCTAACACTTTTATCTCCTTGAAACACAATAATAAAGTAACTACATTCAATCTTAATACATGTGATATCCTAGATCCTATACCATGTACTTATAAATTATTAGATTAAAATATATCTAACTATGCATCACATCCATAAACATAAAAATAAATGTAATCATATACCACAAATATTTTGGTTACCTAGAAACTCTCCAAGATGAAGGTATAACTAGGGTGGGGATGACACCCACAAATCTTCACTACTGCAGCAATAAATTTTGACTATTAGGGCAATAACTTTGATCACTTTCAATGATCTACCCTATGAGGGATCTTCTCTATTAAAATCTTTAGAAGACTATTAAGTCTACCTTGATTAAAGGATTTAAAATTCAGAATGAAGTAAGCAGTCTATTAGGAGATTTAACTAGGTCTGTTATGACCACTCTGCCAAGAGATTGGCATTAATACACTAGTTACAATGTATCATTACTTGATCCTTCATTTTTCTCTTATCAAATTGATTACAAATCTTCTCTTTCCTTGTCCAAATTGATCTCCTTATTTAATTTTTTTTATTCTAACCTTCACTACTAGGTTTTTTCTAGTTTGGTCTATTTATAAAACTTAGCCTTCCTTTGTTCTTCCCTTGACGTTCACATGAATACACATTCCTCCTTCACACACATACTAATTTACGGTTTGATCCCTTCTTAAATAGCCAACTAGAGAAGGTTCTAGATCAAGATCAACAATCTAGAATTCTCTCATTTTCTATGTATTCCTCCTAATTTTTTAATTAGTTACTTTTCCTTCATAAGGATTGATATCCTCTAATAAGACATGTAATTATCTCCTTAACTATCTCGACAATCCATAAATATTGCATAGAAGTTAGCAAAAATGATTTGCATAAGTGTTTGTGCCATTACAAACACATATGTCAAAATTGATTTACTCAGCAATTCAAGAATATCCTAATGCTTAGTCATAACTAACATTGATTTTGTCCCTTGGCTTTTATATGCTTGGCCGTTATTGACTTATGCAGCATAAACTATCAATGGTTTTCTCATCTTCCTTATCTTTTACTCAACATATATTATGACTTAGTCTATATTGAGGTGCTCAGCAACCTTAGAATTTCTCAAGATATAATAAAAATATAAACAAGTCCATGTATCTCAACCTTCGTTAAGTGGCTTGATTGTAGTGATGACCAGCCAATGTTACATAGAAAATGAGTAAGTGTTGGACACTACTAGGAAAAAAATCTTAGAGATTAATAGTTAAGTGGTGAATTGGATAGATAATCCTAGCCTTCAACATCTTGTCAATCTCTCTGAAGATGGCATCTTCAATCATGGAATTGTAGTTTTTTTGCTTTTTCCTAAATGACACTGCATTCACTTTGAGGGGTATTTTGTGCTTGAACTTCTCATCCATGAAGCTCTTTAAATCTTCATAACCCTAAGCAAACACTTCTTGGTAGCTTATTATCAACTTTTTTATCTTAGCCTATAAAGATGATCCTTATAGTCAAGATGTAGTAGGAATAGGGATGTCAGGACTACTAATGAATCAACTCATGCATTTTTCTCTCTTGGAACTACTTCAATAAAGAAATCATCAAAGCCTTCTATCTCATCGCATACTCTATTTTAGTAGTTCATTAATCTATGATTCTTGACAGTATATTGACCTCTTACTTGCTTCATGATTAGGTTGGCATCACCCTATGCTCTATGAATATTCACTCCTCTCTACTTTTCTATAGCTATGCCCAAGAGAAGGGTTTTATACTATTATATAAGAGTATTACTGGAGTTCTTGAATTCTATCTTATAAGATAGATGTATCATCTTTCCTCTAGGAGACACCAATACAACACCAACTCCAAAACCCGCAGAGGCACAACTTCCATCAAGCTCTAGGGTCCATAATTTCTCACCATTGGGGGGATCTTCCTCTTCTCTTATAATAGGTACATCCATGAATAACATGTAATTCTCGAACTCCATTTCTTGAAAAAGGATCTACACTTTAGGATCATTTGATTCATCATTATGAACTTATACTTTTTCTCTACTTTAAGCTTTACCTTCTTACTGCCCGCTGAAATGATACCATGAGACTAATCAAGTTTAATCTCTCTATTCGAAATAAAATGGGAAAGTAACTTCTGAGAGTGGGGGTGAATCAACACTTCAAAAATTTAACCACGAAAAATTCATGACACATCCATCTCACAATTTAACATATAAACTAAAATAGCTAATCACACATTTGCATCCATAGCATAAAAAGAATAACATATGACACAATAACTTGGTTACCCCGAAACCCTCCAAAGAGAAGGTAAACTAGGATGGGGATGACACCCACAAATATTCACTACTGTAGCTATAAAGTGTAGCCAATTAAGGTTACAATAAGTTTGATCATAAACTATAATCTACCCTGTGAGGGGTATGCCCTATAAAAGGCTTACAAAGACTATTAGGTCTCACCCTATTAAAGGATTTTAACACCCTAATCAAAGTGTGCCTTGTTAGAGGACTTCAACTTACAATGAAGAAAGAACTCTATTAAGATATTTACAAAGGTCTGTTAGGAATACTCTATTAGGAGATTTTGTGAGAATTCGGTATAGCTCTGATACCATGTAAGAATTTTCCTTAGGGAAAAATCACCCAAGATCAAGGAACTCAAGCACAAGCACAACAGTAGTCCAACAAAGTATGATTAGAGTAACAATAATGAGAATACTCTCTATCATGTCATGTCATGTCATGTTACATATACACTAGGAGTGCATGTATATAAAGGCCTCTAAGATGCATCTAGAATGTCTGTAGGAGGTGCTAGGAGATAAGTATGACAACTAAGTACACTCCTCCATTGTGCATGAATATACATGCATCAATGAGAGGATAAGTATCACAAGGTGTCTCATGTGTAGAGATGTTGTAGACACCATGTCCACAATTAGAGTGCTAACTACTATGTTGTCAACATGACAACTCACAAGAGTATGCATACTCCTAGGTGACTAACTAATAAATAATTAAATAATGCATTAACATAAGTAAACCTAATTAAAGTGTAAATAGTAAATACTTATTTACACCAAAACCCCCCCTTAAGTGCAACTTAGGAAAATACACTTAAGCTTATGAAAGCTAGGATGAAATGCATCATGGTCCCGGCTACTAGGCCATCTTAGGTACACATGTACAAACCAATGCAATCTCTCATAAAGTGGAGAAAGAGGGAAAACTTAATGGGAAAAACCCTCCCCCAAAAAGAGAGATGAAGATGTATGGATGGACGGAGTAATCAAGATCCCCCCATTACAACATACATCTAGCATATACAAAAGAGAAGTATGAGAAGAAGAAGAGAGACAAGGTAATCCCCCCCCTCCCCAAATGTAGAGTGCCAATCAGTGATTTCTTAACTCACTCTAATCACTTAGCTTGCACTATAACTCTGTTGAATAATGACTAATTATTTTGTCACTACCTTTTCAAAACCAATATGAGATTAAAAATCTCCCCCTTGGACACAAGTGCCAAAAACACTTTGTCATGGCATATACATTCTTATTTATGCATAAGTCAGACTATATATTCTTCATTACTTAGCTCATATACAAAATTTCAAAACTTTATAATTTTGCAAAATTAATGACCAATCTATCATACCTTAGTACTCCATTACTTCTCCTGATTAAGTACTTCATTTTTGTTTGTGGTTCTTCTTTCAATACTCCTTCTGAGTAGATTTCTACCTTGACAAAATATTTTCTCAAAATTTGATATTTGATATTCCCCCTTTTTGGCACTTATGTCATTTGGGTTTTACACTTAGAGTTTGTTTGTCCAAAAATGGCTTATGCAACTTCATTATTATCTTTAGTGTTGCATCCCAATTGTTGCATGCTACCTCTAGAGATTGATATTGAATTTCTAGTTGGATAGCAAGGTCAACTAAGCCATCATGAATTAAAATATGTGAATCTTTCTTCATCACTATTTCAGCATAGGCTAGTTCCTTATAAAACACTTCCATGGGTGGAGTCAACATGGATTGGATACTAATCAAGGTAGCTCAAATATTTGCATCTTGTGCTTGCAACTTGAAAAACCTACCTTTAGAGGATGGTAACCTCTAGAAATGCACTTGATTTTGACCTAGATATAACTTTAAATGGTTACCTATGTGTTGTAGATCTCCTTGTAAATGGTTAATAGCCCATTATGTCTCCTCTGTGAAATTATGCATGTTGCACAATTTGGTGTATAGAGAGAAGATATTCTCTAACACTATCTTGACACTTTGCATTTTGGTTACTAAATCAACCTATCTTAGTGCAATAGCACTAGATATATTCTCAAGTACTTTTGCATGAAATTTTCTTTCAAAGCATTCTAAAAATTTGACATTTGAGTCCACATCTTCAGCATTTATTTTGTCAACAATAGTGACAAGTTGCTTAGTAATGGGCTTGTCTCCATTCATCTCAAGGAGTCTAAAAGAATCATAAAATATGTCTTTTATCTCATGCAAAACTTGTTTTTTCTTATACTCCCTCCTCATCATTTCTTGCATCTTCTTTCTTTGTAAAGCTTCCTATAGAATGCTCATTTTTTCAATAGTGATAGTTTCTAGATCAAACTTGGGCAACTCAATCACCTCGTCTAAACTTACATCCCCAAAAGATGTATCATTTGTGCTCCTAGATGTACTTACACTTGGCCTTGATACTTGCATAGGTGTAACATGTGTGCTCAACCTCTAAAGATCCTGACTATTGGGAAGAGTTATAGAGGTTGGTAGGGTAACCAAAGTTTGTATGGCAATTTGTTCTTCTAGTGCAGTAGTCACCTTCAACTATTCAATCTTATCATATTTATTTTCTTTGTGTTATGCTTGTATGATAGGTGAAAGACTTGCTTCTTGACCTAGATTCACTTCAATTCCATCTTTCGCAATTGTTATCCAAGCTTGTAAGTAAAAACTATTGAGACTTGGCATTGATGTTGTGACATTTTGTGCTTGTGGCTCTTTCAACTCAAATACAATAATAGGCTTTTTATGTTGTACTCTATTGTCCTTGGTTTACACTTTGATCTTCTTGATTATCTTATGAATCTATTTCATATACCTCAATAGATTTAGGGGGTACATTGGCTATGTCTTGTGGTTTCACCCCTATAGATGCAAGTTCTACCTTCTCAATCTCATCCATTCTCACCAATATAGGGTTATTACATAATTGTGCTACCATGGTGGAATCCTTTGATATCTTCCTCAAATATTCCTTAGTCAAAGGATTGATGTTCTTGTTGAATTATCAAAAACAAACTTGATTATAATCACTGAGTCTTGTTGACTTTCTTATGTTACATGTGGTGGATTGTCACTTGGCACTTGTGCATCTTGTGCATCTTGCTACTCATCTTCAATTGTGGCCTCTTCTATGGTTTCATTAGTCACTTCCACCTTAGCCACTTTGATTGGAACATCAGTATCTTGTACATCTTTATTTGCATCACCTTCCTTAAGTTCCTTTATTTCTTCATCTATTGACTTCTCAATTGTCTTGGTAGGTATCCTATAGATAGTCTTACAAATAAATGTGCTTTGTGTTACCACTTCTTCTACCTTATTTCTCAAAATATTAAAAGCTCTATATTTGGGGGAAAATCTTCCTTTATATTTATTCATGGCTTTAGCCATCATCTACTTGTCCAAAGTAGGCATAACTCAGGCTAATTGAGGCTCTCTTATTTCTCTTTCTAGGGTCAAACTAAATTACCACTTTTTCTTAACTTGGTCATATAGACTTTTAGGAAATGAGTTGGCAAACTCTAGTGTAGTAGATTTGAATGTAGCCATTAGGTCATATATGGATTCTTCAACCTTGTTCTTATCTTCACTCCCTAGCTTATCAAAATTAACATGTGTGAGCCTAAATAGATCTACATTTGTAACAATATTTTCACACAAGTTATCTAAGTCAAAGGAGGGATTGTGGCTTATTATGTTGTATTGACTTAAGTCATCTGACTCATTCTTCTCCTCTTCTAACTCAAGTTGAGGCACTAACTTTTTCTTTAATCTCTTGTATGTCTTTTTAACAGGCTCACTCAACTTTGTTATCTCAAGTGACCTCTTACCCTTAGGCTTCACAACTTCTATTTTATGTACTATGGCTTCCCTTGTTCTTGACCTAGTAGTAGGTGCTACAGGATTTTATTGTGGCTTATTCACAATCTTCACTGGTTTCTCCACAGTTTTTTCTTCAGCCTTCCTCTTCTTGGCCTTAGCTTCTTTGGGTGCTTCATTGACTTCTTCTTCCTTGGCACATTCTTCTCCTTCTCTATTTATCTTTTCCCAATCCTTGACTTAGTGCCAATGGTGTTTGGCCTTTCTCTTCCTCTTCATCATCATCATCTTCTTCTTCTTCTTCATCTCCCTCACCAAATCTCTCCTTTACCTTTTTTATCAGTTTTTTCTTCTTTCTAAGAATTGTAGTTGTCTTTAGATCAATAGTTATTCTTAATTTTTCTTCCTCATTGTTTCCAAATGAGGTGACACTCTTGTTAATTTATTTTTCTAAAAGAGTTATAATTGTTGTAGAGGCCTCATCTACATTTATCTCATATGGAAACGGTTTGAGCCATCTAACTCTTGGTATTACTTCTTTCACATATGTGTGGTCAACATCCACTAAGAAAAAAACATCATTATAATGTTTCTCCACTAAGGATACAAGGATCCTTAACCTCTATTTCATGGATTTCTTGAGATCCTCAAAGTAACTTGTCATCACTCAATCAAAGTTATCACCTAGTTGCTCAATAAATTTTGAAATTTGCATTGCAATAGACTTGTTGGTATTTAAAGAAACCTTTCCAAATGTGGTAAATATATTTTTCACATAGAAGAATATGCAAACAAGTAAAAAGCCAAATTTGCATGATACACTCTTTGATTTCCTTATAGCCTCCAAGTTTTCTAATAACTACTGCAGTTGCAACGTGGCAAGGTTATAGGATTGGTCCCTCTTTACTATCTTGAATCCCAAATCAATAACCATACAAGAAACATTGTTTAGTTAGCTAGACTAAAAGAACTTATGAGAAATCACTCTCACTGCAAAGGCAACTAAGTGATCTGTGATTGTGTCAACAGACATCCCTCTCTTGTTCCATACTGCACCTGTATTCTTTTCAATAGATTCCTTTTCATCACTTTACATGCTCATGGGTTGATCAATGGTAGCGTACCCTGATACTTAGTTTACGATCCTCTTTGTGAGCTTAAGAGGTTCATTCTCTAACCAAATAAAGTTACCATGTATGTGGGTTAGAAAAATTCTAATCCATTCAGTCTTAAATACTTGGGGAGATTCTAGGGCATGGGTTAACCCTCTTCATTCAACAATTTTTTTTTCTTCCCTCAAGACTCCATTATCACATAGTTTTTTGTATTCATCTCTTATTTCTATGTCACCTACTTCTCCAATCTTTCCAGTGTAGTAGCATCTAACATTTTGTATCATTAAAACTTTTGGTGATATCATCGATAACACACCAGACAAGTTTCCTTTATATGCTATCTTAGGAATACCTTAGAAAGGGGGTTCTCTTACATCATGTCTTATTAATTGAACATTAAAAACCTCTTCCCCCTCTTTCCTAAAATTTGTAGAAGAGCTAGCCACTATTACAAATATCTAGGGTTTATGAAAACTCAAACATCGTAACTCAGCAATAGTGAAATAACTTTTGAATTTGATGATTGATGACAAGTAGAAACTAAATCTAGTTCAAAAATACTTGAAACTTCTTTCTCAATTCTTCTATGTGCTCTTTGTGTTCTCTATAAACTTTGGTAAGTGAAAATGAGTCAAAAATTGACTATATAGCCCTTCATATTTAGTAATAAATTGTTAGTGCTTACATAGTTATCAGCTCAACTCTCATAGGACTTTCAATATGCTTGGTTAATACATAATTTCCAATATACTCAGCTAGCATAGAAAACTTGGCTAATACTAGCATGAACCCATAACTCAGTTATAACTTTAATATCATTCGCACTTAGCAACAACTGTAATGTCTTCTATACTCGGCACCAACATAGGAAACAAAAAAACTATAGATTTTCTCCTGATTTTAATCACTTCATTGCATCTTAATTCATGCATATATAATCTTTTCAACACTTTGATTCTTGGAACTAATTCATAATATAACTTTTGAAATATCAATCTCATACATACCCCTTGATTGCTTAATAGGGGGTCATGTGATCACCTGATCCATTTGATGAAGGGACCTCATTTTGACTTGATGTACTGCAATCTTCCTTCTTCTTCCATGTCTTGTCCATTTGTACTTTCACCTTTTCAACATTGACCTTTTCTTTACCTTTATTGAATTCACTGTGTGGTACTAGTGACCTAGTTTGATAGCTTATGTTGATATGACCAGTCTTGAGACAACTAAGACATGTAGTCTCATTCAACCATTTATTGTAGTTTCCTTTGGAATGTGTTCTAATGCAATTCTTAGGCACATGTCCATATTTATAACAATAGTCACAACTATACCTTGTGTTGTAATCCAAATCATAGGATATTCCATTTTGTTATACCTTTGTCTACTTGTTTGATGTCCACTTGGTCTTAGATTTGTGTCCATACTTCTAATAATTGTGGAAATATCCTTCAAATCTTTAAGTGTTCCTGGTCTTGGTCCTTCATTTATGTATCTAATGTCCTTGTGTGTTATACTTATGATAATAACCCTTGAATTTCTAATTAGGGTTTTGGTTTCCATTGTTCCTCTTGCAAACATTTGTTGTATGACCTAGCTTTCCACAATTATGACAAGTAGATTTATAGTCCTTACCTTTTTTATTCCTTTTCTTACTGTTGGTGTTTGAAAATGCTAGAGGGTTTTCAATTATCCCACTGAGGAATTGACACATCTAGGGGTAGCTAACTCCCATTTTCAACATGCCCTTCCTGACAACAGGCCAACTATAAGGCATGACCTTCTTCTTCAGGCTCTGCAAAACCTAGGCGGGTGGACCTATAGATTCTTTATATGGTACCAGTTGTCAAAGCATACACTGAATCTAATGTAAAGCAGATAAAAACCCCCAAAATCTTCTATACCTAACTAGGAATCACAAGCATGAAATAGCTAAGAACATAACTCATGAAACTAGCAAGCTAAGTGCGGGTTAACTTTTGAATAGCTTTCAACATAAAAGGGAAAAATGATTTAATACGTTGATATCAACAAGACCCAAGTATGAGCAACAGAGCTTAATTATCCTATCTCTGATCAGTGCCTTATCTATTGGGCAATTAAATGAATCATAACCATACATATCCTGGAAACCTCAGACATATCTCTACATCAAGATCCCTAATCTATCTTCACCTTGTGAATAGACATCTACTACAGAATGAATCTCATACTCAGAACATCCTATCACAAAATCTGCAAACCTTGTGACAAACATCAAGCAATTACATGGTTCTTTGCTCCACCAACAAGACATTTTAATCACATACATTCCTAAATGAAATGAAACCTAATCTATGCTCTTTGATCGCAAATTAGAAGAAATAACAGATCCATAATCAGGAGACAAGATTCAAACTGAACTTAAAATCTTTGTTGCTCTTTATTTTCTTTCCTTGAAACCAAATACATGAAATGTACAGAAAACAACTCATAAATCACCTAACAGACCAGAACTATCTGCATAAAACATGAATATTGTTGAATACTATTGAGAAATGCTGGGTGTCTAGCTTTCATAGCCTGAGCAGAGCTCCAAGAACTAGAAATAGAAAACCAACCAACAACCACCAATAGAGAAAGAAAAGAAAGATATAGCAAAGAAAGAATTCATGGATTGAATCTGCCATCGAAATCTGTCCACTTGGAATCCCATCTTGTTCAGTTGCAAAACCTCTTTCCTCTCTCTTCCCAACTGATCTAATTTTTGTTTCATCATTACACTGTAACTAACTTCCAAAATATCTTCTGTTTGAATGATGAAAACATTTTGCTTTAGTAAAATATCTAATTTGAATGAAATGCTGATGAAATTGAAATTCAACTAATTTGAATATAACCAATTTAACCCCAATTGCATTTTTACCATATTTTATGCATATTCAGGTCATTACCTTGCCAAAAATCAAGACTAAACTCTGATACCTAAAAACGGTTGCAAGTTGGAAACCTGGGAGAAAACCTCGTGTAACTTGAATGGACTACTTCCTGTGCAGAGACTAACCTTAGAATCGGAAAATTCAGATTTTCTCAATTCTGACGATATATAATATGCCTATGTTTGCCTTCAGGAAACCCCTCCAAAGAAAATTTGAAAATACTTCTCTGGCTATAAAAGTTCAGATCTGTAACTTTTAAATTTAAAATTTGAAAATTTTAAATTTATGTAAAGTTAAAACTTTAGAGTTAACCCCCTTTTTATTTAAATAAAATTTTGAATGCCACATTTTTTAAAACAATCTTAAAATGAAATTTTAAAATTATTTTATTTTTTCTTCTCCCTCTCCAGGCCCATTGGGCGCCACTCGGGCTGCCACGTGGCGGCTCCTGATTGCCTAGCCAATTTGCCACCTCATCACCTCAGGCCTTGCCATGCACCCACATGCTTGCTTCATTGCCACGTGTTGGCTGCCTGCATTCCTGCAATATTTAACCTCCTTGCAACTTTTTATTGCGGGAATGTGGAATCCACAAGATGTGCCACATGGTGCAATCCTGTGCCCTCTGCATTTTAGCCCACCACATCAGCATGTATGCACATTTGGTTAAAATTTTGTCTTGAGTGAGATGCTGACATCATTTCCAACTTTCAACTAGGGCCCTCAAGCGTGAGGACTTTGCCTTCAAAAGGCACTTTCTTAAGACATTTTACTTTGTGGGTGGCTTTCTATTTAAAGTGCAAATGTACACACCCACTTATCAATGTGGGATATTGTGTGAGCCAAGCCACAGCTTACCCTATTTTTATTCTACAGCTTTATCTCTTATTTTGTGCAGATATCCTTATGATGCATGGTTTTCTGTGTTTTGATTGGAGCCTTTGTATTGATGCGGCTTCCAGCTTCTTTGCATACGTGGGCTTTCTCTTTATTGACTGAGTCCTTTTAAAACTGTGATCCCCTGCCATTATTTCTGTGAGACTCCTTTGCTACTGATCATGGAGATCTTTGAAAATGTTACTCCCTCTGCCAGGCATGAAGATCTCTATTTCAGCGTGGATATTGCCCCTTTTTTTAAACCGGCTTTTTCTCAACGTTCTGTCATGGTTTTTTGGCAGCTCCCTCTCCAAATGTGGAGCTCTTCCTTTCATTGTTGGAAGCCATGCCACTTTCTACATTTGTCTCTAGTATTGTCGCATCATTCATATTTGAATGAAATGCCCATTTATTTATTGCAGAAGTTCCCTCCAATGGTGCAGACTCTTTTCGTGTCGTATTCTTCCTTCAACGTTGAAGGGGAGAGAATGCCATGCCAGAGCCACTGCATAATCTTCTCTAATCTTTTTTCGAGCATAGCCATTACTTTTAGAGCCATCTTCATTTTTATACTGGAGTGACTGTATAACATTCTCCATTTGTCTATTCACCCATGGATTTGTAAGAAAATCATTAATATCTCCTTGGCAAGATGTCTTCAAATAAATCAACCTGGCTGTTACCTTACAAGTATTCTTAAGAAGAGTTTTTGATTCCCTTTGTACATTCTAAAATTTCATGTGAGCAATATCATTGGAGAGAGAGGAATTCCATTTTAAAAGATACAACAAACCTTTGAAAACTTCTTTGATTATGGCTAGGCATAGAGATAGTCTCGACTGGTAAGTTTAGACTTTCTATTTATCTTCCCTTCCTCATGTTTTCTTTCTCTGCCTTGCACTTTAATGTGATATTAAATTTCCAAATGGTGAGAAAATGCAAGAAGAAAATATGCACAATTCTGCCCCTGCTGTTCCACTTATAGAACTCATGCCTGTTGTAGTTGGAGTGGAGAAAACACTGCATTATATATTAAAATATACTCCAATAGAAAGGGCTTCTTATTATATATGTTGAATTTCTATTTATCATAAACATCAGCACATTTTTAAAGAAAAACATTAATCTAAATAATTTGGGCACTTTAAGAAATGATGGCTTCATTGTGCTTAAAACACATAACGTGCTATTGAAATGATAAGTTTTTTTAAAACTTTCAAGCATTAAAAGCCATCTACAAAATCTTATCAACAAACATTGTGTCTTGAATTGAACATTCCCTTCCCTGAAAGCATTGCATATCATGCCATATGAGAGCTCAATCACCCATGCCTGAAGGAATTAGTTGGACCCCAAAGTGGGTCCGGCTAAAAAATTTTGCCTTTCAAACAATTGGCATCCTCATGTTAATCCCATGTCCCCATTGTAATGACTAGAATTAAAATCAATCACTGAGACATTACTTTAAAACTCCATTTTAATCATTTCAGCACCATGGTGAAAATTGTGTCAGGCGGCCTGCCAAGTGGCTGTAAAAACTGACTCGATCAAGTAACCAGGCCATAAAAATCAGCATGAGTGTTCAATCTTGCATACTTTATCACATTGCAATTTTTTAGCCCATGAAAAATCTCCAGTCAAAAGATTTTAATTGCCGAACATCCATACTTCAATTACCCTGTAGGCAAACAATGTTAAAAAACATAAACTAGGCTCAGGTTTAGCATTATAAACTGAGTTATTGATCACTTGGGGTTCTAAAAACTAGGATATAAGTTCTTTGCCATGAAGAGAATATAATTCCATATTTTGGGCTCATGACGAATCATAGGGCACATTTGGCAAATTTTTGAAAACAAGCACTTGGAAATTTTGACTAAGAAATGTGTCAAAAAGTATTTTTTTGGCAAATGTACAGACATATGAAAATATGCAAATGGATTCATCATGACTTGAGAACTAGCATACTTCAAGGATTTTCAAGACACTACACAATGGTACAATTCATTTAGGCAAGCCAATCATAGGATCAAAGTTATAATGTTCCGAACAGGGCTATGGATCAATTAGGATACCTTAGCCGTAACAAAAAATATAAACTGGATTTTTGATCATGTTACCAAACTGATCAAATGGATTCGTCATGATCTCAAAATTGGAACATATGAAGCATCTGACCCCTGGAACATAATGCAAAAAGAATTTCTTCGTTTGGGTCAACTGGGTCAAAGATATGATTGGTCAAATAGGGCTTCCCAAAATTGTGAACAACTACACAAATGTACAAAATAGTAAATGACCAACTTTGAGGGGTTCGAAACCTAGTCAAACAGATTTGAAATGACTTAAAAACTAAAACATAGGTTCTTTGTTATGGACACTAAACATCCTCAAATTGGTGGGTCATGACACATTCCTGGGTGCGAGATATTCAAATGCAAACTGGGCCTCTGGTCGCTATTTGACACTTGGGTGGGATTGCAAATTTTGACACTAGCTCAAAATGGGACTTCACAAAATGGTTCGAAATGTCAGTTTAACTTCATAGAACACATAGATGCACTAAATGAAAGGTGTTAGAAGCATTAAACACCTCTTAGGCCTTGGACTGACAACCAGATACAATCTCATTTAAAAGCATTTAAGGGCTTGATTTCTTAATGGTACTAAAGATTGACCTTGCAATTTTTAGTCTCAACAGTGGCTCTATCTGGGGATGCATGTCCCTTGTGGGCATGGCAAGATTTCAGATCTCTGGGAGAAGTAGACCACACACTTGAACAGGAAAACTTTCTCAAACAGCTTTATTGAAAACAAGAAACTACTCTAACTATGTACACACGATGGCCTCGAGCCACTGGAAAGTTTCAAAACTCCTTACCTCTGTCATAAACCTGATTCTCGTTTACATCTCCCTGAGGTAAACTGAAATTCTCATTATCATTTGTTTCACCCATCATATCAAAACTTTCAATTACTTCATTAGGCAAAACAAAATTGCTATCATCATCTTCATAGTGCATATAAAAATCAGACAAACTTTCTACACCTTGCTCACTATGAAAATATGAATCAGTGTGATCATAATAACTGACATCAGATTGAAAATAAAACTGATCACTACTGATTGAGTCATGGATTCCTTCAACCGAAAACAAAAAAGCTTGATATTCTACTTCATTGAACGAGTTACATGAATCGGATGGTAATTCACCTTGTGCCTTTGGCTGTGAAGAGTATGTGAAATCTAATCGTTGCCTACTTGCAACCATGTTACTCTTTGAATCAAATTTATCCTTTGTTGAAACCTCTTCACACTCAAAACATTGATTAGTCACCATATATGAAAATTCATTCTAAAAGTGTTGATCCAGACTATGCTGATCACTATCATTTTCTTCATCAAATTGAATGTCAAAATACACCTTGAACTCATCTTTACAAGACTTATCAGCACATGAAGAAAATCTATAATCTGATTGACAACCTTCACTGTTTTCCTCCTCATCATATGAAAAATCAAAACAATGTTTAGCAAGATCAACATGAAAAGAACCTGAAACAGCATTAACCTTCCCTTTATTAACATTCCCTACATCTAGCAAATCGTCATGTGCAAAAACATTTAAGGTTCTGTCATATACACCTCCAAAGTCTAACCAAGATTGTTCGGATTCTACCTCTTTTCCCACATCAAACTTTGGGGAATTGTTTTGACTGAATGAGAAAGTATTATGAGAGAACATATGAAGATCCTTAGAGATACTTACGTGCTTTTCAAACTCACAAGCCAACAAAATAGAGATTTCATCAGAACTCAAGAAGATTGCCTCACAAATCTTCTCCCAGCTGTGGTTATCATCTGGACAACATGAAGAACTTACAACAGTAGGATCCTTAGTGTAACAATATGGAAAATCAATATTATCACAACATTCATTTCTATTATGGTAATCACTACCCTTACTGTTGTTACATATTTCTTCAACTTCATATGTACTGTAACAAAATTTATCTCCTCTTTTATATCCATCTTTTTTATGCTGATTGCTATTACCTGACTCAGTAACATTTGAATCCACCTCTTCACAATTGGAAAATAGATTATCTTTCTCTATGGACTCATTGTATTCATTGCTACCTTGGCTTTCAGCACACTCATTATCATTAGAAGACATTTCATGAAATCTATAATCACCGCCTTCTGTCTCCTGAATGAACCTTTCAACTTGCAAAATTATTTGTAACATTATAGGTGCTGGCCAATTTACTGAATCAGGTACTAGAACATCAAGGAAAACATTTGGCAAGGAAGATTCCTTAGGTCTACAATGAAAAGGCATCTTACTAATTACTGATTTAAGCCTTAAATAACATTGTTCAGTACTTAAACCTTGAGTACTTCCTACTTGAACTCTTATAAGATTGACAATCCTTTTGAAGACCAGTCTATTCAACATAGCAATGTTATTATCAACAATTTCCAAACTCTCAAAATTTGGCAAACTAATCTCGGATCTGAGATCTGACTCCATTATAGAATGATATTCCTACCTCTTCCTGCTAGTGTTGAAAATCACTAAATAGAGGCAACCTTTTTAAACACTTGACTTCCATGAAAAGAAACATGAAAATCAAAATACCTCAAGTGCTGATGTTGAACTTCAATCTGCTGATTTGGCACAGGTGCAAGAGTGGAATTCTTTCACACCACTAATCAAACTTTGTAGAGCTGCCACCTCTTTGCAAGAGGAATAAAACAATCACTGTTGTGATCTACTTTTATATTTCAATTCTTTATAATAGTAGATTTCAAACAGCACTTTAAAACTTATCAAGAATTTAGAATTTCCTTTCCAAGATCTATCAACAGTCTTAGATCTTCCCATACAGCTGAAAGTCCTTCAAAATTTTGCAATGAAATCAAATAGGAACATAATAGTACACAGATTTGAGAGTCACCACTCACACTTTGTGAGAAATAAAACATAATTTGTCACTTGACAAATCTGAACCAGACCTTCAATGTAGGAGAAACTTGCATATCACTATTATCTTGGAAAGAAAATATACTTTATAAATGAATTCTTGACTTTGAAACTTTCTCAACAGTATTTGCAAAAATTGAACTGATTGAAGATAGACCTATGACAGTCATAGAACACAATTTTTATCTAGTTTTACAACATACTGATGTCCATGAATAAAGCTTAACTGGGGAACATGAAACTTCAGCAAGGAAAAGGAACACATCTTGCTACATATTTGCTATATCCAATCTGTTTCATGGCAAAGATTTTTATTCTTTCTATATGCAACTCCCCAGCAGAGTTGCCATTTTGTTGGCAACTCGAATGGGAAAAACCCAACTGAGAGTAGGACTGAAATTTTCAAATTATATACTAGAGATTCTTGTCCTTTTAACAATGAATTACTTCACAGCTTCCCTAGCAAAGTCACCATTTTGTTGGTGTTTGAAAATGTTACCCATTTCCAATTATCCCCATGAGAATATGACACATCTAGGGGTAGCTAACTCCTATTATCAACATATCATTTCAGACACAGGGCCAACTATAAGGCATGACCCTTCTACACTTCAGGCTCTGCAAAACATAGGCGGGTGAACCTATAGATCCCTTATATGGTACCAGTTGTCAAAGCATACAGTGAATCCAATATGAAGCAGATAAAACCCTTATTTCTCCTGATAACTCATGAAATAACATCAATCTACAGTAGCTAAATGTAGATCTAGGAACCTCATAAGCTGAGTGAGGGCATTCTAATACAACTCTTCAACATGAAAGGGAAAAGCGTTTGATTAATAATGTTGATATCAGCAAGACCCAAATACAAGCAACAAAATCTAGTGATCCTATTTTTGATCAGTGCCTTATCTATTGGGCAATTAAATTAATTATAACCATACATCTTTTAGAAATCTAATACATATTACTGCATCCAAATCCCTAATCTATCCTTCACCTTGTGAATAGACATCTGCTTGAGATTTGAATCTCATACTCAAAATATCCCACTATGAAATCTGCAAACCTGTGATAAATACCAAGCAATTACATGGATCTTTGATCCATATGCAAGACATTTTAACCACATACATTCCAAAACGAGATGCAACCTAATCTATGATCCTTGATCACAAACTAGAAAGATTACAGATCCATAAACAGGAGACAACACTCAAATTGAATTTGGAAACCTTTGTTGTATTTTATTCATTCTCCTTGAAAACAAATACATGAAAGACATACATAAAATAGCTCATAGATCACCTAACAGAAAAGAACTATCTGCATAAAACACACATGCTGCTCAATACAATAGAGAAATGCTGAAGAATGGAGGTGGAATCACAGTTCTGGATCCAAAAAAGTGGTCTCACAGAATGACTGCAACTTTCCTACCAACAATGGTCTCTCAGTAACAAAAACTGGAACTGGAACCCATCAAATGGAAGAAAGAAAGAATAATATAGAAGAGAAATAATTCTCGAATCTATTCTGAAGACGACAAGTGTTCACTTGAAATTCAATCTTGTGCAAGTGAGTAACCTCTTTCTTCTTTCATCCCATCTGATTTTCTGTTTCATCATTACATTGTAACTGATTTGCAAAATATCCCCAGCTGAATGATAAAATCCCTAATTTTCTAAAAATATAGTTTGCATCAAAATATGTGAAACCTTATGCAATTCTGGCGAAATTGTGAGTTTTTACTGATTTTAATGTAACCAATTCAACCCCAACTACATTTTTACCATCTTTCATGCATATTCAAGTCATTACCTTGCCAAAAACCAATTCTAAACTTCCTAGTCTGAAAATGGTTGCAATTCAGATACTTGAGACAAATCCTCCTATAGCTCAAACAGACTGATACCTATGCAAAAACCAACTCTGAAATCGGAAAGTTCATCTTCTCCCGATTTCGACGATATATGACATCGCCTATTTTTCTGAAATGTCCCTTTTCTGATTTTTGTATGATATTTCCAACCTTTAATCAGATCTTTAAGATCAAACAACAAATATCACAAAGATCCTCCAAATTTCTCAAGAAACCCCAAATCGGGTATGCCAGAAATGGTGCCAAAAGCTTCACAGCTTCACCTATTATTAATAAATCTGAAAATGGCCATTTTTACAGATTTTTCAGTAGCATAACAACCTACAAAATGACATTTCTAGATCTATATATCCTTTACACAACAGCTCACAAATGCAGGACAAAAACTATGCTCATCGGGCTCCCGAAATTAACACAAAAATGCCCAGAAACATCACAAAAACACTAATAAACTATCTCAAAAGTTTAATCACATCTCAATACATATATTCAGCTCTATTTTAATAGCTTAAAGTCTGAAATACAGCAACAACCAAAACTGATATGAAATGCTCAACTGAAAACACCAAACTCATGCAAAAAACACACCCAAAAACCCACAAATCTACACTGTTCAGCACAAAGGCAAGCTCTGTATGAGCATGCACATGGAATGGCTTCAAACTCCCGTCCTTAGCCTTCTTGGAAACCTGCAAACTCCCATTCTTGGGTCTCCCTGGAAACCTGCAAACTCCCGTTCTTGGGTCTCCTTCTCCACAGGTTTGGCAGCCTCTGAAGAATAACAAAGAAATCAGCAAAATCAAGTTTTGGAATGAGCCCAAAATGCCTCCAAAACCCCTTAAAAGAGGGCATAATTGTAACTCACATCCAAGAGAGGTTAATGAAACATATTTTAATAATAATTTTCATTTATTAGTCCAACGGTTTCCAAAGATTAACCCCCTTTTTCTGAAACTTCATTTTCTTGGGCCTGCCTGCCTTAGTAAAAATTATTATTTTTTAATTATTTGAAAAGGGGACATGACAAGTCCTCCCCTCCCAAACATTTCTTGTCCTCAAGCAATGGCTGAACAATAAACCAATCAATCCACCTGGATTCCAAATGTAGTCATGAACTATACTACTACCAATTAACACAGGCTCTTGCAATATCCTCTGCAATATGACCAAGATGAATCCATAATCAAACTGACAGTTATAGCTCAACCAAACTCAAAAATCACCACTACCATAGTCGAAAACCCATGAGACACAAACTCTTAGAACATTAGAACCCAAGTAAAGTGGACAAATCAAATTGCCAACACCATAAATACCATCAACGCATCCCACTGGCCTATACGGAATGTACAATCCAACTCTGCAACAATGGTGAATGCTCTCAAATGAAACTATACCAAGTATGGAGAATCCACACACTATACAACTCCTGTAGTCAACACAACTCTATAGATCATCGGCCACTGTCTCATAACCATAACTCCCATGCACCCCTAATGGTGAAAAGCCATCACAAGATAAACAACAAGAAATGGAACCCAAACCAAATTTTCCTACCATCAACTCCTCAACACAAGGATCATTTGCTAACTAATCTACATGACCTGCAATATAATGTTGATTAAAAAAACCAACCTCAGTCAACAACTCACCATGAACAAGTGATATAACCCACTGTGACTGATCACTAGCTTAGTCAGGAGATGTCATAGCCAAAGGAGTAGAATCAATAACAACACCTGCTGAAGCATCACTCCAAAACTCCTGCTCTAAGTCATGTATTATCAAGCTATCAACTGTAGGACCTATCACCATGTCGTACCCATCACAACTCTCATCCCAAGGCATCAAACTATTCCATAACTGATGATAAGCACTAGGAACCAAAGTACATCTCTGTATCATAATCTCATCAACATGGTCATCAAAGGTAAATTGATGAGCGTACCTCATAGTGTAATGCCGATAGAATGCGCCAATCTCAGTCAGTGGCTCAGACTGTAATCTAGATGAAACTAACTGCAATTGATCATTAACCATGTTGGAACTGACTACTACCTCCAAAGATATCACCAAGGGAGTAGTATTACTAGCAAGAACCATGTCAACTGTCGACTCACCAACATCACACACGATCTTTGATGCATCTCTAGTCTCTATGCCATCAGTACCAGAGGCCACCACCATGTCAAGCATACAATAATCTGCTATAACACCCAAATCAACTAAACCTGACTCTAGTGGGAATGAACCTGATATGCCAATGTTAGTATCAAGGATGGATGCATCCCCATCTCCACTATCTCTGACAATCTCGGCCATGGACATCCTCGGATCACCAAACACCATAGCTTGTGACTGTATAGAATTAGGTAAAGCCTGTAGTTGCTCTAACTCCATGGTCACCTTAGCCAAATGAAGTTGTGACTCCTTGAAAGCCAACTGTGTACTCTCAAGAATCTCAGAAGTCACCTCAAGCTGCTCAGTAAGCTCACTCACCTCATCTTCCTTGGCCAACAATGCATCATATGCTGTACTACCCCACTCCATAAGATAATCTCTATCGACTAGCAACTGCATATAATTATGTCTCAAAATCCAAATAGCCTCCCATAAAGAGTGGATCTCTGTCAAGGAAAGATAATTGCCTTCCTGCTCATCACTAGTAGGAGAACCCCATCCATAAACTGCTAACAACTGACGAACAGCATCGAAATGCTGGCAAGTGATAGCAATGTCTCGGTCACTAACTCTCAACTGATTAGACACATGATGGCGCTAGCTTGACTATCTCCTACAAACCTCCTCTAATGCATTGTCTAAAAGAGTATCCTCAAAGTTACTAGTCTCTAGAGTATTACCATCCATATCGTGTGAATCAAATCTAAAGCTCATATCAACATACGGAGTATCAAAAACATTAGCATTGTTGTCCAACTGCTCTATACCTAAGGAAACTAAGTCTTCAAAACTACCCACTGCATACTCCTAGATGTCATCAATGCCAATATGATCCTGGGACTCATCTATACACACTGCCAAATATGAAATATCATCAACACATTCTAGCAAGTATAGTAGACTAGATATATGAACAAAGCCCAACATCGGTGTATAAAAACTAATACCAACATCAGACAAGATATTGGCACAAGAAAAGACAACACCGTGTAATTTTCTAATCAACCCCATGATAGCACCCAAACAAACACTGCTACCAAAAAGTGTTAAAGATCTCCAGTCAACTGAATCCCAAACACCAATATAACAATCTCGAGTCCATATCCGTAAACTAGAATCAACTGGTAACTCAAGAAAACTCCTCACCTGAGTAATATGACCAATACCAACTAACTCCACATACTTGTCATGATGAGATAATGAAGTCACAATACTATCTTTGTTCACCTTCAGCTGGCTAGACAAGTCATGTGAAGTACAACCAGCCTCAACCTCATGTGATTAAGCATCTAACTGTGCCTGGTATTCTTTCTCAGCAAAGTCATGAATGCTCAATGTCTGCTCATCTCTACCAGGTATCTCACCATCCTGCACAACAACATCCTCATAATCATCATCTAAACCCACTACATTGTAGTCGCTGCCTGTTGTAACTATACCATCCTGAATACTTGTGGCATCACCCTTTGACGACCTGTAAACAATTGTCTCAATCTGAGTATCAAGTTGACCGTTACTATCAATCTGTGTAATATCCTTTCCCACCACCTCCTGTGGTAGAGTAGAATCTAAGACCTCTACCTGGCTATCAGCTAGTTTCTCAAACTCCTCATGCAACTTCTTGGGAATTGTGTCATCTGTCCTGTGAGAAAATATGTCAAATAGAAATCCAGTCAACTTATCCACCTTAGCTGGGTCAGATAACATGTCATTCATTATACGGTGGTGCTCAACCAAATGTTTAGACATGTCATGGCTTATTTTCATAAGTTTATCTTGAATGTCTAAATAACCATCCTTTCTACTATTTTGACTCTGGCTATCAATTGTCCAAGATTGTTCCCTCTGAGACTCTGTACTATACCTGTCCATTCTGGATAAAGTAGAGTGTAACCCCAATAGGATATAACTTCTTCAAACACCAAGAACTAACATGCAAATGATTAGAAGTAGCATGCAACCATAGATTTGGACATGCAACTGATTAGAAGCAACATGCAACCACCAAATTATGACATGCAAGATCTGGGTAGTTGTCAAAACTGACATGCAAACTTTTACAACCACCAAATTCACCAAGAACTAACATGCAAATGATTAGAAGTAGCATGAAACCATAGATTTGGATATGCAACTGATTAGAAGCAACATGCAACCACCAAATTATGACATCCAAGATCTGGGTAGTTGTCAAAACTGACATGCAAGATCTGGGTACTTGTCAAAACTGAAATGCAAACTTCTACAACCACCAAATTCACCAAGAACTAACATGAAAATGATTAGAAGTAGCATGAAACCATAAATTTTGACATGCAGCTGATTAGAAGCAACATGCAATCATAAATTATGACATGCAAGATTTGGGTAGTTCTCAAAGCTGAAATGCAAGATCTGGGTAGTTGTCAAAACTGACCTGCAAACTTCTACAAACCCTCAGGCTGGCAAGATGATGGCTCTGATACCACTGAAATGTCCCTTTTCTGATTTTTGTATGATATTTCCAACCTTTAATCAGATCTTTAAGATCAAACAACAAATATCACAAAAATCCTCCAAATTTCTCAAGAAACCCCAAATCGGGTATGCCAGAAATGGTGCCAAAAGCTTCATAGCTTCACCTATTATTAATAAATCTGAAAATGGCCATTTTTACAGATTTTTCAGCAGCATAACAGCCTACAAAATGACATTTCCAGATCTATATAGCCTTTACACAACAGCTCACAAATGCAGGACAAAAACTATGCTCATCGGGCTCCCGAAATTAACACAAAAATGCCCAGAAACATCACAAAAATACTAATAAACTATCTCAGAAGTTTAATCACGTCCCAATACATATATTAAGCTCTATTTTAACAGCTTAAAGTCTGAAATACAGCAACAACCAAAACTGATATGAAATGCTCAACTGAAAACACCAAACTCATGCAAAAAACACACCCAAAAACCCACAAATCTACACTGTTCAGCACAAAGGCAAACTCTGTATGAGCATGCACATGGAATGGCTTCAAACTCCCATCCTTAGCCTTCCTGGAAACCTGCAAACTCCCGTTCTTGGGTCTCCCTGGAAACCTGCAAACTCCCGTTCTTGGCTCTCCTTCTCCACAGGTTTGGCAGCCTCTGAAGAATAACAAAGAAATCAGCAAAATCAAGTTCTGGAATGAGCCCAAAATGCCTCCAAAACCCCTTAAAAGAGGGCATAACTGTAACTCACGTCCAAGAGAGGTTAATGAAACATATTTTAATAATAATTTTCATTTATTAGTCCAACGGTTTCCAAAGATTAACCCCCTTTTTCCGAAACTTCATTTTCTTGGGCCTGCCTGCCTTAGCAAAAATTATTATTTTTTAATTATTTGAAAAGGGGACATGACATTTTCTTCTCAGAAACCCCCAGAAAGTCCATTTGAAAATAGTCTCCTCTGGTAGAAAAATCAGGTCTGCACATTTGAATTTCTTTAAAAATTTAAAATTTCTAAAGTTTAGACTTTAGAAAATAAACTTTTAAAATTAAAAACCTACACGTCTCTTTTTTTAAAAAAAATTCAAAATAAAAAAAAAGGTCAATTGAATTTTCCATCCCCTTCAATTTTGTGGTCAACCCCCTTTGACCAAGTGCCACATGGCACTTTTTGATTGGTCCAACTCTACATTAGCCACCATGTCATTGCCACCAGGACCTACGCCACTTGTCACAATCCTGCTTTCCCGCATTTTTTTACCCCCCTGCATCTTCATAATGTGGAATTGCAGAATGCGTTGGATCTGCCACGTGGCAACATCTTGTGCCTCTTGTAGACACCTAAAAATTCTTTAGAAAATAAAGTATTTTTATTTTCTGAAAAAGTCCCTGATGACATCATCATTTATTAATTAATTAATTATTTAATTAATTTATTTATTTTTATGCCATTAAATCCCTTTATCTTAATTTAAAATATTTAATTAAGGAATCCCTCCCAAAAATGTTTAAATCTTATTTAAACATTATTTTCTTATTTATTAATTATTTAATTAATAAATTGACCAAAAATCCTAAAATAAATAAAAAATTTATTTTTTACCCAAAACTTGGCCAATTTCCTTATGACCAATAACCTCTTCCAAAATCTTCTAATCCTTCTTTAATTTCGATTAAAGACTAATCTCATCATTTCCTACCCCTAACCCCAACTCAAAATATTTAATTAAAATTAAATATTAATCCTCATGTTTATTAAAAAAGTTTTAATAAATATCTCCTCAACCAAAACCCTTGAAATAAATAAAACTTTATTTATTTCTTAAAAATCTAATTTATCCTCATCCTAAGAAGTTCTAGACTCTTCTAGAAAGTCTTCATCCTCATCCTAAGAAATTCTAGACTATTCTAGAAAGTCTTTATCCTCATCCAAAGTCTAGACTCTTCTAGAAGATGTCTTTAAACCTAATCCTAATCCCCTCCTAACCTTGTCACATTCCCTAAACATGGGTTAAGACTTACTAACCCAAGCCAAAGTTGACAAATATCTCCTCCTTCACCCACCCTCATTAAATGCCATCCACTTGCCTATCCCTAAGCTAATCCTAAACCATCCTAATCCATCCTCTAATCATTTGCACAAGCCTAAACAAGCTTAAAACTTTCCTAATCAAGTCCAAGTTGAAATTGCTCTCATCACCCTCAAAATATCTCAACCATAAAACTTTATGAAGTCCACTAGGTCATAAATGACTCTTACAAGCCCTTTTATTGCTCTTACAAGTCATTATGAGGGTCTTTATGAAGATTTTATCCCTTGAGCCTCCTTTGTTGACTCATCCTTCCCCTTTCCTCCATCCTCTCACCATGTGACATGTGTCACTCCTTGATTGGATATAAGGAAGCACAATCCATGTGCTCTCCTCTCATGCAATCTGAGCCCTCCATAAGCTTTTTCCCATCCTTGCATCTTAGCCCTCAAACCCTCAAGCCTCTTGCCTATAAATTGGATCCTTCCCCTTTGCAAAATAACACAATCCATGAAGTAAAGTTATAATGCTATTTTGAGAGCCAAATCCATACTAAAGCCATCTATCCACACCAAAAATCCACAATCATCCATTGAAGCCCTTTTTGAAGCATAAATCTTGAGCATACGTCCTATCTATTTAGACAAAGCTACTCATCAAGAGAGCTTCTTATTGAGAGAGCCCATTAATGGCTCATATTCTCAATTAAGAGCTCATCTTAGTCTATCTTGAAGTTTATGAATTTTGTTTAGTTTGTAGAAGCTTTATTTAAATTTGGTTTCTATTAGCATACTAACATTTTCTCATATACACCTCTGTCTGCAACTGATTGTCTGTGCCACGTCGCGACGTGTGTGGGACCCAATTTCCACATGTCATTAGCCCACTTTCTCGCATTTTTTAACTCGGGCACAACTTCTTAATGCGAGGAAGCAGGTACCGTCGATCTTGCCACATGGCGCGATCATGTTCATCCTTCATTCGGGGCACCAGGTCAACTCGCATGCATCTCCATCTAAAATTATGCTTATGTCATTATGCCAACTATCTGGGACTCGAGCGTAAGCTTTGTATATGATCCATGCCTTTTTTTTTAAAAGACGTCATCTTAAGACATTGCAATTATTGTTTGTAACTATATTTAAAATATAAAAGAAACTCTCCCATGGTGAATATGGGATAAATGAGTTTCACTCAAACTTCCTCCCTCTTGCGTGAACTGCCCCTATAATGACTACGACATTCTCCACATATGCTTGCAGCTTGTGCATGAATCTACCCCATGGCCTACTGGCAGATTCCATCTTACCAATTGCCTGCCCCCTTTTTATAAAATCATGGATAACTAAGGGCACAGAAGTAGTCCCCATTTTCTAAGAAAACTGGAAACTCTTTCGGAAAGGTTTCATGAATGTAGAGCTCTTTCAGATGGGAGAGCGCCTGCATATCATTCTGCCACAACCTTTGGAAACACTCACCGCTGAGTCTTAAACATTGCAAGTTTTGAAGAGGAATCCACAAAGGAATGCTTCAATTTAAATCTGAATTCAAGTCGAGTATGGACCATTCCAGGTATTGCAGCTGAAGCCATAGCAAAGAAGTACCGATAACATCTTCCGTCTCCTTTGTTCAGAAGCATGGGCTTCTTTTTATCACGTGATGCTCTTGCTATTGGCGACTTCCTTTGAATGCAGTTTTTACTCTGTTCACATCTGCTATGGGCGTTATGTTTAGTGTTGGTTCTTTCATTGTTGCAACCTTCCTTTGAAAATGCATGGGGTTGATTTGTTTGACTGCATATTCTTTGTTCATTGCCCACGTGGGCCCTTTAACATAGCCTGAGATCTTCTTTTTGTGCAATGCACTGGGTTTGCCTTTTTAATCACGTGGTCCCCTATCCACCAGCGCCTCTTTGTTTCTAGACTTGGCATGGACCTCCCTCAGAGTGCCTTCTTTTGTCTGGCACGGGTTTCCTTCATGACATGGAGTTGGAACTCCTTCTCTACAGGTGGATTGCGTTGTCTCTGTCTTGACTGCGCCAATCTACCTTGCGCGATCTTCTTAAAGCATATTTTTTTCCATGGTCAACCCCTTATTATCTACTCCATCCTCGGTCAAAAAGATTTACTAGAAGGACTTCTGGTTTGTTCCTTTTTAATAATCCAAAAGTGGATTCAATGCATCCATATAATCAAACAGAAACTTAATGCAATTCATAACATAATGAATCACAGGATCAATTAGTACTCCTCCAAGGATTTGTCTTTTGGAAGTCTCCCTTTGAATTGCATTAGCAAACTCCTTGAATATAAATCTAGTTGCTTCACTTAATTTTACCAGAATTCCTAAGACTTCTTTCCCAATGGCTTATTAATCTGAAAGAAATAGTCGGGCCCTAAAGTGGGTCCGACTAAAAAATTTTTTTTTCTGAATGACTGAATCCTTGAATTGATCTACTCATCACCTGATGTTGACTGGATTCAAAATCAAGCATTTTTTTGTCATTTAAAAACCCATTTATTCATTGTCTTGCAACCTATCATTTTTGCACCAGGAGGTCCGTTGACTGCCCTTAAAAACTGACCCGAACCTTTGACTAGGCTCTGAAAATTGGAGCACTGATTCTTTGTTCTACGCACTTTTATCCTATTGAATTTTGTCTCATGACGAATTCCCAATCAAAAGACATTCGCCGTCAAAGTTGCCTTCTCAGATTTACTTGCAGACGCATATCAGAAAGTAATAAACTAGGTTCGGATTTGGCTTTGAAAACTGGGGCGTTGGTTCTCTGTTATGGGGACATTATGGATCTTCGATTTAGGCTCATGACGAATAACTAGGCGCAAATGGCGGATGGTCAAAGTGGGCTACTTGGATTTTGCAAACTGGAAACAATGACTGAAAAGCGATTTTCGCAAATAGAATGGACCTGGAAAAGTGTGCATATGGATTCGTCAAAGCTTGAAAACAAGCACACTTGGAGTATTTTCAGTATAGAACACAGGGAAACAAACCATTTGATCTTTCCCACCATGGATTTCCAGTTATAACATCTCGAACAGGGGTACTGATAAATCTGCAAGTGCTGACACCAGTAAAAAGTTACAAATTGCGTTTGGAATCACGTTCAAAAACTGATCAAACGGATTCGTTAAGACTTAAAAATTGAAGCATGGAAAGTCTCTGACATTTACAATACAACGCAAAAGGAATTTCAGCACTCGGATCAACTGGTCAAAAGTCATAACACGTCAAACAGGGCTTCCCAAAAATATGAACAAAGTGTAAAAGCATGAAAATCGTAACTGACCAACTTTGAGGGATTCAAAACCTAATCAAATGAACTCAAAATGAATTGAAATCTGAAACATAGGTTCTCAGGTATGGATATTAGACACTCCCAAAGCAGTAAATAATGATACATTTCTGGGTTCAAGATATTCAGGTGCAAACATGGTTTTCTGTCGCTATCTGACACTTAGGATAAAATGCAGATTTGACATTTGTTCAAAACAGGACTTCGCCAAATAGCTTGAAATGATGATTTGACCTCATGGAACAGGTAGACAGGCTGAATGGAAGGTGTTAGAAACATTAAACACCATTTATGCATTAAACTCAACACTGAGGTACATAGGCTTCACAAAGCATTTATAGGCCTGAATTTCTCAATGGTGCTCAAAATGTGGGCTACAATTTTGAGCGCCAACACTTACCACTTCTAAATGATTCTCCTTCCTTAGTACTGGTGTATCCCAATCCAATAGTATTGTTGTTAGGTCTTAGAGATTTCATCAATTTATCAAATTATTTGATGACCTCACTAGGTTTGTTGAAACTTTCAACTAATTTTTTTTTCTACTCTTAGTTCATTCCTCAGTTGTTCATTTTGTAACTTTAGGGTTGTGATCTCAATTTTCTTTCCATTTAATTCATGGTTTGCAATCATTAATTGATTCATTGTGTCCTGTTGCATGTTAGCAAGATTTTGCACATCTGATGTCTTCTTTTCCAGTCTATTGGTTAGTTCTCTTTTGTCATGTTCAATCATGAATTTGTCTTGTTCATATTTCTTGTTCTTTTCAATCACTTTACATATAAATATTGATTGGACTTCTTGTTCTCTCTTAAGATTTTTTATCTCTTCAGTTAGGGCATTATTCTTTTTCATCATATTTGCAATTGTTGCATCAAGATCACTTGAGCTTCCATTCTCAAACACTCTAGTAGTGTCTTCTTCTTGGTAATGAGTTTCATTTAGCTGAATAGCCATCTCTATCCTTCTCTTTAATGAAAAATGTATTTCATCTCTTGCTTCATTGAGTTGATGTAGGGAAAGTTGTATTTCAATCTTCTTGTTCTCAATGGTCTTTCCCAACTTGTAGACTTCCATCTTCAAGATCTTACCTCTAAACCTATTAAACCTTCCTTTCTATAGAACAAGGCTCTTATACCAATCGTTGGAAATAACAATGGAAAAGTAAACTCTAAGAGGGAGGGGTGAATCAACACTTCAAAAATTTAACCATAAAACATTCACCACATATCCATCTCACAATTTAACATATAAACTAAAATAGCTAACTACACATGTGTATACATAGCATAAAATAAATAACACATGACACAATAAGTTGGTTACCCAAAAACCCTCCAATGAGAAGATAAAAATGGGGTGGGGATGACACCCACAAATCTTCACTACTATAGCTATAAAGTGTGGCCAATCAAGGTTACAATAAGTTTGATCATAAACTATGATCTACCTTGCGAGTGGTCTACCTTGTTAAATGCTTTCAAATAATATTAGCTCTCACCCTGTTAAAAGTGTACTTTGTTAGAGGACTTCAACTTACAATAAAGAAAGCATTCAGTAAAGAGATTTATAAAATTTTGTTAGGACTACTTTTTTAGGAGATCTTCTTTGCATCACTTGTTAGAATGATTCAGCACCATGATCCTTCGGTTAGTACTTTGCTTCTAGATTTTAGATCTTCTCTTTGCTGCAAATCCTTGATCCTTCTGATCAAACATGTCTCCTCTTTCCTATCTCTATTTTCCTTTATTCTTTCTAACTGATTCTACAATTCATAACATTGTCACAACCTCCATAGCCACCATGAATTCTCTCTCTACACTTAGCATTCATCTCCTGATGTTCCTTCACTCATACAAACTCTTTAGGGTTTATCTTGTTAAATAAACATAAGTATACTAGGGTTAGGTAGAAATCACTAGTTGTGGTTGATCCATATTTCCACCTAAAACATCCCTTAATTTGATTGGTTTCATGTATTGCATAGGGATTTGTAATATACCTCCATAGAAATCTTTTGGAATCGTAAAACAATTGTTATGTTGGCCCAAAAATGGTTTACATAGAATTTTTCTCATTACAAACAACTATGTCCAAAACTATTCACTCAGTTTCTGAAGGCTTTGATGCTCAACATGCACTATGTTCTTAATACTATAACTCAACTTTTGTAAGGGTCAACATGCATTATTTTCTCAACACCTAAATCACTCGACATGTATAGTCTTCTTGGCTCATGAGTGACTCAGCACACACTATCTACTCAACACATATTGGTGCTTGGCACTAATTAGGTATATTTCTTGGCATATATTGTCTAGAAACTTATGATCAGTATGCTTTGATCACTCGGCTCGCACTGAATGCTCGGCTCATTCTGATCACTCAACTTGCACTACAACTTTGTTGAATAATGACTAACTATTTTTTAGTACCATATCAAATGTCATAATTGGTTGTGGTGTCTACTACCAACATAGTTAGCTTCAACCTCTTTGCAAGGTGAACTACTAATGCTACCTAGGTATCCTTAATTTGTCTTATAAGGGGGGCTTGTTTAGCATCCATGGAATAGTAGCACCCAAATTTCTTAGTTAATGGTAGACCTAAAGCTATATCAATAGTAGTAGGCATGACATTGTCTAAGGCTCCAAAGTCTATAATGCAATTACTCAACTTATGGTCATTGATGAATAGGGAGACATAGATGAAATCAAATTTTTGGCCAGGGGAGGTAGCTAGAACAAAAGATTCCTCTTCTTGGAATAGTCTAGGCAAGATTGGTTCTTCTTCAGGAGGAGAATTCACACTAGCATTTACATCAATGCTTGCATTAAGCTTATCTATGTTATCTCCTTTAAAATAAACAATAAGATTTGCAATTGAGAAGGATTTTATTTTAGTACATCAAGAGGAGATATTTGAATTCTAACATCCTTACAATACTAGACAATATCAAATAAATATTAGGACTTACTAATCTTCTCCTTTTGTGATGCTAAGTGCATAGGATCCTAAACTTGGTTGGCATATCTACAAAGAGATTATTGCGAAAAAGTGTAGAGGTAGTCATATTCTTATTATTTTGGCCTCTTGTCATCAATGTCATCTGCACTCCATCTAGGGTGGCAAAATAATCACCTCCCCTTTCTGAATCTAACTCATGCTCTAGATAAAAGTTACCATTGGGAGTAGATTTGTCTTGACTTTTGAGAAACTCCAATGATAGTTGCTTCATAGTGCTCATTTGCATATATCTTATCATCTCAAGACAAGAATTACCACCATGGTCTATGATTAACTGGAAAACACACATATTCCCCGTTTTATGGGTGGCTTCAAATGCTAACCTTTGCTGAGCAAGTGGCAACTACAATACCTTCCTTCATGGTTCTTCCTTGATATATCTTTGTAAGGTTGTTAAAATGAGGGACCAAGCTTGGAAATTTGTCTCTTTATTGTAATGACCTCATTTGGTAACATCTTCAACATAGCTTTTGCATTATTAATATTGCTAGTGCCATTGGTAGATGCTCCTAATTGATTTTCATGCTTCAACTTACCAACAACTATGGGATCATCTTCAAGCTCAATGGTCTTGTTTTGGGCAGCTTGAAAATTAGCTACATGTGCCCTACTCAATTGGAATCTTATATCAAGTGGCATGGCACTGATGAGAAATGTTTTTTGACTACTTGTGGTTGGTCTACTACATGTAGGGATGTAGTTGATCATCTTGTTGAATCTAGCAATGAGCTCCCTCATTGGAATGCTCAACTCCTTCTTGATTTGGGTGAACTGAGATAGTAGAGTTTGTTCATCCCCATGGTCTTGAATTAGGCTTTAAATCTCATTTTCATATCATCCAAGGTAGTAATGCACCAATTGGTAGGTGCTTGAACCAATCAATCATGCCTTCAACTAGTGTCTCAATGAACATTTGCAAGGTGATGTCTTCATGTTTAGGGGCTACCACACTATAGGACATGAAGAATTATGCAATATGTTCTTCAACTAACACCTTCCCATCTCCATTGAACTTTAGGAAGTTCTTCATGGATGCTCTTGGTAATTCATTGTTTGCTACTAGGAAAAGTGGGCCTATAGCTTTACCCCAAGGTATTGTCATGGCTCTTGGTAGAACAATAGACACATGTTAGAAAGTTACCCCTGTAGGTGTGAAAACTCCATCAAGATTTAATGCCTTACACACTAATGGAGCTTGAGTTTAGAATACTAGAAGAGAAGAGGATTGAGATAGATAAGGAAAATGTGAACTTGTGCATATGAACACATATATCTATTCTGTTCAATGTAACACATCTTTCATCTTAAGTTCTACTGCATATATTTGTTCACAATGTTTGTGATAGTATGTTTGAATCTTCATCTTGTAGCATATATTAAAAAAATTGTAAACAAGGGAACATATTCATTACAATTTATGTCAACTTCAATATTATTCTCTTAACATTATAAATTCCAAACTCTTAAGAACTATTTCTTCTTGTAAGACTCCTCCTCTCATGCACTTTTTGAATATGAATTTATCTAGTAATTCTCTTTATAAGAGAATAAAATGGATAGTGGAGTGGGATGAGATAATGGAAATAGAGTGTTAGGATAAGACTAGGACCCCTGAGCATGTGTTAATATTTATATATTATAGTGTTTATTGTGATGTTGGAGATTGAACTAATTATAGATAGAGATTAGTATGTAATTATGTTTCGAGATGAGATGAATATGGCTAAGGTGTTGTACAAAGCTTTAGACTAAACATGATGTAATACTTATAAATTTTAAATATGGATGATCTATGTGCTTTAATCAAGAAATGAAAAATTTAATTGTTGTTCCTTGGAGTATTTTGTTACAATACTATAGTTTTTGGTTGAGATGAGTTCATCCATTGTGCAAGAATGCAATTTAATCATAAATTGTCACATGTGTTCTCTAGAATGCATCTACATACCTAGGTGTTAGAAACTTAATGGACTTATATGAGTATGATGATGGAAACAAAATATGCTCTTATGGTTTAGGTGTTTTAGTATGAACTTATTTCAGTTGATACATTCATGTTTTTGCATACTATGATTCTATACTTGATACATTATTTGATTGTTTAAACATTTATTTATATTATTGATGATATGTAGTGTTTTACCTTATGATGATTTTATTTATGATACCTTGATGATTATGCTTATAACACATTCAAATAGTTCATTTTGATAATATTAAATTGATCAAAATTAGATTTAGAATGATTCCATGAATTATGTTTAAAAAGTTTAAGATTGAAATCGATGGATTATATCACAATGTTTGAATTATACAAGTGTTTTATATGAATACTACTTAGAAAAGATAAGTTCATTGAAATGAGATCATGGATGTTACATGGTTAATTCAATTATGCAATTTTTATTTGATACATACACACACACACACACACACACACACACACACACACACACACACACACACACACACACACACACACACACACACACACACACACACACACATATATATATTTTCATTGAACTACTAATATTCGAATCTAGTGTGTAGAAAAATTAGCCATGGTACTAATCGGAGAACCAAGAGCCAAACCCATGTGCAAACTATGAAGCCAAGCTTGAAACTAATGAGGAGATTCCAACCTCATTATTATGCAATTTAATTCATAATTGTAATTCGAATGTATGTACTAGGTTAATTTATTTTGTAGTTAGTGATTGTTAAAAATAATTGGTTAATTGTGTATTGTCTTTGATATTACACAAAATATCATATCATTGTTAGTTAGTGTATGTCAAGCTCACTCAAGCAATGAAGACAATTTCCTATGTCTGTCAAGCATTCCAAATTTTGCCTAGTTTAGAAGATAGTGTCTACCGAGTTCACTTGGGCAACAAAGAGAAGATCGCAGAAGTTGAGTGTTAACTGAGCTCACTCAATTAATGAAGGAAATATTGGATGGAACCATTGTTAACCAATCTCACTTAGTAAATGAAGGAACTTTATGAATATTCAGTGTTAACTGAGTTTACTTGGATAACACATGAAAAACTATTTTGGTTAGTGTCTACCAAGTAGGGTCGGCTAATGAAGGATTTTCTTGTTTTGGCATATTGATTTCAATTATTATTTTTTATTGGTTCTAGCCAATTGAGGAGATGAATATTAAGTATTCTAAGTTGTATTCAAGATGATTTGACAATATGTAAGATATAAATATAAGGTCAAGTTGTGGATTGAATGTGTGCAAGAATAGAATATCAGAAGATGCCAAGAGGAAGAAAATTTGAAGGATAAGTAGAATATCCTTGTTGAGCTACAAATATATATTTGATTAGAAAGAATCAAGTATGCAAGCTAGAATTTAAATGCTTAATTAGCAATTTAGTTGCATCAGGAATTGGGTCAACTCGTTGTTACTATGTAACCATTGTAGCAGTAAATTAAATCTCTTAACAGTGTTGGCTTAACAACTATTTGTAAATCCTCTAAAAAGGTGGCATTTCTACATTGAAGTGTCCAAAGACCTCTAACAAGGCCACTCCTAATAGGGTGATTAAATCCTCTAATAGGGTCAGACCTAACAATATGTTTTGTAATCTTTAACAGGGTTGGCTCCTAATAGGGCTCACTTCAAAAGAGGGAAAATGATAACTACTTGCAATTGGTGGTTTTTCTCAAATTGGGTTTCCATGTTAAATCTTGGTGTCACTTGTGTTCATGCTATTTCTTTTATGTTTGTAAAACTGATTTAAATTTAAGGTTAATCGCATTAAGATCAATACATTCAGTTATTGTCAACTTACAACATTCACTAGTGTTAATCGAGTGCCTATGTGTTTGCCAAGTAAGAATAAAATATAGTTTAATCAAAGTTTATGTTTTGATTTGTATTGACATCTAAGGGATCTAGGATTTATTTTTGTGGTAATTGATTCACCCCTCCCCTCTTACCTACTCCTCTTATATTTCCAACAATCACTATTAGAGTTTCTTGGTGCTTGCAGAGAAGGTTTTAAGGACCTAAGCTAAAGATTAGGATGTCTTATAGAAGAGATATTCCCAGGTTGAACAAACATAACTTTGGTGCATGGTAGGAACTTATGAAGTTGCACCTAAAAACCATCAGTGATTCAGGTTTGAAGTATCTAGAAAATTCTTACAAGGCTCCTACTGGAACATTGATTGTAGAGCATATTACTGAAAAGAAAAATCATAACATTGTGATGATTGGCATTGCATTAGCCCTTACCTATGCTAAATTTGATGAAGTAAAAGGATGTGCTACTACTCATGACATGTGGAACAAACTGAAGGATATATATGGAGGTGATGATAATATGAAAAGAACAAAGAAAGAAATCTTGAGAGGTCAGATTAATCAGATCAAAATGAGAGAAGATGAAAACATTACAAAATATGTTGAGAGAATAAAAGCCAATGTAAGTATTATCAAAGCCTCTGGAGGAACAATTGAAGATGTGATAGTGGTAAGAAAAGTACTTAGAAAAATTCTTCCTATCTATGCAATTAAAGTGTCTTTTATTCAAGAGATGAGATTTAACACAAATAATAAGATAATTTTGGGTGTTTTAGTTGGAAGATTGACAACTTTTGAAATGGATAACTATGATAACTATGTCCTAGTTCCAAAGGTATTGAGTCTGCATTTGAAGCCAAAATTTTGCTCAAAAAGAAATGGAAGAAGAGGAAAAACGTTATGATAGTGATCTCGAAGTTGTTGAAGCCCTACTTGCAAAGAAATATTCCAAAAGTAGAGTAAAGTACAAAGTTAAGATTCTTCTAATCTATTTCTCTTGTGAATAAGTTGGATACATTAGTTCAAGATGTCCCAAAAAAGAACGCAAGGATAAAAAGAAGCACAAAAAATACAAAGCCAAGAAGGAATTCAAGTGCTACAAGGAATACAAGGACAAAGGTAAGAAATCTTGTTTTATGGCTAAAGATTTAGATAGTAGCGAAGAAGATGAAATTGTTTATATTGCTGTAAAAGATGAATCTAATGATGAATGAGATAAAATGGCACTTATTTATAATGTTAGCAAATATGATACATGGATTATTGATAGTGGTTTCTCACATCATATGACTAGTGACAAAACAAAATTTTAACATATGGAACATTATGATGGTGGAAATGTGACATTTGGAAACAATGAACCATGTTGCATAAAAGGGAAAGTTTGTATCTCACTAACCAATAAACTTAGATGTGATAATGCTTATTGGGTTGAAAGACTAAAGCATAATATACTAGTTGTAGCACAGTTGAATAGCATTGGATTCAAGGTAGAATTTATGAATGGGAAGGCCAAGCTGCTAGATGGAAAATGAAATCTAGTTGGGTCTAGCAATCAAACAAAAGTTAACCTATTCTACCTAGATCTCAGTGAAAGTTCATGTTTTATTGCTCAAGTAGAAGAAATTTGGTTACAGCATAAAAGGTTATGTCATGTGAACTTTAACAATCTAATCAAGATAAGCAAGAAGAAAAGAGTAAGAGGTATTCCTAGTCTGAAGAAACTAGATATTGGTCTATGCAAAAATTGTCAAATAGGCAAAATGGGAAAGACAAGTTTCAAAAGCAAGCACTATCATTCTTAAAAAGTCTTGGAGCTAGTTCATACAGATTTATGTTGACCTATTGGAATAGAAAGTTACAGTGGAGATAAGTATTTTATTCTTTTTTTAATGATTATTCTAGAATGATGACTATAATATATCTAAAAGAAAAGTTTGAAGCATTTCAAAATTTTAAGTGGTATCTGGCAAGAGTAGAGAAAGAAATTGGAAAGAAGCTAAAGTGTTTAAGATCAGATAGAGTTGGTGAATTAATTTCCAACAAGTTCAATGAGTTCTGTATTGAAAGAGGAATTAAGAGACAAGTATCAACTCTTGGTACACCACAACAAAATGGTATAGCTAAAAGAAGGAATAGACCCATCATGGATTGTGCAAGAACTTTAGTAATAGAAAAGAATATTGTAATCAAATATTGGAAGGAAGAAATCAATACTATAGTGCATACCTTGAATAGAGTACAATTGAAGAAAGACTTAAGTCAAACTCCTTATGAACTATAGTATGACTAAAAATCTAATGTAAGTTACTTGAAAGTATTTGGTATATATCTTGAAGGAATTTAGGAAAGGTAAATTTGATGTCAAATGTGATGAACGCATATTCCTAGGATAAACTCGCAAAACCAAAGCCTATGAATATTTGAATTTATCAACTCATAAGATCATAGAAAGTGCACATCTAAGAATTAATGAGTTTGTAGAAAAGTGTGAAGAAGAAATCAAGAAAGAACCTGAGGATTATAGAAGATTTGTGCATTATAAACCTAATACATTGCCAAATCTAATTAGAAGATAGGAAGCTTCATCTTCCACGTCTCCAAAATTTGTAGAAGTACCTAACTTACAAATAGTCACGGTTTGAAGGACCTAAGTCATAGTTAGAAGCTACCGAGTTATAATTAGTGCAACTCGAGTTATCAAAAGGACCTGAGTCACAGACAATGGGACTCAAACTTGAAGATCATGCTAAGCTATATGAAACAAGTATAGAAAAAAATTGGTTGGTTGTGTATTGTCTTTGGTGTTACACAAAATTTCATATCATTATCAAATAGTGTATGCCAAACTAACTTGGGAAATGAAGATAGTTTTCGGTGTCTATCAAGCATTCCATAGTATGCCTACTTTAGAAGACAATGTCTACTGAGCAGACTCGATCATCAAAGGAAAGATCATAGAAGTTGAGTGTTAACCAAGCTCACTCAGCTAATAAAGAAAATGTTGGATGGAACTAGTGTTAACTGAGCTCACTCAGTTACCAAAGGAAAATCTATTTTGGTTAGTGTCTACCAAGAAAGGTTGGCTATTGAAGGATTTTTCTTGTTTTGGCATATTGAGTTTAATTGACTAATTTGTCAGTTCTAGTCAAATAAGGAGATGAATATTAAGTATTCCATGTTATATTCAAGCTGAGTTAATAATGTGTAAAGATATAATTATAAGGTCAAGTTGTGGATTGAATGAGAGAGTGGAATATATTGAAGATTAGAAGATGCCAAGAGGAAGTGAATTAGAAAGATAAGAAGAATATCCTTGTTAAGCTATAAAGATGCATTCAATCAGAAAGTATTAAGTATACAAGCTAGAATTGAGATCTATAATTAGCAATTCAGTTGCATCAGAAATTAGGTCATCTCATTGTTATTCTCTAACCATTTTCAAAGTGATTTAAATATCTTAACCGAGTTGTTTTAACAGCTATTTGTAAATCCTCTATCAAGGTGGCATTTCTAGATTGAAGTGTCTAAAGACCTCTAACAAGGCCACTCCTAATAGGGTGATTAAATCCTCGAACAAGGTCACACCTAACAGTGTGTTTTGTAACCTTTAATAGGGTTGGCTCCTAATAGCGCTCATTTCAAAAGAGTGAAAATAGTAACTAGTCACAATTGGTGGTTTTTTTAAAATTAGTTTTCCACGTTAAATCTTGGTGTCATTTGTTTTCATGCTATTTATCTTTATGTTTAGGCAATTAAGTTATAATCAAGTTTAATCACATTAATATTAGTATAATTAGTTATTACTAACTTACAGTTGATTCTCAGTGTGTACTGAGTTATAGCATTTTACTAGGGTTAACCAAGTGCTTGTGTGAATGTCAAGCAATAGCTAAATACAGTTTAATTAGAGTTTATGTTTTGATTTCTATTGACATCTAAGGGGTCTAGGATTTATTTTAGTGGTAATTGATTCACCCCTCCTCTCTTAGTTACTCCTTATATTTTCAAAAATTGGTACCAAAGCTTCTTGGTCCTTGCAAAAAAGGTTTCAAGGACCTAAGCCAAAGATTAGGATGTCTTAAAGAAGAGAGATTCCCAAGTAGAATAAAGATAACTTTGATGCATGGCAAGAACTTATGAAGTTGCACCTGGCAACCATCAGTGATTTAAGATTGAAGAATCTAGAGAATTCTTATAAAGATCCTACTAGAACATTAACTATGGAGCAGGTTGCTGAAAAGAAAAATCATAATATCACAATGATTGACATTGCATCAGCCCTTAACTATGCTAAAATTGATGAAGTCAAAGGATGTGCCGCTACTTATGAAATGTTCACCAAACTGAAGGATATCTAGGGAGGTGATGAAAATGTGAAAAGAGCTAAGGCAAAAATCCTAAGAGCCCAATTTGATAAGATGAAAATGAGAGAAGATGAAAACATTGCAAAATATGTTGAAGGATCAAAGCCAGTGTTAGTGCTATCAAAGCCTCTCGAGGAACAATCAAAGATGTGATAGTGGTAGGCAAGGTACTCATAACCCTTCTTCCCATCTACACAATCAGAGTGCTTTCTATTCAAGAAATGAGATGTGATCCAAACAATAAAATAACTTTGGATGCTCTAGTTGGAAGATTGACTGCATTTGAGCTAGACAAATATGATAATTATACTCCTGATTCAAGAAAACTAGCGTCTGCATTTGAACCCAAGTGTCACTCAAGAAAAAAGGTCAAAAATCAAAGAACAAACAATCAAAAAGTGAAGAAGAAGAAGAAAGTTTTGACAGTGATTTTGAAATTTTTGAAGCTCTATTTGTAGGAAAATATTCCAAAGGCAGAGCAAAGTATAAAGGCAAGATTCCCCTAATCTGCTTCTCTTGTGAAGAAGTTGGACACATTGGTGCAAGGTGTCCCAAAAAAGAAGAAAAAGATGAAAAGAAGCATGGCAATTACAAAGGCAAGAAGGATTTCAAGAGCATCAAAGATTACAAGGACAAAGGTAAGTAATCTTGTTTTATGGCTAAAAAATTAGATAGTAGTGAAGAAGATGAAGTGGTTTATATTGTTGTAAAAGATGAATCTAATGATAAAGGAGATAAGATGGCACTTATCTCTCATGTTAGCAAAAATGATACATGGATTATTGATAGTGACTACTCATGTCATATGACTGGTGATAAAATAAAGTTTAAAAAGTTAGAACATTATGATGGAGGAAGCATGAGGTTTGAAAACAATGAACCATGTTGCATAAAAGGAAAAGGTTGTATCTTACTAACCAATGAAATTAAATGTGGCAATGCTTATTCGGTTGAAGGACTTAAGCATAATCTACTAAGTGTGGCACAATTGAATAACATTGTATTCAAGGTAGAATTCATTAATGGGAAGGCCAAGCTGCTAGATGGAAAAGGAAATCTGGTTGGATCTGACAATCAAACAAAAGGTAACCTATTGTACCTAAATTTTGGTAAAAGTTTATGTTTTGTTGCTCAAGTAGAAGAAAGTTGGTAATGGCATAAAAGGTTATGACATGTGAACTTTAACAATTTAATCAAGATAAGCAAGAAGAAAAAAGTAAGAGGTATTCCTAGTCTAAAGAAACTAGATATGGGCCTATGCAAGAATTATCAAATTGGCAAAATGGGAAAGACAAGCTTCAAAAGCAAGCACCGTCATTTTGAAGAAGTCTTGGAGCTAGTACATACAGACTTATACAGACCTATTGGAATAGAAATTTATAGTGGAGATAAGTATTTTATTCTTTTTGTTGATGATTATACTAGAATGATGACTGTAATGTATCTAATAGAAAAATATGAAGCATTTCAAAAATTTAAGTGGTATTTAGCAAGAGTAGAGAAAGAAAGTGGAAAGAAGCTAAAGTGTCTAAGATTAGACAGAGGTGGTGAATTCATTTCTAATCAGTTCAATGAATTTTGCATTGAGAAAGGAATTAAGAAACGAGTATTAGCTCCTTGTACACCATGACAAAATGGTATAGTTGAAAGAAGGAATAGATCTATCATGGATTATGTAAGAACCTTGATGATAGAAAAGAGTGTTGCAATAAAATATTGGAAGGAAGCAATCAATACTGCAGTGCATACCTTGAATAGAGTATAGCTAAAGAAAGACTCAAAAAAAATTCCTTATAAACTATGGTGTGGCTACAAACCTAATGTAAGTTACTTGAATGTATTTGTTAGCAAATGTTATCTCTTTAAGGAATCTAGAAAAGGAAAATTTGATGTAAAAGGTGATGAAGGCATATTTGTAGGTTACTCCTGTAGAAGTAAAGCATATAAATGTTTGAATTTATCAACTCACAAAATCATAGAAAGTGCACATGTAAGAATTGATGTTTTTGTAGAAAAGATTGAAGAAGAAAGTAACAAAGAACCTAAGGATTATAGAAGATTAATTTATTATGAACCTAATATAGTACCAAATAAAATAAGAAGCTAGGAGACTTCACCTCCCAAGTCCCCAAAATCTCCAAGAGCTATCGAGTTGCAACCAGTGCAACCTGAGTCACAGTCTAAAGGACTTGAGTCATAGTTAGAAGCTACCAAGCTATTACAAGAGCAAACCAAGTCAGATGGACCTAAGTCATAGACAATTGGACTTGAGCTTGATATAAAAGATCATGATGAGAGTAGAAGAATGAGCTTCAAATCCAAATTATTAGCAAGATATGTCAAAAAACATCAAGCACCAGATCAGATCATTGGAGACAATTCTGATGGTACAATGACAAGGAACAAATTAGAAGGCACATGTTTGCTTGTTGAATTTGAACCTAGAATAGTGAAAGATGCTTTGAATAATGAAATTTCATTGAAGCTATGAATGAAGAAATAGATCAAATAGAAAGGAACAAGACTTGAACTCTTGTTCCTAGACCCAAGGATAAAAATATAAATTATACTAAGTGGGTTTTCATAAATAAGTTGAATCAAGATGGAGAAGTGTCCAAAAACAAAGCACGGTAGTATGCAAAGGCTATTCTCAAGAAGAAGGTATTAATTATGGTGAAACTTTTGCTCCTATTTCAAGAATAGAAGGTGTTAAAACTTTACTAGCTAATGTTGCACACAAAGGTTTTAAAGTTTATCAAATGGGTGCAAAATATGCATTCTTGAATGGAATTCGTGAAGAAGAAGTTTATATTGAACAACCAGAAGGTTTTTTAGATTGTAACAAAAGAGATATCGTATGTAAATTGCATAAAGCTTTGTATCATCTCAAGCTCCTAGATATTGGTATGAAAGACTTGATAAATACCTCTTAACAATTGGTTTCCAAAGAACAAATGACAATAGTAGTTTGTATATCAAAGAAGGACTAGACAAGAAAATTGTATTGGTAGAAATTTTTGTGGATGACACTTTATTTATAGAAAATGATGACTTATGTAAGGGATTTTTAGAAGAGATAAGTAAAGAATTTGAGATGTCCATGTTTAGGAGATAAAATTATTTGTTGGATTACAGATCTAGCAGAAGAAGGATGGTATCTATATTACTCAATCCAAATACATCAAGGAGATACTAAAGAAAATTTGGAATGGAAGATTCAAGACCAATTGGAACACATATGTCTACTAAACATAAGCTTTTCAAAAATGATGATTCCAAGGAGGTAGATCAAACCACATACAGATCAATGATTGGACAATTGCAATATGTAGTGCACACAAGGCCTAATATTGTATTAGCAATTGGTATGGTGGCAATATTCTCAACAAATCCAAAATAAAATCACATGATGGTAATAAAAAGAATCATGAGATAAGAATATGGATTATGGTATAAGAAAGGAGGCAATTTGATCTTGAAGGCCTTCACAGATGTTGATTAGGCAGGAAGTATTGATGATAGAAAGAGCACCAGTGGTGGAGCATTCTTTCTTGCTAAAGGACTAGTTTCTTGGACAAGAAAAAAGAAAAATTGTATTTTTCATTCTACAACAGAGGTAGAATATGTGGCAACAGTAGTTAATTATTCCAATGTTGTTTGGTTCAAGCAATTATTCATAGGTATGAAGATAGAAATCAAGGATCTAGTGGTTATCTTTTGTGATAACACTAGTACAATTAACATATCAAAAAATCCAATGATGCATACCAAAACCAAACACATTGCTATAAAATATCATTTTCTGAGAGAATTGGTACAAGACAAAGAGGTAAGATTGGAATATGTGAATACTAAAGAGAAAATTGCATATATATTCACTAAGCCATTACATAAGGATGCATTTTTGTATCTAAGAGGTAAGCTAGGGGTCATTCGCCTATTTGAAGCTCACAAAATAAAGTTTGGTGATACATAAACGAATTCATGTTAAAGATCACTAGTTGATGGAGCAATAGAAAAGGGCATATTGCATATGAATTAGTATAGAAGGTACACTAAAATTACCTAAAAATTATCTTTCACATTAGATGTCAAAGAGGGAGAGTTTTTTGTCATATTCACAAAAATTTTATAAAAGGGAGAGTTCTGTAATGAGGGAGAATCATTTGTAGAGATGTCAAAAAGGAAGAACTTGATCTGATATCAAAGAGTGAGAGTTTTCTATCATAGAAGGATATTGAAGAGGTAGAGTTTGCTACCAAAGGGAGAAAATAAAGATAGAGGGAGTCCACACTAATAGAGGGAGTTCTCATGAATGAGAATCAAAATGAAACTAAGGATGTGTTCCTTACTTTATTCTTGCTCTAAAATTTCATTGTATTATGATACATTGTATTACCATTAATGCCAAAGAGGGAGATTGTTGAAAGAAATTGGCTAAATGTGTATTAACTTTTGATGTTATACAAAATGTCATATCATTATCAAATAGTGTATGCTGAAATCATTCAGGAAATGAAGATAGTTTCATGTGTATGTCAAGCATTCTAGAGTATGTCTTGTTAAGAAGACAATGTCTACTAAGCTCACTCAGTCATCAAAGAAAATATCATAGAAGTTGAGTGCTAACCAATCTCACTTGGTTAATGAAGAAAATGTTGGATGGAACTAGTGTTAATCAAGCTCACTCAATTACCAAAGTAAAATCTATTTTGGTTAGTGTCTATCGAGTAGGGTTAGCTAATGAAGGACTTTCTTGTTTTAAGTTTAGCTTATTGGTTTGTTGATTTTAGCCAACTAAGGAGATGAAAATTAAGTATTCTAATTTGTATTCAAGCCGACTTGACAATATGTAAAGATATAAGTATAAGGTCAAGTTGTGGATTGAATGAGAAAGTGGAACATATTGAAGATCAGAAGATGCCAAGAGGAAGAGAATTAGAAGGATAATCAAAATATCCGTGTTGAGTTGCAAAGATATATTTGATCAGAAAGGATCAAGTATACAAGCGAGATTTGAAATCTATAATCGCCAATTCAATTGCATCATAAATCAAGTCATCACATTGTTACTCTCTAACTATTGTAGTAGTGATCTAAATCTCTTAATCGAGTTACTTTAACAACTATTTGTAAATCCTCTAACAAGGTGGAATTTCTACATTGGAGTGTCTAAAGGCCTCTAACAAGGCCACTCCTAATAGGGTGATTAAATTTTCTAATAGGGTCACACCTAATAGTGTATTTTGTAACCTTTAATAGGGTTGGTTCCTAATAGGGCTCACTGCACAAGAGTGAAAATAGTAACTAGTTGTAATTGGTGGCTTTTCCCAAATTAGGTTTCCACGTTAAATCATGTTGTCACTTGTGTTCATGCTATTTATTTTATGTGTATGCAATTAAGCTACAACCAAGGTTAATCACTTTAATATTAGTATAATCAATTATACTAACTTACAGTTGATTTTTAGAGTTTATGGAGTTACATCACTTTACTAGTGTTAACCGAGTGCCTATGTGAATGTTGAGTAACAACTAAATAGATTTTAATCATAGTTTATGTTTTGATTTGTATGGACATCTAAGGGATCTAAGATTTATTTTAGTGGTAATTGATTCACCCCTCCACTCTTAGTTACTCCTCTTATATTTCCAACAACAAGTTCCAAATCCAAAGTATCTATATTAGCAAGATATGTCAGAAGGCACCATGCACTGATGAGATCACTAGAGATAAGTTAGATGGAACAATGACAAGAAACAAATTCAAAGGTACATGTTTGCTTACTGAATTTGAACCTAGAACAATGAAAGATGCCTTAGATAGTGAAAGTTGGATTGAAGCTATGAATGAAGAAATAGAACAAATAGAAATGAATAAGACTTGGACTCTTGTTCCTAGATCCAAGGATAAAAATGTAATTGTTACTAAGTGGGTTTTTATAAATAAAATGAATGAAGATGGAGAAGTTTCTAGAAACAAATAAAGGTTAGCATGAAAAGGTTATTCTCAAGAATAAGGAATTGATTATGGTGAAACTTTTTCTCCTATTGCTAGATTATAAGGTGTTAGAACTTTACTAGCATCTGCTACAAATAAAGGATTTAAAGTTTATTAAATGGATGTAAAATCTACATTCTTGAAATGAATTCTTAATGAAGAAGTTTACATTGAACAACCAAAAGGTTTTGTGGACCCTACCAAAAGGGATATGGTTTATAAGTTGCATAAAGCATTATATAGTCTCAAACAAGCCCCCAAATCTTGGTATGAAATACTTCATAACTATTTGTTAGCAATTGGTTTTCAAAGAACAAATGTTAACAGTAGTCTATATATCAAAGAAGGACCAGACAAGAAGTTTTTGTTCACAGACATTTTTGTGGATGAGACTTTATTTATAGGAAATAATGACTTATACAAGGCATTTTCAGAAGAGACAAGCAAATAATTTGAGATGTCCACATTTAGAGAGATAAAATAAAATTGTTGGATTAGAAATCCAATAGAAGAAAGACGTTATTTATATTAATCAATCCAAATATATCAAGGAGATATTAAAGAAGTTTGGAATGGAAGATTCAAGACTAGTTGGAACACTTATGTCTACTAAACATAAGCTTTTCAAAAATGATGACTCCAAAGAGGTAGATTAGACCACATATAGATCAATTATTGGAAAACTATAATATGTAGTGCACAGAATCCCTAATATTGCATTATTTGTTGGTATGGTGGGGAGACTCTTAGCAAATCCCAAAGAAAATCACATAATGGAAATCAAAAGAATCATAAGGTATCGGAAGGGTACTTAAGACTATGGATTATGGTACAAAAAAGGAGCATATTTGGACTTGAAAGCATTCACAGATGTTGATTGGGTAGGAAGTGTTGATGACAAGAAAAGCACTAGTGGCGGAGCATTTTTTCTTGGTAAAATACTAGTGTCCTGGACAAACAAGAAGTAAAATTGTATTTCCTAGTCAACAACAGAGGCAAAGTATGTGGCAATAGAAGTTAATTGTTCTAATTTTGTTTGGCTCAAGAAAATGTTGGTAGGTGTGAAGATATAAATCAAGGATCTAGTGGCTATATTCTATGATAAGACTAGTGAAATTAATATATCAAAGAATTGTGTGATGCATACCAAAACCAAGCACATTGTTATAAAATATCATTTTTTGAGAGAATTAGTGCAAGGTAAAGAGGTAAGATTAGAATATGTGAATACAATAGAACAAATTGCAAACATATTCATTAATCCATTACCTAAGGATGTATTTTTGTATCTAATGGGTAAGTTAGGGGACATTTCCCTATCTGAAGCTCACTAAATGAAGTTTAGTAATGCATGAACTAGAGCATGTTGAAGAATCATCCAATTGATGCAATAATGAAAGGATAGATTGAATCAGTACATAAGGTACCCCTATATTCACTAAATATTATCTTTGGCATTGGATTTCAAAGAGGGAGAGAGAGTTCATAAACATTAGAGAAATTTATATACATGAGAGAGAGTTGTGTGATAAGGAATAATGTGCAGAAAGTTTAGAGATGAAAGAACTTGATCTAAAATATTTATAGTTGATATCAAAGAGGGAGAGTTTGCTATCAGAAGAAGATGTTGAAGAGGAAAAGTTTGTTGACAGAGGGAGAAACTAAAGGCAGAAGGAGTTCCCACTGATAGAAGGAGTTCTCATGGATGAGAATTAGAATGAAACTAAGGATATGTTCCTTACTTTATTCTTGCTCTAAAATTTTCATTGTATTATGACATGTTGTGTTTTCATCAATGCCAAAAAGGGAGATTGTTGAAAATAATTGGTTAATTGTGTATTGTCTTTGATGTTACATAAAATATCATATCATTTCCATTCAGTGTATGTTGAGATCACTCAGGAAATGAAGACAATTTCCTATGCCTATCAAGCATTCCAGAGTTTTCCTAGTTCAAAAGACAAGTGTCTACTGAATTCACTTAGGAGACAAAGAGAAGATCATAAAAATTAAGTGTTAACCAAGCTCACTTAGTTAATGAAGGAAATATTGGATGGAACCAGTGTTAATCAAGCTCACTTGGTTACTAAAGGAACTATATGAATATGCAGTGTTAACCAAGTTCACTTGGTTAACATAGGAAAATCTATTTTGGTTAGTGTCTATCAAGCAAGGTCAGCTAATGAAGGGTTTTCTTATTTTGGCATATTGAGTTCAATTGATTTATTTATTGGTTCTAGCCAAATGAAGAGATGAATATTAAGTATTCTAAGTTGTATTCAAGCCGACTTGATAATATGTAAAATATAAATATAAGGTCAAGTTGTGGATTGAATGTGTGCAAGAATAGAAGATTAGAAGATGCCAAGAGGAAGCAAATTTGAAGGATAAGCAAAATATCATTGTTGAGTTGCAAAGATACATTTGATCAAAAAGTATCAAGTATACAAGCCAAAATTGAGATCTATAATTAGCAATTCAATTGGATCAGAAATCGGGTCATCTCATTGTTACTCTCTAACTATTGTAGCGATGACTTAAATCTCTTAATAGAGTTGGCTTAAAATCTATTTGTAAATCCTCTAACAAGGTGGCATTTCTACATTGAAGTTTCTAAAGACCTCTAACAAGGTCACTCCTAATAGGGTGATTAAATCCTCTAACAGGGTCACACCTAATAGTGTATTGTGTAACCTTTAATAGGGTTGGCTATGTTGGTGTTTCAAAATTTCATGTTTCAAAATCTCCAATGACAACAAAATACATCTAGGAGTAGCTACTTCCCATCTAAAACATACATGTTCAAACATCAAGGCCAACTATAAGGCTAGACCCTTCTTCTACTTCAAACTCTACAAAACTTAGGCGAGTGTACATCAGATTCATTTATATGGCACCAGTGCTAAAGCATACATTTGAATCTAACAAAGTAGATAATACTCTTATTTCTCTTATACTTATGCAATAACAAAGATGTGCATAAGAAAATTGCAAATCCTATGAAATCCACAAGTTGGATGAGGGCATCCTTTCAGCTCCTAAATGGAAAGGGAAATGGATAATTGACTTAAGTTTAATTTTAGTGAATCCCAAATATGCAGCAGTAAGAACATATTGATCATGTAGATGATCATTGCCTTATCTATTGGGTAGTTACATGAATCACACACATACATCTATGATACTAGTGACATATTCCATACATCAAGATATTAGATCTATCCTATCACTTTGTGAATTAGACAACAGTGTTCAAAAAGACCTCATACTTATGAAATATCCTTCTCATATAACCAACAACCCTACCAAATATATCAAGCATTTAATTAGCTCTTTGTTCCAACAACAAAACACACAAGACATACAACTTTAAGGGGTTGCAAAAGGGTTTAAGTTAATTGTCGATAAACAACAAAATATTACAAATTATAGAGATAGGAGACAAGAATTAGAATGAATCTAAGAAGTTTTTTGTTCATTGTATTCATTTCTTTGAAACTATAACTTCAAGATGCATGAAATTGAATAATAAAACTACCTAATAGACTAGAACTATTTGTATATCACTACTTGTTGTTCATTACAAGAGAGAAAATGTTAAAGAAATGGTGGAATCACAATCATGGAAAAAAAATTGACCTATCTAGAACCATCCTTGTGGTATCATAGCAGTGAAAAATACCTAAGAACTGGAACCAACCTTGTGGTATCATAGACAAACTGGATCCAACCCTTACAATCAGAGAAAAAAAGAAAGATATACGAAAGGAAGAAGAAACTGGATCTGATCTAGAAATGACACATGTCCACTTGAATCTCTATCCCTATTGCTACAAAGCATCTCTCTTCTCTTTACAACCAAAATCTAAAAGGAATCTCATCATTGTGCTCTAACAAACCCAAAATATCTTTTCTAACTGATGAGAAACCCTTATCCTGATAAAAACATCAGATATGCATCTAAAATGCTGATAAAACCTTCTACTAAACTAATTTAGAGATGAAAAAACCATTACTAATTGCATCCTTACTACCTCTAGTGCACATCTAGTTCATCATTTTGCTAAAAATCAAATATGAATTGCACTAATAGAATGTGATTGAAAAATAGGCACCTAGAACAAAACCCTGAATAGCTTAAACATATGGCTTCTTCTGCAAAAACAAACTTCAAATCTAGAAAGCTCATTATGAGAGCTTTCCAATGGTACATTATAATCTTGTGTGGGCTTATCAAAAACACCAAGGACATCTAGTTGAAGATCAAGTTTATACCATGGCTCTCATGACTGTATTTTCTTGCAAATATTTAAATTTGTACTAAGGTCCAAACTTTAAAATATAATCACTTTTGATTTGAATGACCTTGTACGTGAAAAGGAAAATAAGCTTTTAAAATTTTATTTTACAACTTTTTATTTTCCCTCCAATTCTGCATCTGAGTCAAACCTGGGTTGACCGACCTAACATGTGGCAGCTTGTGATTAACCTGACCCTTGGTCAGTCACTATCACCTAGGTGCCATGTGGCACCCTATCATTGGTTCACCAGTCTTCCACTTATCACTTGACACACTATCACATGGAAACTTCTCATTGGATCTCCTATTGTACGATCATCGCCATGTCACCTACCTGTTGGGCACCCTACCATGTCATTGCTACATGGAACTTCTTGGTTCATTGACCCTTCTTGATGCCACATCATCAACCACCTAGTCCCACTATCATGTGTCAAAACTTTGCTTCCTTGCATTCATTAATGATCAAGTAACTTCACAATGCAAGGAAGTGATGACCATCAAATCTAACACATGTCACAATCTAGAGCTTCAAATTTTGGACCTGCCACTTCATTGTCAGCTACCACGTGTCATTTTATCACTTCCCTGCATCCTACTCAGCAATCTACCATGTCACTTGAGAGAATGCAACATTGCAATACCTGTCCTACCTCGCCACATCATCACCTTGATTTTTGCACTAGCCTGAAAATTGTGTGCCATGTGTCATTGTCCAATTGGGCCACTTGGATCCATGTGTCTGCATCTAGTTCATCTAGATGTCTATGTCATTGGTGCACATCATTCAAAATCTATTTACCTTCTCCCAGTTGGCTTGGGTAGGTCCCTTGCACATCAACTTCAAGATTCAAAAGCCAAGTGTCTTTAAGACAATATACCATTTAATATTATGATATTTGAACATTTGAAGATACCTTTTCCCACTCAATGTGGGATAAAATTTCCTTGATCTATTGCAGGCGGATTCGTTAAGACTTGCAAACTAGAACACTCAAAGATTTTTCAGAGTAGAACACAATGGTATAATCTGTTTGATTCAAGAAATCATGGATTCAAAGTTATGACATCCTAAATAGGGGTACTGATCAATCTACATGTCTTGACACCAGTAAACTTTTACAAATTGCATTTGGAATCACGTTCAAAAACAAGATAAATAGATTTGTCATAGGCTCAAATATGAAACATAACATGTCTCTAACTCTAGAATGCAATGTAAAAGGAATTTTTTCATTTCAGTCAACCAATTCAAAGTTGTAATTGGTCAAACAAGGCCTCCCAAAATTTTGAACAATTAGCATCAGTATGACAACAATAAACAATAGACTTTGAGGGATTCAAAACCGAGTCAAAACATATTGAGACGACTTGAAAGCTAAAACATAGATTCTTTTATATGTGTATTAAAAACTCCAAAACGGCGAGTCATGAAACATTACTGGGTGCAAAGTATAAAAATGCAAACTAGGCTTCCTATAATTGTTTGACACTCAAGTAGAAATGCAAATTTGAACATTGCTCAAAATGGAACTTCATAGAATGACTCAAAATGGCACTTTATCTTCACAAGATGCATAGATATACTAAATGCAAAGTGTTAGAAATATTAAACACTTCATAGGCCTCAATAGGATAGTCAAGTACACATGCATTAAAATGCACTTATAGGGTTCAATTTTAAAATGGTACTCAAAATCAAGGATGCAATTTTGAGTCACAATAGGCTCCTAATAGGGCTCACTTCAGAAGAGTGAAAACAATAACTAGTTGCAATTGGTGGTTTTTTCCAAATTGGTTTTCCACGTTAAATCCTAGTGACACTTGTGTTCATGCTATTTATTTTATGTGTATGTAACTAAGTTAAATTTAAGGTTAATCAGATTAAGATCAGTACATCCAATTATTTCCAAGTTACAACATTTACTAGTGTTAACTAAGTGCCTATGTGTTTTTTGAGTCATAGCAGAATACAGTTTAATCAGAGTTTATGTTTTGATTTGTATTGACATCTAAGGGATCTGGGATTTATTTTTGTGGTAACTAATTCACCCCCCACCCCCAGTTACTCCTCTTATATTTCCAACAAGTAACATGTCACTTGTATTATGTAATGTGATTTTATGTTGTCACTTGACACTTGTAGTGTATATGTGTAAATGATATGTCAATTAGAGCTCGACAATGAGACTCTTACCCTAAAATTGAACTTAATTATAAGCCTAAGCTAATCACATTTGTTTAGAGGTATCATGAGAAGTCCCACCAAATAGGAATTTCAATTCAAAAAATTTGATCACTTTTAGAGGCCAAAAAGTGGTCCTAAGAGCTTAATTTAGATGAATTTAAGTGCACATGGGATAGGGATATGATTTAGGGACCTAGTTATCACCACTAGAATGCCAAGGCAACTCTAGGGACCCTCCAAACAACTCATTTTCCAAAATTTGCGAAAATGAAGTAGTATTATGTCCTTATCCTTACACACACTCTTGCCCAAACTTGCATTAATGGTAGGAGAAAAGCATGATGGCCAAGGGCTTATGGTTAACTCAAGAAGTTATTGCTAGGAGGTGGGTGGGATTCAAAAGCCTTTTTAGAGGGTCTTAGTTAACTTAGTGTATGTCTACCCACTCTCTCTCTTTAGAGACACTAGGGTTTGAAAATGGGAGCAAAAAGGATAGGGTTCTTCTGAACTTTCCATTCCATCACATTATAAGTAAAGTTGGCGATTCTCTTATCATGGATATTCTTCATTTCTTGCAATAGATCAGTATGTTGAAGTTCTTATTCATGCATTTATTGAATTTGTATGTATTGTTGTTTTGTGCTTGTGAGGGTTGGGAAATGGTGTTTTCAATCTTATTTTTCTTGAATTTTCTTGAGGGATTGTTCATGGGTGTGAATTCATTACTCGCCCTTGGAATGAAAGAAGTGGTTTTGTGGGGTGAAGGGATTAGTTGTTACCTCCATGGTAGTGTAGAATCTCTTTTCATGGAGAAGAGGGAAAAATGAAAGGTGTATGAATCCTTGATTGCCAATTATTTTGGTGACATTTGAGGGAGATAAGTGGAGAATGCATATGGAAGAAGTGTGTTTACTATGAGCCTTCTAAATGCAAGAAATTGTATGCTTTTTCATTGGCATCTCCTTCATGGTTATTTCACCTCCACCCTTTGTTGTGGATTCTTAGGTGAAAACCATTATGAATCCTTGGATTGAGAGTTCTTGTGATGTTCTTGCATTTGCGATTTCATTAGAGTTGTGACCTATTTGGAAATGTCTCTTAGCCTGGTGGGTGACCTCCTTGAGGCATAGGTTAGGAGCTGAGCTGTCCATGGTATTATTCATTCTTATTTATAGATTTTTAGGTTCAAATGTTGGAGAAAGCTTTGGAATTTGATCTCTTGTTGGTGTCATTATGAAGGAGAATTGATGTTTTATTATGTCACATTTGATTGATGAAATATCCACTTGTGCCCTTGTTGCATTGTTTCAAATCTTGTAGTGGAAAAAATGATTGTAAGTTCATTTGTAATGAACTGGGATTGTACAAGGATGCATGCATATCAATTGAAAGGAAATATTAGGTGCATTATGAGAAGAAAATTGTGATGAATCAATGTAACACTTCAATAGTTACTTTCATTTATTCATTGATCTCAAAGTTGAAATAAAAGATGTATTTGTTGATATCATTGATTGAAATTATTGTGTGAATTCATCTCCTTCCATTTTGTAATAGTACTAAAAGATTGAAAGAATGGTTCATTATGTACTTTCATGATTATGTATGTACAATTAAGTTTTCCAATTTCAATGATTTATATAGTTCATGAAATGAATATCACTCTTATTAGATCCATTACATAAATTATATCATCTATGATTCAATTAACCAAATAAATTAACAAATTACATAATGTGATCATTAGAAACTAGGCGTTAATGAGTTAACAAACCACCATGACAACCAAAAAAATCATTACACTAACAACCGTGACATTATAAGATGAAATAGAGATCAAATTTCATTAAAAACCTAAGTTGTGATGCAGGAGCATCTCGAGATGGTTGGCTATCCTACATGATTAAGGGATTTGGTGGGGTTGAGTGGACCTATTTGGGTCTTGGGTAGTTAATTTTGATGTATTTAATAACTATTGTAAGCCTTTAAAGGCATTTGGCATTTAATTTCTGTTGGAGGCTGACTTGTGGCTTTTCAAGCATTTAATGTTAGGGTTATTTAGTTTTAGCATTTTGGGCTGACTTGTGGCTTAGATGGGTATAAGTAGTGGTTATGGTGACGTCTTTAGTCATTATTCATCCATCTTGGAGAAGAGCAGGTGGTAGAGGAGTGAATTTTGAAGAGAGCTAGTAGCTAAGGATTGGGAAACAAGGAGATTGCTTGGTGGCTTGCGAGCACAAGTTGAGATCTTGGAGGTTTCTGCCAGAGTGTAGATCTGGACTAGCTAAGGTTTACATTGGATCTTAAGGGATCTTATAGAACTATTTTTTACTTTGTATTTGGTCATAATCGGGAAGGCCTTACAGCTCGACACATTGCATGTAACAATTTTTTAATGAATAAAGAGTTTTTATTTGATCTTTCATTGTTATTGTGTTTCTATTGTGTGGTTATTTGTTGGGGGCTAAGACATCTCCTTTGGGGATTCTATTGCCTTTTGTTGCATCAAGGGGTATCAGAGTGAAGGTTCTTCCTGAGTGTGTAGACCGAGCATCGAAGTTGAGGCAGTTTGCACCAAGGTTTTGTGTGTGGATTTATTAGGGTTTGCAAAAATCATGGAAGATGCCTCCGAGAAGATTGGACCCTAGGGCTATTGATGATCTTAGTGATTTTTTGGAAGAAAGGATCTTTGAGAAGGTTAAAGTAGATTTTAGATCTAAAATAGAGGAGGTTATGAGTATGAAAGATGGTTATGAGGAAACTGCTAAAGACTTTAAATTTGCTAGACTGAGTGGTGAGGCCAAAACTGATCATGTGGAGAGACCTATTGGAAATAGGGTTGGTCATTTTGCTAGACCTAGATCTTAGTTGAAGTTGAAGGATAACATGGAGGTTTCTAATTTCTCACGTACTTTGAATCTTGAAGACCTTATTGATTGGATTGGTGAATTAGGAGACTACTTTGAGCTTGAGGATATTGAGGATCCACTTAGAGTAAGGTTGGCACAGACTAAACTGAAGGGACATGCTGCTCTTTGGTGGAAGGAACTGCAAAGGGACAGAGAAGAGGAAGGTGAAATGAAGATCACCAAATGGAGATTGATGGTAACTAAGTTAAAGGCTAAGTTCATTCATGTTGATTATGAACTTGAGTTGTTTAAGAGGTTGCAGAATCTGAAGCAAAAGGATATGACTATGGAAGATTACACTAAGGAGTTCTACAAGTTCACTATTCGGTCTGGGCATAGAGAATTGTCAAATGAAAAGGTAGTGTGGTACATTAATGGTTTGAGATTCAATATTTAGGATGAGCTTGGTATACTGAATATTTCTTCAATTAAGAATGCTTATTCATATGCTTTAATGGTGGAAGAGAAGCTAAAGAGGAAGAACCAAGGTAGTTCTTGAGGGAACAAAAAGCAGGATAGTTCAACACAAGCTAAACCAAATGTAGAAGGTGAACCAAAACTTGTTGAACAGAAAAGAAGGATAGGTGGAGGTGGGTTCAGAGATAATTGTTTCAGGTGTGGTCAAAAAGGTCATAGATCTTTTGAATGTCTAATTGGTAGAAAAATTGTTGTTGTGAATGAGGTTGCAATCCCAGATAGTCAGCCTAAGAAATGAGAGAGTTTGTTGGCTCGGAGAGTATTGATTGGTGAGAGGACACTGGATTCCTATTAGAGAACTAGATTGTTGAAGACTCATTACAAGTTTGATGGCAAAGTCTACAATGTGATTGTAGATGATGGTAGTTTAGATAACCTTGTTGTTGAGGAGATGGTTTAGAAACTTGGTTTGAAGAGAGTGAGACATCCTTATCCTTATAGGATTGGCTAGTTGCAAGGTGAGCATGCTTTGGAAGTGAAGGAGCAGTATCTTGTTGATTTCTAGATTTGGTAGTATAAGGATCAAGTGTTGTGTGATACTATGAACATAAAAAGTTGTCATGTGTTGCTTGGTAGACCTTGGCAGTATGATTGCAAAGCTGGGCATGATTGTGTCAAGAATGTGTTTACAATTGAGAAAGGTGGTAAGAAGTATTCCCTAATTCATTTGTAGAATGAAGATTTCGGTAGAAGGAACCTGAGTATTGGCAATTGAGTTGAGTTGGCAGATGCTGAAAGGGTTAGCAATCAGTGTGGACATAAAACCTGTAGAACACCAAGGATGGAAAAGTAGAAGAAGAGCAAGGGAAAGTGTCTACAAGTTGAAGAGTTGGAAGACATGTATGTGAAGAACCAATTTGGAATTTATGTGTTGAATCCCAGAAGATTTTCTTCTAGCTACTGAGAACATCTTTTCACACATGGGGAGTCTGATGTAAAAGCATCCCAAGGTGGCTGGCTATCCTGCATGATTAAGGGATTTAGTGGGGTTGAGTGGACTTATTTGGGTGTTGGGTAGTTAATTTTGATGTATTTAATAACTATTGTAAGCCTTTAAAGGAATTTTGCATTTAATTTCTATTGGAGGCCAACTTGTGGCTCTTCAAGCATTTAATGTTAGGATTATTTAGTTCTAGCATTCTGGGCTAACTTGTGGTTTAGATGGGTATAAGTAGGGGTTGTGGTGAAGTCTTTAGTAATTATTCATCCATCTTAGAGAAGAAGAGGTGGTAGAGGAGAAAATTTTGAAGAGAGCTAGTACCTGAGGCTTGGGAAACAAGGAGATTACTTGGTGGCTTGCGAGCACAAATTGAGATCTTGGAGCTTTCTACCATAGTGTGGATCTAGACTAGCTAGGATTTGGATTGGATCTTGAGGAATCTTGCAAAACTATTACTTGATTTTTATTTTGCCATAATCGAGAAGGCCTTACAACCTGGCACATTGCATGTAACAATTATTTTATGAATAAAGAGTTGTTATTTGATCTTGCATTGTTATTGTGTTTTTGTTGTGTGGTTATTTATTGGGGGTTAGGACATCTCATTTAGGGATTCTCCTACCTTGTACTACATCATGTTGAGAGAGAGAGAGAGAGAGAGATTATATACCCCATGCATTTTATGGGAGAGAAAATCTAAAAAATGTATGAAATGAGAAATTAATTCATCTTCAAAAAGTTGTAATAGAAAATATTCTCTATATATTCCCCTTTTCAAATAATAAAATTTTATATTAAAATTAGGAAAAAGAAGAAGAAAAAACTTTTATAGATATATAGTCTCAAAAAAATTCATAAACACATCAAACAAAAGAAAAGATTTATTTAATGGCAAGTGGAGGGAATGGGGATGTGACCCACATGGGGTCCACACCCCACCACTCCCTTTCCTTCCCTTTGTTCCATGTAGACCTGAGCATGTCTTTATAAAGAAAAGGAATACAAAGAAAGTCAAAAATTAAATACGTACCTTATTGTTGAGGGGACCCTTGTCAGGTGTGGCCCACCCAACGTTCCCCAATTTCCTTCCCTCCTCTTTCCATGTGTACCCTCACCTTCAAGATCTAACTTGCAAATTAAATAAGGTTGGCAACCCTTGATAAATTGCCCATGTTTCTTAAGGGAGTGCACACTCAAGTCGATAGCCCACTTGACAAGTGGGAAGGGAGGATGGGATGGGTAGGGTAGAGAATAAGAGGGGTGCATTGTGGTCTAGAAAAAATGAATCAAAGAGAGAAAAAAAAATGTCAAGCATGAGTCTTTTTCATATTCATGAAAACTCAACAAAATTTTCTCAAAAAAATTGTTGTTTTTGAGCACAAAATATATAGATCATGAAGATAAAATGCTGAAAATTTCAAAAAAACATTGTGTTTTCATTTTTTTTGAAATTTAGTCAGTGGTGCAAGTTGTAAGGAGGATAGTCATGTCCATAGGTTATAGGGTAGGGAAAGGACTAAGTATTGTTTTTGTTTAAATTATTTTATTTTTGATAAGATAAATAGGTTTTATAGGGATCCTGAAACCAAAAAGTTAAAACATATCAAGTGGCTAGTAATAAGCAGATAAAGCCCAGCCAAAGTCCAAAAGCCAACCAAAGGGCCATTTCAATAGAAAAATAAAAAGCCAGCTAACAAAAAAACAACAGCATAAAAATAGACCAAAAGATAAGAAAATAAAAACCTAAGTTAATCCTTTGTCTTTCTCTCTAGCTCCTGCATGATTTCTACTACTTCATAAGCTTTATGAATCTCTTCAGCCAATTGTTACTATTTCATCTAACTATCCTAATCCAAGTTGCTGAAGGTTATGTCAGTCATTTTCTATTCTAGCTCTTTCTTTGTCCTTTTCTTCCTTCTCATCCAGAAGACCTCTAGATTTCAACATACCAGTCTAGGACATGATATTATCATTGATGGAAATCAAAATTTATATCATTTGATTTGCCAGATTATGATTGTAATTTTCCAAACTTTGGATTCTCTTCTCATCCAAACTGAGTTCATCCCACTATTCATTCAAGTTTCCACAATCTCACATCTTCCTATTGTTTTCTAGTTGGCCAATTTTGTCTCTAACCTCTTCCAATTCATGGTAAAGCCGTTTGATTGACCGAAAATTGTCAATCATATTATTTCTAGCTATATTTAGCAAATTCATTCCTATTTCCCTTCCATTATTTGTAATAGACACCATTGCTGGATCGATAAGATCCTCAAACTAGAGTTGTCCCTATTTTTCTTCTATAATTTGGGGATTCATAGCCTCTCTAACAATACCCATTTTGGAAGTTCTTACATTGAAATTTCTTGAGGCCATGTACCTATCCTTTATTACCACCTCTCCTCCCTCACCATCTTTCTTCTCCTTGTCATGTTCTTGAGGATGAATAGGGGAGAGAGGAATGGCAGATATCTTTGGCTTAGAATCCAAAATCCCCTTTGCTTCCTCCTCCATAGACCTCTTCTATTTTTTGGCCACCAACTCCTCTTTCATAGTTTCTGCCTCCTCATCATCCTCTTCATCAATTTTCATATCCTCCCCTTCCTTATTGTACTCTTCATCATCTTAGCCTGAAGCTTTGGACCCATGTCCTATAGGGCTCTTCTTGCATGGGGTTTTAATTGATGAGGGTGATTTCTTCTCTAAACCCTTGGCTTTCTTTCTAGATGATAAGATCTCATCACCCTCTGAACTAATACTTTAGACATCCTTTGTATCAGATGAGAAGCTAGAACTTCCTGTGTCCAAAGTAGCATCCACACCCTACAAGGGGTTTTTCTTATGACCAAAGCCTTGAAATTCTCATAAATGAGAAGCAATAACCCCTCATGCAGGGCTGAATTCATAGAGGGCCTTTTCTTTTGCCCAGAAATACCCTTACACATTGAAGTATACAAATAAAAAGGGAAGGAGATCTTGACACCATAGCGAAAGTGATTGAGTAAAAGAAAATGGTGTGTTCTTACTCTGTCAAATCTAGTGTCCAAAGAAATACACTCTATTATAGCCCATAAAACATACCTCCGTAGTTATGATAGAATCCATTTCATAGTAAGTATCAAACTTAACCAGTTCATTTCTCTCCTTGGTATTTTTTGCAAAATCCTTCACATCGTTTGCTGAAACCTGCTTGTCTCCATAAAACTTCAACCCCTCTATCAAAATTTTAGTAACAAGAGCAATGACATCCTTAGTGACCTAAAATGAAACCTCATCCACTTTAACCCTCCCATCCTTCCATAAATTGACCATAGTGTTAGTGACTACAGGGTCGAAGCCCTGAAGTTTAGCATTATAGTTGGCTATACCAACCTTCTCCAATTTTTCCCATACTTTAGTCCTTTATTTCCATTTGTCTGCTTCACCAACGATTTCCTTCCTACTTCTTTCCCCCACCATTTCTAAATCATCAACACTAGAAATTTTCATAAACACTCACCTCTGGTAGCCCTTCTCAAGTTTGTGAAAACCTTGATAGCTCCCTATCTAAAAATCATTGATTTGTCTTTCTTTACCCCAAAAATGATAGAGGAAGAGAAAAAAATGACCCAAGAAATGTGTCGATTTGACACTGATAACCTCCTTTGACTACATTTACCGTAATCACCATAATTACACATATTTTGACCCAAACTTTCATTAATTACCATTATTACAATTAGATATCCATTGTACCCCCTTGGATTTTGTCAGCTCAACAAGGCTCTTTACTTCTTCTGGAATATTCCTGATCGAATTCCAAATCATTACCTTGTCTTGCCTAATTGCCTCATTGGCAAACCAATCTACCATGGAATTAGCCTCCCTATATTCATGGGTGATGTGGACACTTTCAAAATTGCAAAGAAAGGAGTAGGTCTCTTTTATTATATTCACTATGGACCATGATGGTTAGGTGATCCCTTTAATACACCTTATGATTTTATTTGAATCCCCTTCTAACCACAATATTCTAACTCCCTTGTCCAAAGCCAATTTCATAGTGTAGCATGTAGCACTAGCTTCTGCATAATGATTTGTCTGATTACCCAAAGGGTGGGAAAAAGCCACCTCCCCTTCACCCTAGCTATTTCTAATGATACCTTCACAACCTAAAGGTCTAGGGTTTCCTCTAGCCACACCATCAAAAATTTCTTTGTGCCATCCCTTTGGGGGGAGCAGCCATTTCACCTCCTGTCTTTTAGTCCTCCTGTCCTTGTCTTTCTCCTTCTTACTGACACCATTTTCAATTTCTACCCCTTTCTTATTTGGTAATTTTCCTTTATGTTTCTATAAATCTTTTCCACCAGAATCAAAGTAGGTTCCTCTCTATCTCTAAAGATTCTATTTTTTCTTTCCTTCCAAACACCCCAACAGAAATGAGGCAAAGACTAGGTACTTAAATCTTGCAAATTTGTGCTTTTAAAATACTATTCCATTGAGAAAAGAAATCCAGAATATTACCTGGCTTGCACCAACTTACCCCAAGCCTCTCGGCTAAGCTATCCCAAACCTCCTTTGAATAAGGAAAATGGATAGACATATGGTTAGCCAATTCCATTTGATGTTTACACATAATACATCTAATAGGCATATAATATCCCCTTTTATTAAATTATCCTGGGTAAGAATTTTGTCTTGTAAAGCCAACCAGAAAAAAATATTTATCTTTGGGGTAAGACCAAGTAACTAGGATTTTTCCCAAGGAGGCTTCTCATTCAAGCTCCAAAGAGAGTTGTATCCTAAAGCAACTGAGTAACAACCATTAGAATTTTCTCCCCATATTAATTCATCCCTCTTGTATGGGTAAACTATAGCAAAATTTAGTGGGAAGTGTGAAAGACTTAAAGGAACAAAGCAGCAATTGCATATCTAGTTGATTAGAAAAAAGCAAGGGATACAAATAGATATCAGATCTCAGAGGATCAAGATCAAAATGAGCAGAACTAGTGCCTAAAATTAGCAATTTGAGATTGTAAGCAATTAGGTTTATTAGTCTAATACTCTCTAGCAATTGTATTAGAAGCAAAATCTTGTGTTGATAGGTTAGCTTAACAACTAGGTTGTAGATCCTTTGAAGAGGTGATAAAATCCTTTAACAGGGTGACACTTCATCTAAAGTGTTTATAAATCCTTTAACCAGGTCACTATTGACATAGTGTAAAGCCTTTAACAAAGTAGGCCTTTCACAAGGTAGACCATTAGAAGTGGTTAGACATTATTGCTATAGTAATTTTGTGGGTATCATCCCCACCCCGGTTTTACCTTCTCATTTTGGAGGGTTTCTGGGTTACCAAAATTTGGTGTTATGTGTTGTTGATGCATGTGTTTACTTCATGTTTATTTAATATGTTTACATGCATGCATTTTACTTTCAGTTAAAAGTTTTAATGGATAAAATATATTACTTTTGATTCACCCCACCCCCCCTCAAAGTATTTTTCCCATTTGATTATTCCAGCTTAACAACTTAGAGAAAAGATCTAAAGATAGAAGTCTTCAAACTTGGGAAGATCATAGAGAATCAGCTGATTGATGTATTGCTTGCCCTACAAAACTTGGAAGAAGCTAGAGAAGAATTGAGAAAAATCCTTAAAAAGGAGCAAGGATAAAGCCATAACTGAAAATGACATACACTACAAGGAGATTGATACCACAAAAGTGTTTGTGAATGGAGATTCCAAAGAGTTTGATGCAACAATAGTAGAATTGATGGAAAAGAATAGAGCTCAAGTAGAAGAAATTAGAATACTCAAGCTTGAACAAGAATAAAAAGCCATAATGCTTTGTGAAGTAATTGAACAGAAGAAGAGAGCCATTGAAGACAAGGCCATGCTAGAAGATGACAAGAGAAATCTTACCAATAGACTGGAGGAGATGAAAATTGAGTTTGAAATAATCTCAAACATGTAGCTAGATATCTTAAGCCAATTGATGAATGATCAGCATGAGCTAAATATGAAAGACATTGAGATTTCTACACTAAAAATATAGAATTAACAATTGCAAAATGACCTGAAAAGAGAGAAGGAAGTTGCAAAAAGTTTCAATAAACCCAATGAGGCTATCAAGTACTTTGAGCAACTATTGAAATCACCAAGGGCCAGTAATGATACTTCAGAACTTGGTTACACCAGCACTAAACAAGGAGAATCATCCAAGACTGCAAAAGAAAGGAGTAACAAAGGTAAGAACACTAAACCCACTTGTCATTTTTGTGGTAAAAAGGGACATACTTCTAATGTATGTAGGAGTAAGAATTCTATCTACATGATAAGCTTAAGAATGCAAGCTACTGTCACAAGTGCAAGAAGCAAGGACATCAAGCACATGAATGCAGGACTAAGATTATCAGAACACCAAAATTTGAAGGTCACTACTACAATTGCAAGAAATATGGACATAGAGCATTTGAGTGTAGATCAAAGCCTATGTGGACATTAAACCAATTAACAAGAAAAGGTAACCATCGTCATCACTGCAATTGGGACTATAACACCAGGTATAGCTGTCACTACTATTAGGAATATGGGCACATTCCTGAAAATTGCATAAGGACACATTTTAGAGGAAACTACAATAGATGGTTAAGTCAAACCACATGTTTCAATTGCTTGAAGACTAGTCATATTAGCAAGAATTGCCCAAAAAAGTCAAAGGTACCCAAGTCAGAAGTCAACAAAGGAAGAGAAGGTAGATGTTGAACACATTAGAGGACAAATGAACAAGACTTGGAAGAAGAAAGATGAGTGAAACTGGGATCACTTCACCTAATAGGTCAAGTGGTCACACCCCATCCAACTAAACAAGAATAAGTGTATGGGACTGATATAGATCATAGTTATATCATGCATCAATCCCAAGAAAAAATAGGCACTGCAAAGAAGAAAATAGCATGAGAAAAGATGCAAAGTTAAAACTCAAAATTTCTACAAGTATTATCGAGTTGTCCCCAGATGCCAAATAAATGTCAGTAAATACTGAGTTGCCAGTAGTGACCTAGTTGATAGTTAGTACCGAGTTGAGAAATGTTAATGGAAGCCGAGTCATGTTGAAACCTTCAAGAGCTAAGTGTATAGTTGTATGCGCTAAGCATTTAATGCTAGGTTTTGAAAGGTATAAGATTGATTTTCAATCATTTCATGCCATCCAAATGCAAACCAAAGACAAGAAGAGCGTAGAAAAGATAAACAAATAGTATTGAATCCATTTGCATAGATTTCAATAGAAATCAAGCATGGAATTCGTTGATCAAAGGTATTCTTCAAGTGCCAAGTTACGTAGTGTTAAAGTTTAAATCTTTTAAAACCCTAGATCAGTGAAATGGCTTCTAGTTCTAAGAACCCAAAGGGTAAGGAAGCTCATGAGGTCCAATTGGTCAGTAATGAGGTCAAAAAACCTGAGTTTAGGCCAATCCAAGAAGTTGCCTATAAAAATGACCCTGCTGGTGCACTTTACATTATTCTGCCCAAAGTTGTTATGGTACAGAATGTGAGGAAATGTTACAACTCTAAGATAGGTGTAGTTGGAGACCTTGAAATTTTTCAAGCATATGACAAACTATGTGATAACAGAATTTTGAAGGTTGAATTTCAAATAGTCAAGAAAAAGGGTTTAATCCGTGCCCTAGTTTACCCCACATGTTTTAAAACTAAGTGGTTCAAAATTGTTGTCAGCAGAATACACAATGGATGTTTGTGGTTGGAAGGAGGACCAGTTAAATAATGAAGAGGATAGTGCATAGGGTTACAAGCTTTCCAATCCTAGATCGGCCCAAGACCCTACGTAGTGACTCAAAAGAAGTTATTGAAAGAAACACTAGGGCTAAATGGAATAAAAGGGGCATGATCATTGACACAATCATAGATCCCCTTCTAGATTTTGCAGTGACAGTCATTTCTCACAAGTTTTATCAATCTAGTAGACTGAATAGTGTGCCATGTATTGTTGTGGATGTAGCCTACAAACTTGTGAAGAAAGATCATACATATGATCTAGTATAATTGTTGTTGCAACAGATAAATAAAAACTTGAGAGCAATAAGAAAATCCAAAGGTGCTCAGTGCAAGTTTGGTTCAGTCCTTGTCTGCATATTTTCCTATGTTTTGGAAGAATTTCCTTCAATTGGGAAAGTGAACTGGAATTCAAACAAATCTGCAATTACTCAAATCAATGAGTATGTTGAACAAATGGGTGACAACTTTGAAGCACAAATGACAAGCTACTTTGAGGAATTTAAGAAATCCATGAAACAAAGATTGAGAATAGTAGTTTCCATAGTGGAACAACATGTCAATGACATCTACTTCTTAGTGGACATTGATTATACCTACATCCAAGCAGCAGTTCCAAGGGTAAGATGGATAAGGCCATTGGGATATGAGTTAGATGTTGATAAAGCATCAACAACAATCACTGCATTGCTTGCAAAAGAAGTAGACAAGACTGCCAAACCTTTTGGCACATATGATGTTGTAAAGTCTAAAGTTGAAACAGAGTTGAAGACAACCTCTGTAATTAAGAGGAAAGATAAACTGGTGAAGAAAATAAAGAAGAAATTTGGTGCAAAAATTGAAGGAGCAGCAGGTGCTGAAGAGGAAGAAGAAGAAGAAAGTGAGAGTGAAGAAGAAGAATAAGGGGCAAGGCCCAATGGAACTCACTCAAGGCTTAAGTGAAGATAAGGAGGAAGGTACAAAGGAAGAAGAAGCTGAGTAAGCACCAACACAAGCTAAGTCTAAGAAAAGAAAGGCTAAAATTCAGCCTCTAGCCCAACCTAAAGCAAAGAAGGCTATAGAAACCACTCAAGCAAAGCCAACACCAGTAACAAGAGCTACCACAATGGCCTCTACTCAAAAGGCCAAGAAGCAAGTGAAAGAGAAGAAAAAGGCTATTAAGGAGACTGGTCTAGTGCAGAAGAAGCAAAGGAGAAAGTATGTAGCACAACCCGATTTTGTGATGAAGAAAGGACAAAATCAGAAGACATCAGCCAATTCATAGTGGTAAGCAATGTTCCTAGGTCTAACATTGATAAAATATGTGATAATGTTAGGAAGAATGCAGATTTCTCTAGTTTGAAAAATGTTGATTTTAAGAAATTAAGTAGAGAGGATTAGAATAAAGTAGAGGAGTCAGTGTATTCCATGATGGAAAAATTTAAGAATACACCTCTTAAGTTAGACAATACTATGGTTAGGGAGTTATATGATATTATTGAAAATAAATGGCATTATTGTTTAAAAATGGAGAAGGAAATAAGAGAATCAACACTAGCACAAGTGATGTCTGATTTGACTAGAGGACAAATAACCAAGGCTAACAAGAAACATGGGGGCAAATTTGCACCAAAGTATAGAGCCTTTAGCATCCTACAAAATAAAATTGAAGAAGTTGTCCAGAAATCAATAAGATTATGGAAATCAATATATAAATTGATTGATGGCAAGGATGAAAAAGGAGAAGAGAAGGATGTAGAAGCAAATAAGGCTAAGGTCATTGAGAAGGAGAAGGAACAGAAAGAAAAAGAGGAAAAGGAAACAGAAAAGAGAGAAGAAGAAAAGAAAGAAAAAGAGAAAGAAGAAGAGGAGAAAGAGAAAGGTGAGGAGGAGGAGACACAAAAAGGAGAAGATATGGAAACAGTTGAGCAGCAATAGCAACAGGAACAGAGTGTGCAAGACACACAATTGCCACCCCCTAGCCCTCCTCATGTAACCATCACATTGCAGACACTATTACTGTAAAGGATGTTACTGACAAATCATGTTAGAACATCAATCCACTAACTGCAAAGGATCTTAAGAAGATCCTTCACCAATCAAATTTGCAGGCACAATTATGCACAAATTCTGTATTAGTGAGTGTGGATGAATTGAAAAAAGTAGTAGCAGAACCAATAAGAGACAAGGTGAAACCACAACAACCACCTTCCATCTCTATAGCTACTAGCACTAAACTTCTAATGCTTCCACCATCATCACATATTGCAATAGTTGATGCATCTACAAAAATTGACACCATTTAGAAGCCGAGTGTAGAAGCAGAGAAAGACACAGAGCAAACAAGACAGATTGCTACATCTGATCCTACAATATAGACAACAGGTACACCCCCACTAATTGTTTTCATTGATCAAGGGAAATCTGAAGAAGCCAAGGAGGACACATCAAAGGAAGAGGAGCAAGCCACATTACAAACACTGGTAGAGTTACCAAAAATAGGCACTCCTACAAAAACTCTTCAGAAGTCGAGCATTGATACAATACCTTTGCAAATCTCTATGCCAGGCTCAAGCTTAACCAAAGTGACCAAGGTACTTCACTATGGAGACCCTAAGTTAGATGAAGACATTGTCATACCTACCTATGACTCCAAGACAATTAGCATTAAGCAGATCACAGAGATGTCAGATGCATTGAATAGGAGAAAGAGGCAAGAAATACTCAGGAAGGAGTATAAACATAAGAAAGCATTGCATGAGATAAAGGACATCTTTATGGATGCCTTCAGCTTGCAGTCACCAGATGAGTCAAAACCTATAATGGAACAATTATCTGATATTGTTGACCAGGTGACAAGTGAAGACCAAGAGACAAATGTGAAACTCATGGAATGGTTTGAAAGGAAGTTTCAAGGAAAAGTAAACGAGAAAATGTCCAATGGTATAGCACTTCAACAAGTTGAATTGGCCAAGAACATTGAAAAGGTCAAAACTATACTTGAGAATATCTTCTCATTGTACAACAAGCTGTGTGATTTTTCCAATTTCACATAGGAAACAAGCCAAAGGATCATGAGCTTCGAGAGAAATCTAAAGATTTCTAGCATGCAGCTACCAAAAGATCCAGCTCAGAGTGAGAAGCATTTTGCCCAATCGCTCCACACCCAAAAGGAGTTAGTTGCACTTACAAGTGAAGAGGCCAATATAAAGGCCAAATTAATGCAGATTCAATCTTCCATAACCCCACATTTGGAAGTACTCCATAAAGAGCAAGTCTATGCTAAAACTATTTTAAAGAAAGATCCTAATCTTTCTACATTAGATGGACTTGTACATATTGTTGTAGAGGCTACCATCTAGCATAAGTCACTAGAAATTGCTTTGGAGAATTGGCATGTAGCTCTAAAACTGATTATGGAGGTAAACAGTACATGTTTGGTGAAATATGGTATTACTCCTTAGCACCCTTTGACATAAGTGTCAAAAAGGGGGAGAAAAAAAAAAGGGGGGGGAGATATAATAAGGGAAATATAACAAAAGGGGAGAATACTTGTATTTTATTCTTTCTTTCAGAGAATAAAGGGGAAAGATTGTAGATAGCCAAAAAGGGGAGATACAATGTTTTAGGAATTATATGGAAGATAACACAAGTACAAAGTACAGAAACAGGGCAAAGGCAAAGAGTATTAGATACACCAGCACAAGAATTTTGGTTATAGGAATGAAATGGCATAATCAACTCAAGGGGAGTTATAAGAATTTTAAGGTATATTGTTCCTTACAAAATTTTGAACAAGTTTTTCAAATTTTGTATATATGCCAAAAAAATTGGATAATGTACTCAAAAGGTCAGACAAATAATGCTTAGTTAAGTGTTTTTGACACTCATGTCAAAGGGGGAGATTGTTGGTCTCAAACTGGTTTTAACAACTGAGTGTCAACACACTTAACCAATTTTCATATAGAAGCCGAGTACACTATATATACCGAGCTACAATATGTGTAGAGCCAGAGTTCCAACAAGTGTTGAGTGATCTTCAAGTGACAAGTGAAGATCAAGCGCCAAGTGACTTCAGGTACCAAGTGAACCATATGAACCGAGTGATATATAGGTGCCAAGTCACAGTTGATACCGAGCAAGTCAAAGTGCTATAGGTGCCGAGCAAAGCAAAATCATGCATGTGCTGAGCACTAGTAATCCAGTATGTGTCAAATAACACAAAATCATCATATAAGTTTGTGCCTTCACAAACTCAGATGAAAACCATTTTTTTTCAGCCAACATAGAAGGATCTCGAAGGATAATAAGGATAAGAACAAATCTTTTCTATTTCCTATGCAATCAACATGCAACCAATAAGAAAAATGAAGAAGGCATGCAACCAATGAGAAAAGTGCAAGGAATGAGTGGGAATTAAAGATTCAATATGGATCAAAGATCCATACCTAACCCTAAGTCTTCGTAATCTTTAAAAGGAGAATGAAAACCCCATTGTATGTGTGGATGAGAACAGTGTATGGGTAAACTATAGTGAAATTTAGTGGGAAGTGTGAAAGACTTAGAGGAACAAAGTAGCAATTGCATATCCATTTGATCAAAACAAAGCAAGGGATACAAATAGATATCAGATCTAAGAGGATCAAGATCAGAATTAGCAGAACTAGTGCCTGAAATCAGCAATTTGAGATTGTAAGCAATCAGTTTATTAGTCTAATACTCTCTAGCAATTGTATTAGAAGGAAAATCCTATGTTGATAAGTTAGCTTAATAGCTAGGTTGTAGATCCTTTGAAGAGGTGATAAAATCCTTTAATAGGGTGATACTTCATGTAAACTGTTTGTAAATCCTTTAACCAGGTCACTATTGACACAGTGTAAAGCCTTTAAACAGGCAGGTCTTTCACAGGGCAAACCATTAGAGGTGGTCAAACATTATTGCTATAGTAAGTTTGTGGGTATCATCCCCACCCCAGTTTTACCTTCTCATTTTGGAGGGTTTTTGGATTACCAAAATTTGGTGTTATGTGTTGTTGATGCATGTGCTTACTTCATGTTTACTTAATATATTTACATGCATGTAGTTTACTTTCAGTTAAAAGTTTCAATGGATAAAATGCATTACTTTTGATTCAACCCCCCCTCTCCCCCCACCCTCTTAGAAGTATTCTTCCCATTTGATTATTCCAACAGTGACCTTACAGGTGCACCTACACGTGTATTTCATCTGAGTGTCTTTATATCTAATGAAGGCATAGGTGTATCACATTCTCTTACCTTAAACTCAAAGACTAATGTGAAACCATGATTATTCATATTCAACCTAACTTATAACTATTTCATTAGAAACTAAATTATGAACCCTTGTTAACTCAATTATCTCACAATCCTATAGCAAAGACATTATGTATTATTAGTTTAATTAAGAATGTCTTCATAACGACATGTGGGTTATACTGGAAACATTTATTAAATTCGATAGTATGTCTAAACCTAACAAACAAAAATGGAACTTTTTAACAAACATTAGTCTCATCATCAATTGATCAACGAGATGGAAAATGTTATTTGAAAACCTAAACCCTAAACACATTAGAGCAATGTCATGCAAACTTGAAACAAGTTAACATCCATTTATCATTAGTCTAACTGCAAACCCTTAAATGTTAGTATGTGTGTAACTCAATCTTAGTTTTTTTTTTTTTTTAAATGATGTTGTATTTTTGCCAAATTGTTGGGCATGGCAGTTATGCACAATTCGGTAATTCCTTTAAATTTTCTGAAAGTGGTGATTTCTAAGTGATCAATGAGGGATATGAAAAGGCGAGGGAGAGATAGAGGGAGTAAGTGGAGATGAAACATATAAATATATATAGAAGGGAGAATAAGAGAGACAAGCAAGAGGATATAAATAAAAACAAAGATATACATGGACATAACATTTAGAGAATTAGGGAGGAAGGGAGGGAGGGAGGAAGGGAGCGAGGGAGAGAGAAGGAGAGATCTATATTTAATTATCTTTTTTTGCCAACAATCAAAGCTAAAATGTGTCCAGGAGAATCAATGACCAATCCAATACATCATTTGCTTAAGGACTCAACCATTCAATTTTAAGACCTTTTAGTCATATCCATCACATACAATACTAGCATTGTTTTGCTAAATGATAAAATTCATTGATTCAACAAGAAAAGAAAGTAGACATAGACAAATAATGTAAATGAATGATTTTTATAAGATGATGGGGATCTAAATATGGCATTGACAATGATCAAATATAACCTACTATTTACCACATTTTTTAAATTTGCAAAAATTGATCCCAATCAAATGTAAAGCACTGAAATTTACTTCACATGCTTAAAAATAGTTGACAGTTCTTAACGTAGAACATGGTGAAATATAACCCATCATCAATATTCAATAATGTACAAACTTTGTCAAACTATCGAGGGGGGATAGAGAAAGGGGATAGAAGATATAAATCTATAAAGAGTAGAGCACAACAGTTCCTCGTGTCAGTTCTCTTATGAAAAGAAAAGCGTTGACTGAGATCCCATATCCTGCGTGTTACCACTGAAGGGTTCGCCTTTTTCCAAGCCTTGGATTACTCTTTCAATTGCTTCAGCTTCCATATTATCTCTCCTCCTCCTCCTCAAGTAGCCTCCTACCAACTCCAGGTCCAATGGAATGCCCCTGCACTTTTCTGCTATCTGCCTAATTTTAGGCATTACATGATCTCTGCTTATACCTATTTTTCTGTGCAAGAGCTCCAGGCTGGCCTCGATCTCAAGCGGTTTGATTTCATAATACTTACAAATGTCAATGCCGCAGCTTTCGACAATTTCCCCTACATCCATCTTTCTGGCTGTTAAAAGGAGCCTGAATTTCTTTGGATTGTCAAGTTGCTTGGGTAAGATATGTTCAATGTCTTCATGTCTGAGAACATTATCTACATATAAGAGGACGGGTTCTTTCTTCAAACATTTGTTGATCTCAATTTGACCAAGTTTATAATGCGAAATATCATGCCTTTGCCCTGTCAGATCATATAAAATTTGAGCCTGCAATTCTTCTATCTTCTTATTCAGATGAACATCTTCATTCAGCTTGATATTAGAAGTTCTGTAACCAGTTTCCAGAACCTTCATCAAATTTGCAAACACGGCATCTGTGATGGTAGTCTTTCCAATCCCTCTAACCCCATAAACAACAACAGCCACGACAGCCATATCGCCATGGCAATCCAAATATTCAGTGACAGTTTTCACCTGATGATCTATTCCAACTGGTTCCCCAAGGATCAAAAACATCAAAAGGAAATGAGACAATGCAGACACTGATAATTTGCAAAAGAGGAAGTATAGAATACTTGAATACTTACTTCCATAATCAGGATAGGGAAACTCAGTAGGTCTGCTTTCAACATTGGCGATCTTTGTATGTAAATTTAGGTCGTCGTAGAGATGCAGTATATCATTATTAAGTTGCTGTAGATCTTCCTTATTCTTTGAAACTAACAAAAACCTGCATTGTTCGGCTTAATCAATGTCAAATAACATGTAGTTACCTGTAGCTTAACAACTATTGAGGTTCATATGTATCCAGAGACCCAGAAATAGAGACAAATACAAATGCTAAAAGATATTAAACCCCACAAGTAGACACACAACTAGGTTCTAGACTAATAAAAACCTGCATCGTTCGGCTTAATTAATCTCAATAACATATGTCTGTCTGTAGCTCAACAATTTTTGAGGTTCATATATATCCAAAGCCCCAGAAACAGAGACAAATACAGATTGCAATGTGTTATGGCCCTACAGAAGTAAACTGCAGACGTAAACACGCAACAAGGTTGTTCTCAAAAAGGACTGAAACCCTCTGATGCAACGCAAAGGGTTAAGGTAACCAAAAGGACCTGAACCGAGAGAGGGTCTAAGGAAGGCCTATTATGTCATCTGCTTGACCAGATGGCCTATTAATCAATTGCCTCATGGTGTCCAACGACTTCTCAGACAGTGTGGTAAAAGGCCGAGTTAAGTTGTCGTCTAGATTGAGAGTGGCGGTTGGCTGAGAGGATCAACTCTCATAGATGCCCTTGTTGGTCCAGCACCCCTCTGATGCATTTTAAAGGAATTCAACCTAGACCACATGTACAAATTTTGCTATACTTTCTATTACAAGTTAGAATTGTTGTTGCATCAAAATATCGATTTGTCAATGCAGAATAACATATATAAAGTACGGACAGCTATTAAACTATGCGACGAATCCAATTGACAAACATTAACAATTAGTCCTAACACTCCCAAATCAATATTCTCTAACCATAAGATACACTACCTATGAAACGTTCTTTTACAATAACTCAGCCTGATTAGAAATATATTATTAACAGATTCAATCAGCATTCATTCTGCAACATACTCTGTTTGCCTACTATTTCATCCATAGTAGGCAGAAGGGGCAACAGATTACAGAGTGTGATATTGGTACACCGGCCACCAGGCTGAAATTTCTAAAACAAAAGCTAACTAAACCGCGTACAAAATAAAAAGTACTGAAGTGAAAGTTGCATAAATCCCGATCCTGTGAATTAGAAATAAATAGAAATAAGAATGTGGGCACTTACTTGTAGCACTTTCTCATGCCAATCTGAGTAGAGCACATTATTGCTCCTTGAACTATGGATTGGAAAGCGTCTTCTGTCTTCTTCTGCAGCTCATTATCTAACCCCGACTTAGCTTTGAGAAGTCTAATGCATTTGGCCAGATCAGTCATTCTTTTCAAAAGTACTAAGCACTCTTTCTTGTTGAAGGAAACCTTCTCCAGCCTCTCTAAAATAGAGGCTATCACTAGAAACCCTGCTGCCGCCATGTGAGCATTTCCCAGTCCTTGTAGGACACTCACAGCCGTCTTTTGTGCTTCACTGGATAAGTTGGACAACATCTTTTTCTATATGTAAATAAACAATATCGTAGGTTCATGTTCATGTAACAAATTTCAATCGGTTCGATTTACTAATGTCGAGCAAAAGGAGATTAACAAAGAAAGTACCTGATCGGAAATCATCTTAGCCCCCTGCGAAATTCCTTCGAGGAGTTTGGACAAATCCGCGGAAAGAGGCTGGACAACGTCAGAGAAGGTATGCCCCTTTGACTTTTTACGGCTAGAGGACTTCTGCATAATCAAGTTTCGCTATTATTTACAACATACAGACTCAGTTGGGCATATGTTAGTAAGATGCAGAGAAAATATGAAGGAAATAGCAACCTGTGCGAGAAAATCGTCAATTCTGGAAATAAGATCATCAACGCTTAAGTTGTTATCAACGGGTAGCTGGACTATGTTGCTGCCCGCAGAGGCAGAAGTCGAAGCCATGGCCGACGGAGGTTAACGTAGAGATCAAGCGTAGATAGCCAGAGGAATTACCCGCGCATCATGGAAAGAATAATAATTGTTGCTCCGTTTCCACGCAACTTGGCGCTCTCTGAAATGAGAATTTTCCGTTTACCTTGGCCAGTGGTTTGTATTCTTCCATCTTTTAATATGATTCGATGAGGCCCCTTGTTTTGTTTTATAAGGTCTGTAGACGCTGACGTACCCTACGCTAATGTAGGTGGCGTAGGTGGCCTAATACGGAGCAGTCTTTCATGGAAATATAAACACAGGCATCCTGACAGAGACAACTCTCTGACTTCAACAATTAAAAGCATGAAATTATCTTGTACGCACTTGTCATTTCGGTGCTTATAGCTGCTATACATGGTACCCTATTACCTGCAAAAGAGCCCCCCAATTTACACACTAAACTGCGCCATTTACTTACCCAAGTCCTATTAAATTCATATTTGAGGTGAGAGGACACGAGTTAAAGTGGACTAGACTAAGTTTCAGACGAATATTGTGTATTTTTAATTTCTTATTTATTATTCAATAGAGGTTCGAATAAACCATTCACCTGCTACCATTATCTTCCCCCGGGGAAATGAAGCTGCCCTCACTGCATATCACAATCAGACTGCAAAAACAATGCCACGAATGTCAGATGGGTACTTCGGCTTTATCCCCACCTTAAAATCTAGCGGACTTAGAACAAGTTGCGTAATTTTAAAATATTGACAACATATTTTGTTTTTTTTCTTAATTTATGAAGTGGTTTTTTATTAATAAATAATATACTTAGTTACAATTTACCAAAAAGGGGTTGGAGGTGCAAGATCACCTTGCAAAAGTTCACATGGCCATAGTCGGAATCAACAATTATTCATCAAAAAAAAAATTTATAAGAAATAACCTTCAGGGTACCAAAGCAGTGCCCACTGAAGGGGGTAGTTCATTCCGATATTGACAACAATTTGAAGTGAAGGACCTCCTCTTTTTCTTTTTGGACTTGGGTGCATATTTAATGCAAATAGCAAAGTGGAGAAGATTGATATGATATGTTTGTTGAAATGGTAAATTATCATGTAATATTTTCAATCTTCCACATCACTAACTTATTATTAATTTCAATTATTTCTTGCCTTCCTCTTTCGGGCTTTAGGCCCTGTTTTGTTTCTCAAAATTAGAATTGGATGAGAATGGGGATAGTGGTAATCTGGTTTCCTCACATTTTGGCAATGGGAATACAAGTGGAATAGGCATATATATATATTCTTAAAATTTTGAATTCTCTGTTTGGATGCACCAAATTGGAATTGGAATAGGAATAAAATTGGAATACATATTCCAATTTTGATCCAAAAATGAGCATTTGTTATTCCACCTAAGTAGGTGGACTAGGAATATCTATTCCTATTCCTATTTTTTACAATTTTAGAAAACATAAATTTTTGAGTCCATGAATTTGGCATCAAGTTCTAGGTGAACCAAACAAGAATAGGAATACGTGACCCCATTTTCTATTTGAGAATAAGTATTCCAATTCCCATTTTTATATTCTCGTAGCCAAACAGGCCCTTGTTTTAAATGATAAAGTGGAATTAAAATTTGGAAATTCTAATTTCGCCCTAAAATAAGGTTTCCACTCTTCCACCTAGATAGGCAGAAATGAGAATTGACTTCTAAGGTTTCCTTTTTGAGGATTAGAATGAGATTATAATGTAGTAGCTTTTCAAGTCCACGAAGTCGTAACCTAATTTGTTTTACCGTTCATACAATTCAAACTTACCATTTTACATCACTTTTTACTTCTATGCATTCTGTTCTTGACATTTTTGGTGCAGAAGCAAGTAACGATAAGTTGGTTTCATTTCTTATTATTCTTGGTTCCTAAGAGTACCCATGTCTAAGCCATGACGTCTCACATGTATAGGTATTTTGCATTTCCCTTAAAGAGCGGCAACATGGATTTCTATTTCTACAGGGTTTTGGCTAGTTGTTGTCTCTTTGGGTGTTCTCGTTGTTCCATTTATGCTCTCTTCATTTCTGCTCTATATAATTGCCTCCACTTTTCTGCCCACTTGGATTTTATTAGGTACAAGAGTTGTATCAATCACAAAAATGATTTCTTTTTTATTCCATAGTTAAGATTATCAAAGCACTTTTGAAAACCCTAAAATTGGTCAAAATTATTTGAAGATCAATGTAAATTTTGTTTGAAACATTACATATTTGTCTTCATCGTTTTTAAGAATTTTAGGTTTTGCATACTCATGAACCATGGGTGAATCCTCAAATTTTCCACATTTTACAAACATGGTAAGAAGTGTATTTGCTACAGATACTTCCGAGTAAAATCCAGTTTTAATTATGCATGCTCGACTTGCCATATTTTAAAATATGTTTGCCCTGTTTGAGGGTTGTTAGACTTGCACACAAACTTAGAACACTAATGAAAGTATACGCATTGGGTTTCATACCCAATCAATGCATTTGGCATAAGAATTTCAGCACATCCTCAACATACCCATTATGCTCGTACCTTGTAATCATTGTGTTCCATGAGATCAAATCTTGAGAACTCAATGTTTGAATTATTTTGTGGGCAATCTCTATGCCACTCGACACTATACCAATCAAGATTGTATGGTTCAAAATAGTAACAAAATGTTATAAAATAAATAAATATCAGAATTTCAATTACTTAAAGTTTTGAGTTGAGGTTTCAACATAGATTTTGGCTTACATCTAAAGAAAAACTTTGGCTTATGTTATCTCTTCCTCTACTCGCACTGAGATTGGAGTGAAGCCTAACATTTGGCTCTAAATGCACAAACTTGTATGTGCACTCTTTCACATATTTGGCATTTCCCTTCGAAATTGTAAGTCACACTAATCTTCATTTTTTACATTTTACACATCTCTTTTTTTTGGGATGTGCTGCTCAATCATCAAAATGAGGATTTCTCAAGGAATTATGGAGCTTCTACAATATTTGTGAAGATTTTTGAAAAACTTATGTGCGATTTTCATTGCATATCATGCCTTTTTGTAGGAAATTTTACTGAGAAATGAATGAATATCTCATTCATTCGAACAATAACATGTCACTATCTAGCATTCCTTAGAGAATCTTATAGTTTCCTAAAAGATAAAACTCTCCCTGCTAGTGTGGCCATCATAACGTATTTTGAAATATATGTGAATCTAGGTTATTTATCTGCAAACTCTCTATGTCATTTACAAGTCACGGCACAAAGGTTTTACAGAATTTGATAAGATGAAAGAAATATTTGTGCATTTGAAAACTCTCCATATTGCTTGGTTTTCTAGTAGTCTCTTTATTAAAAAAATTTAGCATTTATACAAATACTTTCCTCACGCCATGTTAGATTCTCAGCAGACTTACTCACACCATTTCTATTGCCATGAACCTTGGGTATTTTTTGAAAAAAATTAGTCTTAGTAATCACAATGTGACCTCTTTTTTAATGAAATTGATGCTATTGGAAACATTCAACTATTTGGAGTTTCTGGAATCTTCTCTGCTACTCCCAAACTGGTTGGGATCATTCACTAATGCATTTTTTTCCTTCATTTCATCAAAACATTGTTATGAAGAATAGAAAAAATGTTGTATATTGTTATTTGTGGTATCTTTCATTATAGTGGTATCTTTCAAGAACTAGTATCAACAAGCCATATAAATATATTTACTCTAACCTAACAAAAACTCTAATTTCAGCAAGTCCCTCTCTTATCCTTCCAAGTTATGTTATGGATGTCTCAATAAATGTTTTGCATTTCTAAAAATTGAATCCACATTATCAAAAAATTTAGTCAAAACACAACTATCAACATCCAATGATATTATAATTACAAAAAGAGCTTTCCTTAAAACTGTGGCATGGGCCACATTCTGATAGATTAACATCCATTCAGGTATGGTTGTCTATACGATATTAAACATAGATTTATTTTTAGTATTCATTATATCAAATATATTTTCAGAATCAAGTTGCAAAGGGAACAAATATGGGCCCTTAAAATAACTTTCCAGTTGTTCAAAACATAACTTCAAATGTACATAAATTTGGCCCAAAAGATCTGTGAGAGGTTCTAAAAATTTATTAAGAATATTATATTATTTCTCGATCTTTATACAAATACTTTCCTTATTTCATGTTGGATTCTCCGTAGACTTATTCACGCAATTTCAATTGCCATGAATCTTAGGTATTTTTGAAAAAAATAAAGCCTTAGTAATCTCAATCTAACCTCCCTTTTTTAATGAAATTGATGCTATTGGAAACATTCAACTATTTGGAGTTTTTAGAATCTTCTTTGCTACTCCCAAACTAATTTGAGATCCTTCATTTATGCATTTGTTTTCTTCATTTTATCATACCATTGTTATCAAGAGTAGAAAAGATGTCGTATACTATTATTTGGTGTATCTTTCATTATAGTTGCATTTTGTTTTATTCATTAGGCTTTTGGGCTTCATGATTCAAATTATGTGTTCATTATTTCTAGTTGAAAAGTACTTATATCTTATTGATGCTTTTGGTATTCTTCTAAGCCATGTTGACTATTAAGCAAAACATGATAGTTTTATTGCATCTAGAAACACTTGCACATATCTCTTAAAGGGTTTTTAAAAAATTTTATGACCTCCATGATCAAACTTAATGACATCATCTAAGATTTTCTTTTTAATGCTCTCCATAGAATTTGCCAGATGTTCAGGAAATAAGATGTTGAAGATTGTGTATCATAACACTGAACCTTCCGAACGATTCACCCTCCCCCACACCTAATACCTATTTTTTATATAAGTCGGTAATGGTAAGAATTGCAATACTACTAACATATGATATACAATGAAAATTCTCAAACAACCTTAATGATATAGCTATTTTATAAATGATACAATGACAATGATATCCATTGATAAGGAGAAATATTACCAACAATGTTTGTTATGCAAAAATATTAAAGGTCAAAGGGTTATAATCATCCAACAATTTTCTCTAGCAATGACAATAGTCACATAATAATTATTTATTTTAAAATCCAACTAGGCTTATTGACCGGTCTATTTTTTCCAATGCCCAAAAATGTTTGTTCTTCATTGAGAACCCAAGTCTTTTTACTCCTATAAATATCAAATTTCTTTTACAAACTTTCAATTTTTTGCTGAGAATACAAGACATAATATGTATTCATGTAAGATAGTAGAATTTGTATTTATTCATCTTCTAGACCATAGCTAGTTGGTGCCATATTCTTTATTTTCATCAAAGATAATCATAGGTGTGTAAATTTTAAACTACCTCCAATAGAAACAATTTGAAGTTTAATAACAATGTTTATGCTTAAAATCATTTTTACCATGGTGAGTCCATTTTATCGTTGTCTTTCTTGGGGTCATTCCCTCTTCTTCAAGCCTACTTTTCAAAAGTTTGTCAATGTGTTTAACAAGACCAAATGAAATGAAAGGAATTATTCAAGATTAGTTCATATCTCTTTCATCTCTTTTGTTTATTTGTTACTTATTTCCAGGTTAAATTGATGACTCCTATTAAAGATATAAGAATCAAAGTAGTCATTATTATGAAGACTAGGCTTATTTGTGTTCTTGGTATTATTCTTGCCCACCTTGCAATATACATAGCAACATCTACACAAGAAGATTGTCATATCACCATTTTAAGATAGAATTTTAATAATAATTAGATATAAAATGTTATTAAATAAATAATGATAATAATAAAGTTATATTTATAAAACTAGGAAATAATAATTATTTAATCTATTATTAATGAAATAATATTTAGTATGACATTTTAAATAATTTTTAAAAATAATTTTCAAAAAGTAAATATATAAATTAAATTAAATACAAGACACAATATTATAGAAAGTATGTTAACTTTCTAAATAGAATTTGATAATAAATAATAATTAACACAAATAAGTAAGTAAATATATAATATACAATAGAATAATATAAATTAACTAAATCTAATGAAAAGTCAAGAGAGATTTAACAAATAGACATGACTTCTTACAATTAAGATATAAAAGGGAGGAGAGTTTATTTTAGAGAAAAAAAAAAGGAGGAGAAGAGAGGAGTTCAAAAAGGAAAAATGGAAGAGGAAAGTAATATCATGAGGAAAATAAGGAAGTGACTTTTTGAAAAGGTGTGAATGATATTGAAAGGATGTGAACCTTCGAAAGGGTCATAATTATGAATAGTTGTGGCTCTTCAAAAATATTGTGATTATAAAGTATTGGAATTTTTCCAAAGGATTTTAGTTATGCAGTGTTGTAACTTTTCAAAAGGATTATAACTATGAAGTGTTGTGACTTTTCAAAAGATTTGCATTATGAAAGATTGTGACTCTTGGAAAAGAAGAAGGTAAGAAAGGTATGTTTATGGATTATATTTGTTTAATTATGTTTATGTGTTTATTTATATTAATGAATCATACCTATGGATAATATTGTGTTAACCTATGAGGTTAACACCATGATTATCAATGATACTCGTAGCAATTAACATACAAGATATTTAATATCTCTATTGTCTTCCATGGCCGAGTGTCAATATTGTAGCATGTGAGATAGCATGTGAGATATTTAAGATCTCCATTGTCTTCCATGGTTGAGTGTCCATATCGTAGCATGGAGCATGTGAGATATTTAAGATCTCCATTGTCCACCATGGCCAATAATCAACATAACATAATATTCTAAATTTGTCAACATATGCATATGTGAGTAGCCTTGGATAGAGGATGCCATCCAAGAAGAATCTTAAGGGGTGTGCTTCCGAGAAGACGGTGAAGTAGTTATGAGCTAGGAAGCCTAACTTGGAGACATTCTTAAGATTGGGGTTAACTTAGAGGGTAGAATAATATAGTTACTTTTATTATTATTATGATTTTAACATTTATTTTGTAGGTATTACTTGTCCCTAACTAACCCTATTAGTGGGGACATTACAAAGGTAGATGAGAGAGGCATAAGTGCCAAAGAGATGAAATTCCTTTTTATAAGCCAATTGTCCATTTTAACATGAGACAAATTGTCGTGATCAAATTCATATGAGTAGAGGAGTTTTCTTTAAACTATACAATATTCCTTTCACAAAGGAAGTATTCAAGATATGTTAAACATGAAGCTAAAAGAACAACTAGTGATGTTCCTTCATACCCTTGACCATAATTTGAGGAATCATAAGATTGCCCACAACTTTGGTCACTTAGGAGAGACAGTTAGTCGATACTTCCACAAGGTCTTAAAGGGTATCTTAACTCTTTATGTTGATTATCTAATACCCCCTAGTCCAAACACTCCTACAAAGATTGTTGGGAAGGATCATTGTGGTCCATACTTTAAGGTAAATCACCTAGTGACACATTTGTTTGCTTGAAATTTAATTTTATAACTACACATTTGAACATCTCATTGGTTATTTGAGGATTGTATTGGATCCACTGATGGATCCCATATACCACTTATTGCCAATGTGGAAATACAATATAAATATCACAATAGAAAAAGCCACTTATCACAAAATGTTATGGGTGTCTATTAATTTGATTATTAGTTTCAATACATTATTGTTGGTTAGGAAGGGTCTATTGTAGATAGACTTGCTCTAGCTTTGGCTCTCTCAAGATTAGATCCACCAGTAGTTCCCCCTAGTACATCAAATCATCTCGTAAATGGTTATATAGTGACATTTATGAGAAATGAGGCAATGTTATACAATAACGTTTATGAGAAATGAGGCAATGTTATAACAATAACATTTTTGTCCATTTGTTGTAGGAAATCTTTATTTAGTGGATGTTGGATATCTAAACGTACCAAGATTTATTTCCCCTTTTCAATCTACATGTTATCACCTAAAGGATTTTTCAAGAGAAAACCTAATAAACACTTTGTGGGAGTTATATAACCATAGACACTCCTCGCATAGGAATATAATCGAGTGTACATTTGGTATTTTGAAGCAATGTTTTCCTATCTTCAAGCATGCAACATCTTATCAAATCATGATACAAACTAAGCTTGTTTTGGCATGTTGCATTCTATATAACTAGATTACGATAAAGGATGGTGTTCCAACTGAAGTTGAAATTGATGATAATGATGATCGTAAAATGATAAATGTACCAGTACTTGAGACATATGGGATGAATTGGAAAGATAGACATGATTGGGGAAAATTTTGAGATGAGATAGCATGAAGAATGTGGGAAGACTATAGATCTCATGTGTATTTGTAAAAAATTAAACATAAACATTGCATTTGCAGCTTCATACTGATATGATATTTGTCTTATGGATATGAACTTATTATAATTGAATTTGATTACATATTTTTTATATTGTATCTATGATATTTTATCTTCTACCATATAGATCATTCATACTTGGTCAATATGATTGCTCAAAAGCTTATTTGAGTGTCTACTTTATCTCCAAAAATAACATATATATTTCTACTTTATTTATGATGTACATAATATCAACATAGGAGGAAATTTAGGAGTATTATTTCAATTTTGGACTATTGCTTGATTTTACTATTTGTATGAGTTATTTTATGATTTAGTCAAATGTTGTGCTTCTTGTTGTTGAATATTGAAGGCCAACAGACACATGAGTGTTTTTCCTCCGTTTATTGTGTCTCTTCAGCTAATCATTTGTGATCTATAAATGCTGATGGCATGTATTGCAAACTCATTCTACTTTCTCATCAATATAATTCCTCCGCTCTTAGTGTGGAAGTAGCCACAATTTCTGGTGAAGCACAATAAACATTTGTGTTTATGCATCTTGTTGTTCTGCATTTTTCTTTTGCATTCTTTATGAATTATAATTGGTATTAGAGCCTGCAATTGATTTTGGTGATCAAATTCCAAAGTCTTGGAGGAATCAAGAGTGCAAAAATTCTTGAGGAAGAATTTTAGTTTGTGGAAGGTACAAATGCTATCATTATTGGTCAAGTATCATCTTGCAATAGTAATCAAAGGTAAAGCGAAGAAGCCTACTACCATGATAGATGAGACTCAAACTAAAACTGATGAGAAAGCAATGGCAGACATTTTTCTATCACTGTCTAAGAATGTAATGTTCAATGGGAACAATGAAATAACAACAAAGGAGGTATGGGACAAGCTCCATAATATGTACCAAACAACATCTATTGTAAACAAAAATTTTATAATGAAGAAGCTTTACAAGTTGAACACGAGGGATGAAATAGTGATGTCGAATCACATAAATGAGTTAAATACTCTTTTATGTCAAGCACACTCCATTGGTATGCCTCAAGATGATGAAAATAAGTCAGTCTTCTTATTATATTCCCTACTACATAGCTTGGATGGTGTGGTAATAGCAGTCAACACTTTCGTTACCAGCAAAAACAAGCTAGTCTATGATGAGGTGGCCTCTACATTGCTTAGTGAAGAAATGAGGAGAACTAATAAAGAATCATCATACGATGGGCTAATGATGGTTGTATATGAGAAAATGTTAGTATGCTAATAGAAACCAAATTTAAATAAAGCTTCTACAAACTAAACAAAATTCATAAACTTCAAGATAGACTAAGATGAGCTCTTAATTGAGAATATGAGCCATTAATGGGCTCTCTCAATAAGAAGCTCTCTTGTTGAGTAGCTTTGTCTAAATAGATAGGATGTATGCTCAAGCTTTATGCTTCAAAAAGGGCTTCAATGGATGATTGTGGATTTTTGGTGTGGATAGATGGCTTTAGTATGGATTTGGCTCTCAAAATAGCATTATAACTTTACTTCATGGATTGTGTTTTTTTTGCAAAGGGGAAGGATCCAATTTATAGGCAAGAGGCTTGAGGGATTGAGGGCTAAGATGCAAGGATGGGAAAAAGCTTATGGAAGGCTCAGATTGCATGAGAGGAGAGCACATGGATTGTGCTTCCTTATAGCCAATCAAGGAGTGACACATGTCACATGGTGAGAGGATGGAGGAAAGGGCAAGAATGAGTCAACAAAGGAGGCTCAAGAGATAAAATCTTCATAAAGACCCTCATAATGACTTGTAAGAGCAATAAAAGGGCTTGTAAGAGTCATTTATGACCTAGTGGACTTCATAAAGTTTTATGGTTGAGATATTTTGAGGGTGATGAGAGCAAATTCGACTTGGGCTTGATTAGAAATGTTTTAAGCTTGTTTAGGCTTGTGCAAATGATTAGAGGATGGATTAGGATGGTTTAGGATTAGCTTAAGGATAGGCAAGTGGATGGCATTTAATGAGGGTGGGTGAAGGAAGAGATATTTGTTAACTTTGGCTTGGGTTAGTAAGTTTTAACCCATGTTTAGGGAATGTGACAAGGTTAGGAGGGGATTAGGATTAGGTTTAAAGACATCTTCTAGAAGAGTCTAGATTTTGGATGAGGATAAAGACTTTCTAGAATAGTCTAGAATTTCCTAGGATGAGGATGAAGACTTTCTAGAAGAGTCTAGAACTTCTTAGGATGAGGATAAATTAGATTTTTAGGAAATAAATAAAGTTTTATTTATTTCAAGGGTTTGGGTTGAGGAGATATTTATTAAAACTTTTTTAATAAATATGAGGATTAATATTTAATTTTAATTAAATATTTTGAGTTGGGGTTAGGGGTAGGAAATGATGAGATTAGCCTTTAATCGAAATTAAAGAAGGATTAGAAGATTTTGGAAGAGGTTATTGGTCATAAGGAAATTGGCCAACTTTTGGGATAAAAATAAATTTTTTATTTATTTTAGGATTTTTGGTCAATTTATTAATTAAATAATTAATAAATAAGAAAATAATGTTTAAATAAGATTTAAACATTTTTGGGAGGGATTTCTTAATTAAATATTTTTAATTAAGATAAAGGGATTTAATGGCATAAAAATTAATTAATTAATTAAATAATTAATTAATCAATAAATGATGATGTCATCAGGACTTTTTCAGAAAATAAAAGTACTTTATTTTCTAAAGATTTTTAGGTGTCTACATTTTGCCCCTCTTTGATGTGATGCCGCAAGTGGCATGGCATCAAAGATAAGAAAATAAGATGCCCAAGGCTAGAGCAGAAGAGGAGAGAATGGACTGTGAGATGCCCCCTCAAGAAGGCAGCGGGGAGAGAAAGTGAGGCTCGATGGCTTCTTGAAAAGTACAAGAATCTGGGATGAGCAAGGAGACTTAGATTGGCAAAGAGAAGAGGCTGAATTAGCTCAAACTCTCACTATGGGAGAATGATAAAGGAGAATCAGATGCACAAGAGGAAGCAAGCTTAAGACCTTAGGGAAGGTGGAGGATGAAGGAGCAGAGCGCTATAAAAAGGAATCCAGGATAGGGAGATGGATGAGGGGATTATAAAGCTGATGCAACAAGATTTCAAAGAGTCAGATTGGTGGAAGATGGGTTTCGGAGATCCCTAGGACTAGGATTGTGGATCTCGAAAGATGAGGCTTGGTGGGTTGATTTGGATTGGTGGATCCCTAAGACTAGGATTGTGGATCCCTAAAGCTAAGAGTGATGAGTGATTCAAAGAGATACTGATGCATAAGCTGGGGTAGGAGAGTCGAATGCTGGATATGGATGGGGGATAATGGAGATGAAGGAAAACCATTGAAGCTTTTTGAGCGGGGGGGATACTTCAAAGAGAAGTACCACCATGTAGTTGAGCACTAGATTTGCTATAGGACTGTTGGTTAATTGCCAAGGTTACCAAGAACATCAAGGCCTTTTCACCAACTGTCCAGAGGACTGACAAACTGACTCAAAACAAACACGCAAGGATTACCCCAGTATCACACATGAATCCCAGAGGAAGCAGTGTGGAAACGACACTGAGTAACCCACAAGCAAAAAAAAAAACAAGCAAAAGACATGATCAAGACCTTACGCTCGGATTGCCCCATTCACAGTATACCATGATATGGAAGATCGTGGCAACCTTGAGGAGGGAACAAGGAGATTGCTTGGAAAAGATACTTCAAGACCCAAAAGGGAAGATCCCAAATCAAAAGAAAGTGAAAATCCAAAAGAGAACCGTTTGCCAACGAGATGGGTAGGATGAGGTACTAACGGACCAAGATCAGACATGAGGAAAGCTATATCCTGCAAGGACCTATCGGAGAGCACCTAAGCTGTTGGATTTGGATGAGTGATGTGTCTGGCAAGCTGAACTAAGAAAGATAACACTTTGGTGACAAGAAATCTAGCTAAAGGATGCATTGGAATAGCTAACCAAGATGTGCAATGGGTGCAAGATGTTGATCAAGGACGAACTGACACGAACGCTGGATAGATGCAATTGTACTAAGCTAAAGAGGATGTACAAGCTAACAAACCAAGATATTTACAAGCTGAAGCTGACCAAGATAGTTACAAGCAGGTAAAAGCTCAGGATGAGAGGATAGCGGGATGGCTCAATGTTGTGCAAGATGCGAAAGCTAAGGGTGGGGTGATAGCGAAAGATATGGATTTGGCAGGATGCATCCAATGATGATGAGAGATTTTGTGACCAAGGATAGCTAGAGGAGCAGGATGAGATGGCTGGATAGGATGGTAGATAGCTAGGATTATGATGGATATAAAGAGATGACATTGGGTTTGCATGAGGATAGCCTAGAGCTAGATACCAATGACAAGGGAGGATGGACAAGACAAGATCTCCAAGGAATATAGTGCCCCCAATCAGAAGATAACATGCGGAAGGAGGTCTTATGATGGATGTGATAGGATTGAAGCTAGGATGGAAAAAGCTGAAGGGGCTAGGGAGATGGATGATAGCTGGGATGGTTGGTTGAAGCTACAGGAGATAAGTGGATGGTGTGAGATGGAAGATGGAGGGTGAAGGATAGGTGGATAGATTGGAAGATGGAGTTGGATGTCAAGAGATGACCAAAAGCATGAGGGTGATAGGCTAAGTTGGGGATGGCGGGATTACGCATGATGCTTGTTTGCCAAGTTTTCATCATGGTACTTGTCCAAGGCGCTTGAATTGCCAAGTTTTCACCAGTGGACGCTTTATTTTTCTTTTCTTTTTTGACTTTTTTGACTTTGGACTTAGCTGGAATGATTTTGGCTTTCTTCAGCTATTTTGGCTTTTTTTTGGGATTTTTCACTGGCTGTTGGAATGTTCAATTTTTTTGCTAGCCATTGGTACACCAGATGTGTGACTTATGCAATGGATCGGATTAGATGGGATTGATGGTAGGAGATGGAGGGATGAAAATGCTGGAAAGGAGCATGAGATGGGGATGCTTGCAAGAGCAACATTGGCACATGTTGGAACGGGTGTGAAAAGAGCATATGGGGGATAGATGGTAGATGCGGGTGTGATGGAGGATTTGTGGAAGCATGCTTGGGGATATAGGCACCCAAGATGGAGTTAGGAGATGGGGGACATGAGTCACTAGATGGGGGATTAGCAATGGTGGATGCCATTATGCATTGGGTTTCAACTTTTTTCTTGGGGATCCACATGGTTTTGGATTTTCTTTTCATAGGCTTTTGCATTGTTTTGCATTCTTTGATTGGATTTTGCCTTTTTGGAGTATGTATTTTAGAATAGACATATGATTGCCTAGGATGTGGATTTTTAGATTTATGCATTTTGAAGTTGGCATTCACATTGCTGTGGTAAGCTTTGGGAAGATGGTTAGGAGAAGCTTTGTGAGATGGAGAGGATATGAAAGAGCATGTAGGGGGATGATGATGGATGATGTGCCCTGATATGTGCCTTTGTTGATCTTGCATAGGAATGAATGGAATAGGATTTTTATGATGGCTAATAGGATGATGGAGGATGGTAGATTTTGGGACATAGGGACCCAAAATGGATTTAGCGGATGAAGGGGGGATATGGTAGGTTGTTTTGGGTTGCAAAGATGGTGGAGGGGGGATGTCATAAGATTTCTTGAAGGAGTGATGGGAGGCTGGCATGGTGGGCTTGGAGATAGGCTTGGTTTGGGGGTGTGGTGTACCAACACCTTTAGATGGTGAGCCTTTGGATACATATCCAAGACCATGAAATCCTAGATTTTTTTGTGCAATAATAGGCTCTCTGATTCCTTGCTCTTGTGGTCCTAAACCTTGACCTTGATAATGCCATCGATTGAGCATTTGAACAAGCTGAGGAAACTTTTTGCTTGCAGAAAATGGTAGAAGTGATTTATTAGGTGTATTGCAATGGGGAGATACTGTTCTTAATTCTTCTGCTGAGAGAGGGCCACCGTGGATGAATGTAAGTGAACCAAGAGGGTAGATTATAGATGGTGGAATAGCTTGGATAGCTGGTAAGATGGAAGCATGGAGCGGGGGAGATGGAAGGATAGGATCTTGATGTAGCTGGTGGGATGAAAAGATATCTTGTAGTGGAGGAGATATGGCTTGAGGTTTTGGAGATGGAGGAGATAGTGACTGCACTATGGATGGAAGACATGGTACGATGATATCTTCATTTATGCTTTGGGGGATGTCAACATGCTTTTGGGCAGGATCTTGATAGGATTGGTTTGGAGTGGATGGTGCGATAGGAGGTGAAGGGATGGATTCTTCAAAGGCAGTGAATGGATAGATGGGAGATTCAGTAGTGGAGATGGGTGAGTAGAAGATGGATGCATAAGGGTCATTACGAGAGATTTGGGAAATGCTTGGAGGTGATGTGGATAGGATTTGGAGGGATTTGACAGGTAGTGGGATTTTGATGCTTGCGGGAAGTGGAAGGATTTTAAGCAATTTGATGGATGGTATGGGGATGATAGCTATGGGAGATGGAGGTGATATTGTAGATGGGGAAGCTTCATCACTGACTACTTCACATGGTTGGATTAGATGACATGGCTTATCGACTGTTGTAGGCAACTTTTCTTGTATTTCCTCTAGGAGATTCCTTGGAGACTCGTGTGTCGAAGGTGGAGGTGGATTGACAGGAATAGCTAGTGTGATGGGGGTGGAAGATTGGAAGCTTGGTTGATGGGGTGATGGAGGGGAAGCTGGAATATCAGATGGCATGACTAGATAGTTTGGAATAACTCTTGGATTTTGGGGGATGCTTGGGGGAATGTTTCTAAGGCTTTCAATATACCCGTCATAGTCAACAAGATTTTCATCATCATTGGAATAGGAGGTGGCGGGAGCAAGGAAAATGCGACCAAAAACATCATGATAGGATTGGTACTTCATGCTTTGATGATGAGTTTGATGGGGATGGGGTCTTGCGTATGGATGAACACGGAAGCTCATGGTTGGATTTGGGTTAAGCACAGATTTTGGATTGGCTGATGAAAGATTTCCTAGGGAGAGTCAAAGCTATATGACAGACCTAAGGAGGATTGGCTGGAGATTTTTGTCTTTCCTGTGGATGGAAGACTTCAAGGGCATGCTGTCAAAAAGTGAGAGTTTTGCTTTCCAATGCGCTGGATTGGTGGAGATTGTGTCAACCTAAGAATAGACTAATGATCCTATGGGCATGACACGAGATTGATCACTTGTGGATCCCAACCTTTAGCTCAAGGTGATGAGGGATACAAGTGACAAAGCTGGATTACCCTAGACAATGCTCTGTCAAAGGGATAACCTTGGTGAGATTGGTTGATTGGTAGGATTGATTGGATAGCAAACTCTGGCAGAGTAACAACAACTCTTTAAAGGCTTGGATGATTTTGGATTGGGTTGCAAGCTGGCTGGGGGGATGATTTGGATGGACTTTGGATTTGGGATTTTTCTAAGGCAAAGAACTAGATAGATTCAGTTGCATCGGGGGAGCTTGGATGATTTTTTGATAAGGTAGTGACTACGCTAAGTATGCCTTGAGCTGGGAGATTTTTGCTTTTTTGGGATTTTGACCAAAGTTGGCAAACATTCATTCAAAAGCTATGAACAAACAAGCAGACAAAATTTTGGAGCAAGCATGTCAAACACACCAACATCCTAGGAAGCTTTCTACAAGGATGAAATTTGGTTTAGCTAGGGAGTCCTTGATATACGCAAGGTACGTGAGACCCAAATCCGTAGATGAAACCAAAAAGATGTCACACAGCCGAGAGGAGCGGTAACCCACTTCTCCTCTTTCACTTCTCAAGGGTATAAAGTTCCTTGAGGCTTAGCCCGAGTGACAAAATTTTGATCCCAAGAGAGGTGTCTTTGGATTCACCTCCCGATCTTTATACTCCGTCGGAACGCTGGAGTTGAGGTCGTCCCAAGGGGTGATGAAATCCCCAAGCAGGCCTCCTAAAAAGCTAAGACAAGATTTTGGATCCTAATCTTATGCACCCAAGATGGCCTCGAAAGACGACAAGGGGAGAGAAGACTTGGATGATCTTGGGCTAAAAAGCATGCTTGTTCTTTTACCAACTGACGCTTAAGTTTTCTGATCTAGACTTTGCAAGCACTCATGTTTAAGATACAATGTTTATTCCAACTTTGAAGCGTCGACAAAAATAAAATTGATCGAAGAATGCGAACAAGAAGAAGAGTTAAGGTCAACAAGAAGGTAAACCCGTGCGCCCGGAGGCCCTCCACGTCAAGTATCGATTGATTTTTCTTTAAGGCATTCAAGATTGAGTGTGAGTTTATTTTAAGCCCAAAACAAAGGTGTGTGAGATTCGATTTCAAGCGCGCGCCCGGAGGCTCTCCACATCAAGATTTGTCCAATTTTTATGCCCAAATGAAGTGTGAGCGAGATTAATGCACATTCAAGGAATTTTCTAACTTACAAAAACCACTAAAGACCCAAGTGAGTGGAGTTTGATCTTTGTGGAGCACTTAACACCCTCTTAGGTAGACCCATCCCCATAGATGGCGCTGAGATTGCAACCAATGGTTAAATTGATGGGTGATTAAAAAGGGTGAGTCCAACTACAAACTTACTCAAAGTGTCTTTATTAGTTTTTATAACTTAGAAGATTTCAAAAATGTGAATTTTTTTTATGCCCCAAAAGATGATTATTTGATCTATGGCATTCAAGATTGGATTTTGTTGTTTTAATCATGCATTCATAAAAAAAACAAACTTGATTTTAATCCATGGCACTCAAGAGTGATTTTAGCAACATGCATTTAAAGACAAGTGATTAAACATTCAAGTTTTTTCCTTTGAGCATTCAAGATTGAGATTTTGTGTGTTGTTTTAAGAGCTTTGAAGTGCTTTGTTTTGACCTTAGATCATTCAAGATTGTTTTGGACTCAAAAGTGAAAATGACTCTTTGGACTTTGGTTTTCATTCAAGATTTTGTGTTCTAGTTTGCATATTTTAAGCCCAAAAATGATATTCCTAGATTGTTTTGATGCATGAAAATCCTAAGAAACATTCAAGATTTTGCAATTGGAACAAATAACAAAGCTTTTAGGACAATTTTTGGCAACCATTTAGGACTCTTAGTTTTCATGAGATTTTTTAAAAGAACTTTAGTGTGCACTTAGTGTTGATTTTGAACCTTTTGAAATGGAAACTTGAAGTTCTTTTTAAATTCCCAAAAATGAAGTGTTCCTAATTTTGCATGAATGCATCTAAAACCTTGATGTTGCAAGGATGCAAATGATTAGATTGGTTTAGTTTCACTTGTTAAAAGATTTTTTCTTTCTTGCAAATTTTTAATTTTTCAATGGATTTAAGTATGATTTGGGGGTTCATTTTAAGCACTAAAAAGAAGTGTGTATGATTTTGCTTCCTTAAAAAAAAAATGGCCAAGATCTCCCATAAGAAGAAGAAGAAGAAGTAGATGGAATAAGAAGAATATAGACAAGAAGAGGAAGAAGAATTCCAAGTGCTTTGTCCACCTATAAGCTTGAAAAATCTGCAAATACTATGAGATAGACTATGAGTTCCTTTGTCTTCTTCATGCTCATGTGGACCTACAAAACCAATTTATACAATCCTACCAATCACAAAAACAAGAAAAATTAGCCAAAATCAGCAAATGACATACAAAACTTGAGTAAAAAAGCTAATGAAGATGACCCATGCGGGGTCCCACCGGGCGTGCCAAAATGTATATGAGCAATGTTAGTATGCTAATAGAAACCAAATTTAAATAAAGCTTCTACAAACTAAAAAAAATTCATAAACTTCAAGATAGACTAAGATGAGATCTCAATTGAAAATATGAGCCATTAATGGGCTCTCTCAATAAGAAGCTCTCTTGTTGAGTAGCTTTGTCTAAATAGATAGGATGTATGCTCAAGCTTTATGCTTCAAAAAGGGCTTCAATGGATGATTGTGGATTTTTGGTGTGGATAGATGGCTTTAGTATGGATTTGGCTCTCAAAATAGCATTATAACTTTACTTCATGGATTGTGTTTTTTTTGCAAAGGGGAAGGATCCAATTTATAGGCAAGAGGCTTGAGGGATTGAGGGCTAAGATGCAAGGATGGGAAAAAGCTTATGGAAGGCTCAGATTGCATGAGAGGAGAGCACATGGATTGTGCTTCCTTATAGCCAATCAAGGAGTGACACATGTCACATGGTGAGAGGATGGAGGAAAGGGCAAGAATGAGTCAACAAAGGAGGCTCAAGAGATAAAATCTTCATAAAGACCCTCATAATGACTTGTAAGAGCAATAAAAGGGCTTGTAAGAGTCATTTATGACCTAGTGGACTTCATAAAGTTTTATGGTTGAGATATTTTGAGGGTGATGAGAGCAAATTCGACTTGGGCTTGATTAGAAATGTTTTAAGCTTGTTTAGGCTTGTGCAAATGATTAGAGGATGGATTAGGATGGTTTAGGATTAGCTTAAGGATAGGCAAGTGGATGGCATTTAATGAGGGTGGGTGAAGGAAGAGATATTTGTTAACTTTGGCTTGGGTTAGTAAGTTTTAACCCATGTTTAGGGAATGTGACAAGGTTAGGAGGGGATTAGGATTAGGTTTAAAGACATCTTCTAGAAGAGTCTAGATTTTGGATGAGGATAAAGACTTTCTAGAATAGTCTAGAATTTCCTAGGATGAGGATGAAGACTTTCTAGAAGAGTCTAGAACTTCTTAGGATGAGGATAAATTAGATTTTTAGGAAATAAATAAAGTTTTATTTATTTCAAGGGTTTGGGTTGAGGAGATATTTATTAAAACTTTTTTAATAAATATGAGGATTAATATTTAATTTTAATTAAATATTTTGAGTTGGGGTTAGGGGTAGGAAATGATGAGATTAGCCTTTAATCGAAATTAAAGAAGGATTAGAAGATTTTGGAAGAGGTTATTGGTCATAAGGAAATTGGCCAACTTTTGGGATAAAAATAAATTTTTTATTTATTTTAGGATTTTTGGTCAATTTATTAATTAAATAATTAATAAATAAGAAAATAATGTTTAAATAAGATTTAAACATTTTTGGGAGGGATTTCTTAATTAAATATTTTTAATTAAGATAAAGGGATTTAATGGCATAAAAATTAATTAATTAATTAAATAATTAATTAATTAATAAATGATGATGTCATCAGGACTTTTTCAGAAAATAAAAGTACTTTATTTTCTAAAGATTTTTAGGTGTCTACAATGGTTACTATAGAAAATACAACAAGAACTTAACATAGAGGCAGAAATAACAACCAAAGGTCACAATCAACTAGAAGATCGTAGTCTCGAGGTAGACATAGTGGTTGTTAATTTTGTGGAAAGGTAGGTCATGTTAAAAAGGACTACAAAAAATATAAAAGAGCTCAAGAAAAGGTTTTAGAGAGTGGAGCAAACATCATTCATGATTAAAGTGATGGTGTTTTGTTTCTTACGACAAGTGACACAACTTCAAATTCATGGCTAATTGACTATGCGACTTCATTTCATGCATCTTCTTATAGCAAAGCCTTTACAAATTACAAGAAAGGTAAATTTGGGAATGTTTATTTGGGTGATAACAAACCTTGTGAAATTGTAGGAAAGGGTGATATTTTTTTATCAATAGAAGGCGCTCAATTATTGCTTCAAGAAGTTAGGCATGTTCCCAAATTGAAAAGAAATTTGATTTCTATCAATCAATTATATGCTTAAGGTTTTCTTACACTCCTCATGGACACATGGAAAATTACCAAGGGTTCCATGATTATTGCCAAAGGGGATAAAATTGGCAACCTATATGTTGTAGAAACTAATGATGAGGTGGGAGTTGCGATGATTATTGTAGACAACTATGCTACACTTTGGCATCAAAGATTAGGCCACATGAGCAAAAGGGGTTAGAGGTTATGCTTAATTGAGGGAAACTTTCGAGTCTCCAATCAGCAAATTTAGAATTCTATGAGCATTGTCTTCATGGGAAACAAAAATGTGTCATCTTTTTGAAGCATGGTCATGACAAGAAGACAACACCATTGGAGTTAGTGCACTCAGATGTCTTCAGTCCGATAGAGGTAACCTCTGATGGAGGTGCAAATTTCTTTATTTCCTTTCTTGATGATTGTACTTGATAGGTTTGGGTCTATATGATGTCTAGAAAGTCTAAAGTTTTCTCAAAATTAAAATTTTTTAAAGCTCTTGCTGAAAAATAGAGCAGGCACAAAATCAAATGTTTAAAACTAGATAATGGAGGTGAATTATGTTCATTGGAGTTTGATAATATTTGTGCAGATCAAGGTATTCAACGGGTGAAACTTGTGCCATTCACCCCTCAAGAAAATGGGGCAATGGAAAGACTAAATCAAACTATACTTGAGAAAGTTTGATGCATGCAATCTAATGCTAATTTAGGCAAAGAATTTTGGGCAGAGGGCTATAATATAGTAGTTCACTTGATTAATTGAAGTCCTTCATCTCATTTGGATTTTGGAATTCTAGAAGAGGAATAGCTAGGTAGAAGGATTTCCTACTTACATCTTCAAGTGTATGGGTTTCAAGCATTTGTTCATGTTCCTAAAGAAAATAGGAGCAAGTTGGATTCAAAATCACAGGAGTGTATCTTCATGGGCTATGGTGAAGGTCAGTTTGGATTTCAATTATGGGATCTTGCTACAAAGAAGATTGTGTAGAGTAGAGATGTGATCTTTAATAAGATGAAGTTTTTGGCTCTTCAACCAACACCATAGGAAAGAGTTATTAAAGATTTTATTCCTATTTCTTTCTTTAATGAGAATAATTCCTCATTAAATCCATAGTGGTATCCTATGGTATCTACTCCTACCTCAGTTTTAGCTCCATTTCCTAGTATCAATAGTGATTCATCTGAAAATATTACAATGTCTTCTTCTACTATGTTGGCAATAGTTCAAACAGAGACAATTTCTCTCATAAATCACTCAATACCCTACGAGCATATGGAGGGACATTGTTTTGATATAACCTTGCCCTTGCCTACTATGAATAGTCAAAATGTGGGTCATGTTGGTAATAATAACATTTTGGTAGATTTTTCACCCACATCCCTAACAAACAGGTCCACATAGCAAGTTAATGCTCCTACCCACGATGATACAAAATTGTTCTCAATTAATAAGACTCCTTTGTACACCTCTCACCTATGTGGAGCATCCACTCGGGCAACAAATATTATTGAACATGGTGTTGTAGACTATCAACGCTTACTTCCTTCTAGGTGGTTCCCTTCATACATGCCAAATGAAACCAATATTCATAGTGGATCTTGCATGGACACTCGTCGTTTGTAGAATACTATGGTAGATACGAGATGCAAGACATGGGATGTAGAACATGAGCTTAAAGGAGGCCATAGGATATAGAACATTGACAGTGGTCCATCTTATTCCCATAGTGGCACATTGGATGGTAACCATGAACCGGGGAGCAGTGGGGATCACGACAAGCACCATAGTCAACAAAGAATGTGTGCTCCTCCTTCAAAAGTTCCTACTCACAATGGCCAATTTTGGCAGTTTGGATAGCATTCCAGTTCTACTACTACCACTATCAGACAAAATAGAACTAGCATAGCACCTTCTATCCATCATGATCCTATGTTGAATACTAAGAAAGCTATGGGAGCCACTCAAGAGCATCGTATGTGAGGTTCCAATTTTCACCATTAGACTATAACATAGCATGGTAGATTGGTTGTTTCCCCACATAGTCCAAAAAATCTACGTCCCACCTATAGCATATAGAATAATCTAGGTGATTTGGTGCATAACTCTGGTCATCAAGTTCAACGGAGGATAGGAACATCTTCTCAGGGAAGTGATTATGAATATGTAAGAAGCCATTCTCAAAATACAAAACACATTCTAGACTTAAGGTGATCCATAAGGCAAAGATGGATGCCTGCCAAGTATTCAAATTATGAGTTACTTTACTTCGAGGAGGAAAGGCCTGAGATTTTAATCTCTGATCAAGTAGAGCAAGCTAATTTTAGAGATGCTTGCAAAAATACTAATAAAAATTAGTGGATGATTGCAATGGAAGAAGAGATGAACTCTCTTCATATCAATAAAACATGGGATTTAGTTCCACTTCCACCCAACCGAAAATCTCTTGAAAATTTGTTGGGTATATAAGGTGAAAGAGGAAGATGGTGGCAGAAAGAGGTACCGTGCTTGACTAGTTGTCAAAGGGTATGCTCAGAAAAAGGGACTAGATTTTGCAAAGATTTTCTCACTAGTTGTATAGATGACTACAATTTAGGCAATTTTGGGATTGGTAGCCATTTGGGATATTGAGCTCGAATAGCTTGAAGTCAAGACAACCTTTCTACATAGCAACATCAATGAGGAATTGTACATAGAACAACTTGAAGGTTTTGTCCAAAAGGGAAAAGAACATCTCTATTTCTGGTTGAAGTGGAGTTTGTATGGGCTCAAGCAAGCTCCAAGATAATGGTACATTAAGTTTGATCGGTTCATGGCCGAACACAACTTCACTAGCTGCAAATCAAATCTGTGTGTCTGCTATAACAAACTTCCTAGTGGTGAGTTTGTCATTCTCCTACTCTATGTTGATGACATGTTAGTTGCTATCCCTTCTCCACAAATAGTCAACAAGTTACATAAAGAGTTAGCTTCACAGTTTGCCATGAAAGATTTAGGGGAGGTCAAAAAGATTCTTGGGATGACTATCACTAGAGATAGATAAAAAAATCTGTTGACGTTGTCACAAAAATCATACATTGACAAAGATGTAGAGTAGTTTGGTACGGCTAAAGCTAAACACATTTCTATTCCTCTTGCTCCTCACTTCCGTATAAGTTTTGATTTGTGTCCCAAAACACAAGAAGAGAAGGATTCTATGCAAGATGTTCCTTATAAATTAGTGGTTGGTAGCATAATGTATGTTATGGTTTCTACACATCCCGACATTGCTCATGTAGTAGGAGTAGTTAGTAGATTCATGAGCAATCCTAGGAAGCCTCATTGGGAAATAGTAAAGTGGATATTGTGGTATCTCAAAGGTACTTTTGATTATGCATTATGTTTTGGTAGAAATCATGCTCAACTACAAGGATTCAATGATTCAGATCTTGCCGAAGGTCAAGAAAAATGCAGGTCTACTACTAGTTATGCTTTCATATTTGTCGAGGCTACCATTAATTGGGCCTCAAGACTACAATATTGTGTTGCACTTTCTTCTGCTGAAGCTGAATACTTGGCTCTTTCCATAGGAGCTAGAGAGACAATTTGGTTGCAATGCTTGTTTAACAATCTACATTGGCAACCAAATGACTATGTTTTATTTTTTTAAAGTCAAAGAGCAATTTTTATGGCTCACAATCATTCCTCTCAGTGACACTCCAAACATATTGACAAGCATGCTCACTATGTTCGCTATGTGGTAGAAGAAGGAAAACTAAAGGTTGCCAAAATTGATACCAAGATCAATCTAGTGGACATGTTGATGAAGGTTGTTGCCAAGGAGAAGTTTGAATGTGCCAAGACTTCTCTTGGCCTTGTTAAAAAGGAGTAGGTCAGCATGTAGATCAGGGGAATGGATAATTAGCTAGTGTATCTGTTGTCCTTAGGTGGGAGATTGTTGGATATTGAAGGCCAATAAAAACATGAGTGTTTTCCCTTCTTTTATTATGTCTCTTTAGCTGATCATTTTTTATCTATAAATGCTGATGGCATGTATTGTAGACTCATTGTATTTTGTCATCAATATAATTCCTCTGCTCTAAGTGTGGATGTAGCCATAATAAACATTTGAGTTTATGTGTCTTGTTGTTCTATATTTTTATTTTGCATTCTTTATTGATTTACACTTGTTTCTATGTGTTATTATTTTCTTATCCCTAGGCTATTAATTGAAATTATTTTCTTTTAATCACTGATTTGATTATTGATGCTAATTTTTAGTAACTACACTTATATGAGCTCTGCTAAAACATAACATTTTGGTTGTGCAAAAGTTCTGTTAGGGATTTGCTTTCATTTTTGTAGGTATCCAATCATTCTTCACTACCCAGACTCTGAAATAAAAATAATATATAAAGAGAGAGAGAGAGAGAGAGAGAGAGAGAGAGAGAGAGAGAGAGAGAGAGAGAGAGAGAGAGAGAGAGAGAGAGAGAGAGAGAGAGAGAGAGAGAGAGAGAGAGAGAGAGAGAGAGAGAGCTTGGTTTTTATTTTCTACAGAGCTAAGGAGAGTACCAAATTATTCTCTTATCTATAGTCAGATCCCTTGAGGTGAGAGACTCTATTTTTCTTTCATTTAGTCATTAATGTCATCATCTATATGCCTTATCTTCTTTGATTAACTAGACCCATTTCAAAACAAGATTGGAGATAATATTGTTTCCAAACTAAAGATAAGAGGAATTTAGCTTCTTTACACTGCTCTTTTCAATTTAAAAGGGCTTGGCGCCACAGTATTTGTGTGGCCTTAAGATATCGAATAGTATGCAAAAATAGGGATAGATTTTGTGAAGTTATCTATTAACTTAGTACCATCTTTGAAAAAAAATGGTGGAACCTTCATAATACTATCAAAAGGGTAGAATATGCAAATCTGCCAGCTTCAAAAAAAAAAAGATCACTCATAAACACAATTAAGGACAACCTACCAGTTTATATTGCATAGTCAAAATAATATCTTCACTAAGATAGGCTAGGGAATCTCTATATGATCTTGACACCATAGGAACTTGAGTTGTGGAAAAAGGTTTTAACCATGAAGTTCTTTTGTTTTAGCCATTGAGACCTAGGGGCAAGTAGGATAGGGTAGGAGGTTGATATCATAGAAACAAAAACCTTGACTAGGGTAGACTAGTTGGTTTTGGTCAACTTTAAGGATTCTAGTTGGTCATGTTACAAAAGACACTATTTGAGTTCTAAAACAAAACTAGTATTTGTCAAAGAAAGCACACAACCACCACAATGTTATGTTTCAGTAGAATTCATATAAGTGTAGCTACTAAAAATTAGCATAAATATTAATGTCCACTTGTGTCTCTACTTTATCTGCATATAACTATATAACTATAGCTACTAAACATTAGCATCAATGTTAATGTCTACTTGTGTTTCAACGAAAACTCATATAAATTGTAGCTACTATCATTGGATTTGATTTCTGATTTTAACATTGATTCTAATGTTTAGTAGATACAATTATATGAGTTATGCTAAAACATAATATTATGCTCTTTTCTATAATGAATAGTTGAGCAAATAGTATAGTAGCTACAAATTAGTGTCTTTTGTAAATACAATGTTTCAAAAAAACTCATATAACTCATATAACTCTATAATGAATGGTTGTGTACTAAGCATACATCTTAAGATGAGTGTACTTTGTAAATCTCTTTAATCACTCTGTGTATGTATCTACAATGCCTTATATGTTCCATCTTGCATCATTTATAATTGTAACTCTTTATAAACTCACTATGTTGGATGTCAACAAGATTTATCAACGTGAATATCATTCTTCATATTTACATTATTTTTCTTGTTGTGATTAAAAGTGCTTCCTTGTTTATATTAGTTTCTATCTTAAAATATTATCACTAATTTATCATACATATGTTGTTGCTCATTATCATGAAGCACTTCCTTATCTTTTCTTTTTCGATTAGGCTTTGCTCTTTCATAGTTGAGAATTCTTGGTTTTGAACTAGTTATATATACCATGTTGAGAATGTGTTTAACAAAGACTATTTGGTTTGGAACTCATTATGTTGATTTATAAAAAATAAGCTAATATACTTTGTATTTAGAATTGGTTATGCTGATTTATATGCCCAATGTGATTGAATTTTGGTCAATAGCATGGATGGAGAAATAGATGCAACCCATGTACCTCCTTGTGCGAGAAGGTATTATGGACCCATGAAATGGAACACAAGTATATTGAATTTCTCTAGGAGCAAGTCCTCAATAAAAAAGGAGATGAGGGATTTCGAAAAGAGGCATGTATCGCAAATGAAAAGAAGTTCAACGTGGACTTAAACTTGCATGTGTCAAAATGATGGGGACACAACCCAAGAACAAAATGGACACAACAGAAAAGGGAAATTATATTAATTGAGAAAATAAGCTAGTACAAATAGTACAAAGAAAATAAACTTCAGAACATGCCCTAAGGGCTTACAATAGCATAAATCTGGAGAATATTTCTCCTTTTAGCACCTCCTCTCAAACTCCACTCCGAACTTCCCTTTACAATGCCAGAAATCTCCTTAAATAGACCCCGGAGGGTTAAGGACTAGAGTACATTCTATAAAGTGCTATTAGGCATCCACCGATGAAATAGAAGGTTCTGAAAGCTGCGTTAGAAGTCGGTGCAAATCTAGAAGAATCCAGAAACGGTAATCGAACTTTCGAGAGGCATAACTTTTGAACCGTAGCTTCGATTGACGAGCCGTTTACATTTTCAGAAAGCTCTCGAAGCGCTCTATAGCCCTATGGACAGCTTTTCTCGTCCCCCATTTTTTGACCCTTTTCGAGGTCATTTAATTCCCCAAACCTGACTTTGAAGCATTCTTAGGAGGTCTCCAAAACCCAAAAAACTGCAATGACTTTCAAACCGTGGGGCCTATTGACCTGATTCTTTTTCAGGTATGCTCTAAATCATGATTACATTTATCTAGCCAATTCACACCTTCTAGTTTCCTGAAATGATGGGCCAAATACATGCTCCTATTTTTTTTGAGATTTTCAAATGCACTGATAGTTGAAACCTTTATTTGAGCCAAATGGGTATCCAAAAATGTAAAGACATGAAACAGAAACTAAGTCTAAGTACATTTTTTTTTTGGGTGACATAGGATTGCCCTTATACCTCTAGATGCTCCTGCATCAGACACCCAGGGTAGATTGAAAAGTGACCCTGTCACTTTATGGATGGTAGAGGAAATCCCAAATGGGAAACCTCAATTGCTGAAATCCAAGTTGAGTCCTCGATCGGCCGTCCTTTCCATTTGACCAAATACTCTTCATAATGCCTATTTTTGGTACTCCTACCCACACGATGATCTAGAATGTCTTCTATCTCCTCCTTCTTAGAAGCAGGAATTGGACATGGCTCTAAAACCAGCTCCTCATCTACACCATCATCATGATACTCTGTTAAATCTGCAATGTTGAAAATGGGAGAAATGTGAATACCATCTAGCAACTCCACCTCATATGCATTTCCTGAGTTATGTTTCTTCAAAACTTTGCAAGGGCCAAATTTCTTCATTTTCAGCTTGTTGTAAGTACCAACTAGAAATCTTTCTTTTCGTAAGTGCACCATGACTAGATCCCCTACTTGGAATTCCTTATGTCTTCTCCTTTGATCAGCCCTAGCTTTATACTCTTGATTCATCTTGATAATGTGTGCTTGAACCTCCTCATGTAGACGCTTGATGTGTTCAGCAAATTCCTCAGCTTCAACACTTGTCCTCTCCCCTTGTTCTATCTTCCTCAATTCTGGTGTAGTCCTTGGGCTATTCCCATATACAATTTGAAATGGTGATTTTCTAGTACTCCTATTTATAGAGTTATTATAAGCAAAATCTACCTGTGGTAGAATCAAATCCCACCCCTTGGGCTTATCTCCAACTAAACATCTCAACAAATTACCCAGACTTCTGTTTACCACTTTTGTTTGGCCGTCAGTTTGTGGGTGATGTGTGGAACTGAATTTCAAGTCTGTTCTCAACTTTTTCTATAATGTCCTCCAGAAATACCCCACAAATTTAGTATCTCTATCAGAAACTATACTCCTTGGAAGACCATGTAGTCTTACCACCTCTTTGAAAAATAAGTCTGCAATATGGACAGCATCATGAGTTTTGTGGCATGGAATGAAATGTACCATTTTGGAGAACCTATCAACCACCACGAATACTGAGTCATTACCCCTTTGTGTCCTTGGCAATCCAAGAACAAAATCCATACTTATGTCCTCCCATGGCCTTGATGGAATAGGAAACGACTGATATAAACCAGTATTGTGACTAAACCCCTTAGCAACTTCATAAACCTGGCAACTCTGTACAAACTTCTTCACATCTTGTGAAATTTGAGGCCAAAAATAATGTTCTCTAAGAATGGAAATGGTCTTATCTTGACCAAAATGTCCTGCCATCCCCGCACTGTGTTTCTCCTTAATCAGATTTTCCCTCATGGAACTCCTTGGAATGCACAATTGACTACCTTTGAACAACATGCCATCCTGAATCAAATAGTCTAACCACTTGGTTCTATCTACAACAACAGGCTCTTTACAAGCTTTCCATGCTTCAGCAAAATCAGGATCCTCAGGGTACAAATTCTTGAGTTCATCAAACCCAACTACTTCAACCTGCATTACTGTAAGCAGTGACTGTCTCCTACTTAGTGCATCTGGAACCCTGTTAGATTTTCCACTTCTATGCTTCAACACAAATGTATAACTCTGCAAGAATTCTACCCACTTCATATGCCTCTGATTCAATTTACCTTGGCTATTTTGGAACTATAATGCCTAATGATCAGTATACAAAACAAATTCCTTTGGCAATAAATAGTGCCTCCATTTCTTTAAGGCCTGAACTATTGCATAGAACTCTTGATCATAAAAAGAATACTTCTTCTTTGCATCATTCAATTTTTCACTAAAATATGCAATAGGCTTACCTTCTTGGCTTAATACAGCCCCAATAGCGCTGCCACTAGCATCACAATCCACCTGGAACACTTTTCTAAAATCTGGAAGTGCCAACACAGGCTATTCTGTCACCTTCTTCTTCAGCAATTCAAAACTTCTTGCAACTGCTGCAATCCATTTGAACTCTTTTCTATCCCCTCTTATTGTATCAGTTAGGGGTGCACATATGCCACTGAAATTCTTAATAAACTTCATGTAAAAACTAACCAGACCATGAAATGATCTTACCTCAGTAGTAGACCTTGGAGTAGGCCATTCCAAGATGGCTTTTACCTTCTCTGGATCCATTTTGAGACCTTCAAGTGATATAACAATTCCCAAATAGACTAACTACCTTTTTGCAAAGACACACTTCTTTAGATTAATTAATAGTTTCTCTTCCCTTAGCCTTTCAAGGACACTACGAATATGCAGTAAATGTTCTTCCAAAGTCTTGCTGAAAATTAAAATATCATCCAAATAGACAATAACAAATTTTCCCAAGAACTTCTTAAGTACCTCATTCATGAGCCGCATGAAGGTGCTTGGGGCATTCGTCAATCCAAAGGGCATGACTAACCACTCATAAAGACCCTCCTTGGTCTTGAAGGCTATTTTCCACTCATCTCCTTCTCGAATCCGTATCTGGCGATAACCACTCTTCAGATCTATCTTTGTGAAGTACTGAGCTCCACTCAAGCAGTCCATAATATCATCCATCCTTGGCAAAGGAAATTGGTACTTGATGGTGATCCTATTTATAGCTCAAGAATCTATACACATCCTCCACTCTCCATCCTTCTTTGGTGCGAGTACTGCAGGTACTGCACATGGACTTAGGCTCTCTTGAATTGAGCCCTTCCTCAACAGCTCCTGAACCTGACTATTTAGCTCCTCTGTTTTAGTAGGAGTCATCCTGTGAGCAACCTTGTTAGGAAAACTAGTTCCTGGAATCAGATCTATCTGATGACTGATTTGCCTTACTGGTGGCAATCCATTTGGAACATTATCAGAGATAATATCTCCAAATTCCCCTAGTAAATCTGAAACTTCAAATGGTATTTCACTACTACCTTCTTTATCTTTCCTAGGAATCAAAGCATAGCACATATGCTAATGTTTCATACCATCTAAAAACTTCCTTCCATCAAAAAGACAAATCCTAGCACTGCTACATACCTTTTCACCTTCCTTTTTCATGGGCTTCAATTTGTGGCGAACTCCATCCTTTGTCAGAGAGTATGTGTTTGCATGTCCATCATGTATTGCATGTCTATCAAACTGCCATGGTCTACCCAACAATAGATGGCAAACATCCATCGAAATAACATCACAAAGAACTTCATCATGGTAACTCCCAGTTTTGAATTTCACTAAACATTGTTCACTTACCAGGACCTTATGATCATCTTTTACCCAAGAAATCCGATAGGGTTGGGGATGTTTCTCCCTCTTGAGCTTTAGCTTAGAGACCATCTCTTCTGATACCAAGTTATCAGTGCTACCACCATCAATGATCACGTCATAACATTTATCCTTAGACTTGCATCTGGTACGAAACAAACTCCTTCGTTGTCCTGGTTCATTCTCACCACTTAGTAGGACTCTTTCATTTACCAAGGTCTCTTCTCTTTCTGAATCCTCTGAATGTGATGATTGTCCATCCTCATCCACATGAGCAACCCTAGCTTGGCCCTCAGCTCTCCTATCTGTCCTTCCTTGTCATTGAGGGCATTCAAAGGAACGATGACCTTCTTCATTGCAATGGAAAAAGGTACCATGAAAGCCTCCTCTTCCTTGTCCACCTCCTCTACCTCTTTCTCTTTGATTTCCAAATACTTGCTCATGGGAGCGGTTGAAACCCTCATTCCTCTGGTTTCTGGTAGTACCCACATCTTCATTTTTCTTTTGGGTTTCATTGCGGCCTCCAGATGATCTACCGCTTCCCCTTCCTCCTTGACCGTGCCCTCTTTGTCTTCCTTCAAACCTTTTATTCAGCTTCTCTTCAACTCGTAGGGCAAACTGGTATGCCTCTTCAACGCTGGTCATTCTTACCAGACTTAATTCCTCTTGGATGCTAGGTCACAACCCACTGATATAATGAGCAACCTTCTCCTTATTTGCTTCTACATCCCCTGCTCTAATCAAGAGTCGGTAAAACTCCTCTGTATATTCTTGGACTGATCTTCCTGCTTGCTTTAACCCATGCATCTTCTTAAACAGATCAAGCTCATAGTCCACAAGAATGAACTGCTTCTTCAATTTGTCCACCATGCGATCCCATCTTGTGATCTTCTCCTTTCCTCTTCTAAGTCTTTCCAGTTGAACCTCTTGCCACTAGATTTTGGCATGGCCTTTCAGTTTGGCCTTTGCAAATTTAACCCTATCTCGGTCCCTTATATCATCATACTCAAAGTATTCCTCCAGTTCATTGATCCAATCGATCAACTCATCTGGTTTCAGATTTCCTAAAAATATACCCACTTCAATTGTAGGTCTTTTCCCAAACTTAGTAATGGCCCTAAAAAGCCTTTCCTCTACTCGTCAACTTCCTCTTCTGGTCCCATTACTTCCTCTTCATTGTCATCCTCACTATTGTCACCTATAGCAACATTTGCTCCCCTACGAAGCTCCTCTTGCAATGCTTGTACCTGCCTCTGGAGGGCTCTAACCTCCTCAGGATCAATAGCACTGGCCCTTCCACCACACTCTCTTCATGGAGGCATATTCTTAACTCAAACCCACAACCACATAGTCCTGGTGCAAACTGCCTCACAGTCGGTGTTCTATCTACACACTTAGGAAAACCCGCTCTAATACCACTTGATGGGGACACAACCCAAGAACAGAATGGACACAACAGAAAAGGGAAATTATATTAATTGAGAAACTAAGCTAGTACAAATAGTACAGAGAAAATAAACTTTAGAACATGCCCTAAGGGCTTACAATAGCATAAATCTGGAGAATATTTCTCCTTTTAGCACCTCCTCTCAAACTCCACTCCGAACTACCTTTTACAATGTTAGAAATCTCCTTAAATAGACCCCGGAGGGTTAAGGACTAGGAGTACATTCTAGAAAGTGCTAGTAGGCATCCACCGACGAAATAGAAGGTTTCGGAAGCTACGTTAAAAGTCAGTGCAAATCTAGAAGAATCCAGAAACGGTAACCTAACTTCTGGGAGGCATAACTTTTGAACCGTAGCTCCGATTGATGAACCGTTTACATTTTCAGAAAGCTCTCGAAGTGCTCTATAGCCCTATGGATAGCTTTGCTCATCCCCCATTTTTTGACCCTTTTTGAGGTCATTTAATGCCCCAAACCTAACTTTGAAGCATTCTTAGGAGGTCTCCAAAACCCGAAAAATTGCAATAACTTTCAAACCGTGGGGCCTATTGACCTGATTCTTTTTTTGGAATGCTCTAAATCATGATTACATTCATCTGGCCAATTCACACCTTCTAGTTTACTGAAATGATGGCCCAAATACATGCTCCAATTTTTTTTGAGATTTTCAAACGCACTGATAGTTGAACTATGAGAGTTGGAACCTTTATTTGAGGCAAATGGGTATCCAAAAATGTAAAGACATGAAATAGAAACTAAGTCTAAGTACATTTTTTTTTGGGTGACATAGGATTGCCCTTATACCTCTGGATGCTCTTGCATCACAAAAGGATAATTTCAAAAAAAAATTGAAAACATGGAAGATTGGCTATAAAATTATGAAATTTTTGAAATATACAAATGGTTTTGCATGAAACAAGGCCACTCAGTGTATGGATGTCAAAGAGAGTGTATGGGATGAGCTTCTCGAGGTAAAATGCTCTTTTAAATTCATATGATTTAAAGTATAAGTTATTTGATAAAGTATTTAATGAAAGACGATAAGTTAATTAATTCATTATGCCAACATGCAAAGAAAAGATTTCAAAAATGAAAAAGTTGATAAGAGGCATTTGTTTCATTACTTCAATGAGTTATTCTCCATTGTGGGGAATGACATAGCTGAGGGCATGATAGCTAAAACAATGCATGAGACTGAAGAAGAGCACCTCATGGATGAAGCAATTGATCTATATTATGATGGGGATTTTTATATACCAATGGATAGTGCTATTGATTTGGATTATGACATGAATCCTTCCAATCAAAGTAGTGCAATCAACAACAATTTTTATCACCATCATCATCAAGAAAAGAAAAGAGGAAGAAGGCCATCGTGGTTGGTTCGATGGATTTCATGTCTAAAGCCACCAATAGCTTAAATGTTGGTCTTAAGAAAACTCAAAATATCAGAATGGATGAAGGGCATTTAGATTCAGTTTATGATAAAGTGTATGATGCCCTCAAATGCATTCTTGATCTTACTGAAGATAACATGTTAGAGGCATATGATAGTTTTTTTCTGAAAAGCGCTAGAGCCAAAGGGTTCTTAAGAATGAATAAAGGGGAGAGAGAGAAATATATATGACTGAAGTTTGGATGACTATAGATTGAACATATCATAAAACTCTTGAGACTTAGTTTTACCATTTAACTTGAATGTTTTGATATGACATCTCTATTGGTTGTCACACTCCACCACTCTTGCTTTCCTTTCTTTAATAGTATTGCATTAAACTGATGACATATAAATATATTTCCTATTCTATGTATTCTTCTCTTTAGCAATCTTAATTTATTGCATGGTTGTTCATTTTGTCTATGAATGTGTTTACCATTATAACTTCAATGTTTTGTCATGAATATATTCACCAAGAGTTCCCCATCCATGCATGATTGAACTATGTTCAAGGGATGTATATTGTTGCACTAGTTTTGTAAGTAGTGATACCACCTAATACCCCTATCCCTACCCTTTTAAGTTGTCCAAGTTTCATTAGAAAGATGGCAAAGATACTTGTGAAAAGATGAATATGATAGTATATGACTAAAAACATTCAAGTTGGTAAAACAAGCTTAGAATCAATGATATGGCAGTTCATAATAGTCAAGCTAAGTACCAAATCATTATTTTAAGAGAAAACACTACCCTACTATGAGATGCACTTTTACGCTCCTAGAAAAGATATCTATTGCAACCTATAACTATAAATTCCATGTATCAAGGAAACTTATTCAATATGCACAAGTTGTTTATAATAAAAAATTCAAACCATGTAAACCTGGTCATCGGGTTATAAAAACCAACCACTAGCACATAAAGAAGAATTATTTCTTCAAATGAGGGGAACAATAATAAACATTAGAGTTGGGATGCCTTGCTTCAACATGCTCTGTGCATTCCACTTCTAATGTTGTGCAAATGAATGTTTACATGCAAACCTTGCACTACAAAAGATCATATATAAAATAATCACTATACCAACCTAAAACATAAGGAAAACCATACAGAATGAAACCAAAAAAATATAAAATAAGTATTGATTGGATGAGGAATGGGATTCAAAGGAATGAAAAGAGTAAAAATAAAAAATTGAAACTCAAACTATATCTCTATAATGCATTATCATAATAAGGATCCTATTATGCATTACACAATTTCAAATATCTAGAATTTAGTCAATTCCTTGAAATACCATTGCTTAAAAAATATACATGTTCACACAAAGCATAGTCTCAACACTCATGTATAATATTAATGGTGTATGTGTATTCAATTGATTTTTAAATAGGTTTATTTAATTTGGACTATGTGATTTATTATAATTTTCATTATTCTAATGTAATAATTGAAATTGCAATATTTATAATAGGTTGATGGCTTTGCTGAATGTACAAATGTGTTGATGTGGTGTCACGTGCTTGTTAAAGACATCCAACACATAGACTAATCCTAGGCATCAATTTTGATGTTGTCCAAATAGAAAAAGGTGGTTAATATATTGTTTAAGAATATTGTATGAAGGTAAGCATTTTGTAAGAACTAATGAAGATTTGGTATTGTAGGGAAATGATAGATGTAGACACTTTAACTAGGTCGATGATGCCCCAACTACAATTGTACAACATGTTGAAGAAATCAAAAGCAAGTTATGTAAGGCTTGAGAGGTGGATAGGGACATGGTTGCTTCTATGGAAACGGCATAAATTATCTTTATACAATGCCTAATTTGCATTATGTTTGGACTTCTATGTTGGCACAATATGCGAAAGAGTGCATAAAATTATGATTTTGTATATAGATTGACTTCTTTGTTTGAACCATAATTGGACCATATGTGGATATGTGTTTAGTTATGACTTCAATGATGTAACTTGTCTATGGATTTGTAACCTTACATTGGACAATTTTTTAGTAATATCGTGATGTAATGTGTTTTTGTATAATACATATTAATAATAAAACTAACATGTTTTTTGTTTATATGCTATTTTTGTATGATAAATATTAATATAAAAGTACCCATTTTAATTTTGTTTATAATTCATTTTTGTATGAAAATGTCTTTTAAAAAAATTAAGTTGAATTACAATTTTGTACACATATGTTTATGCCAAATTTATAGTAACATTGGAAATACTTTTTTATTTTAACTACTTTTTCTAATTGTTGAGTTGTCATTTTACATGATGCTTAACGACAAAAATCCTTTCGAGCTCCTCTCTTGAAAAGTTAATCTGGAGATCAACTCCAAGGTTTTGAGTGATCTTGTGACCTACTGGAATTTTCTCAATTGAAGATAAATATATTTGTGCACAGGGAGGGAGGCCTTTGCTGGTCCTAACCAATTTGGATAAGATATCTAATTTTGTTGTTTCCAATAGTAACCACAAAAGAATATTTTTTTTTGTATTTTATGTTCTATAATGAAATTAAATTTTAATAGTGTAGCTATATGAATTCCTAATTTAACCAAGGGTTAGCAAAGAAAATAACAAAGATAAGGTAATGAGAGATGCAAATAAAAAAGATAAGGTAACAAGAGATGAAAGAAAATAAATTGAAAGGGAAAATTCTAACAGACATAAACTACGGTAACAACACATCTACGAGTTAAATCACTAAAAAGATCAAGTAGGAAAGCAATGAAAATAGGAGCAACGCTTCCTAAAATCCACTGATACAATCATCAATGGGAACTTAGCAAAAACTAAAATATGTTTTACCTCTCATCAAATCACAAGGCCATGAAAAGTGCACTTATGCAAGACACAAAGCTATGTAGGAACAATAGGGTGATCTCTTCTCCAACTTAGTATGTTAGTGAAATTCGTTAGTTACACATAGCAAACACCAAAACTAAAAGATTGCATGATGAAATCAACACAAAAAAACCATTGTCTCCATTATTATCATGAATAAGAATCCACAAAAAACAACTCACTCCAGCAAGAATAACTACACTGAGAATGAGAACACCAATAGCATCTATTATTGCATCAAAATAAGAACTTGGAATACACATTACATTCCTAAATTTATAAGAAAGCATCTCCTCAATTTGTGTTGAGAGTGAGAGATCCCTTTATGCAATCACATGCTTCTAAACTAATAAAAGATATATATTTATGTACAAACTTACTCTCTAAATAGTGCTAGGACTCCACCCTTTTTTATATCAATTAATGGGTGCATGAGCCTTTACATGTCTTAAAACAAAGAAAGAAATAGTAGATAAGAAGAAGGAAGATGTAAGAGGATATGGGAGTCACTGGAAGCAATGGAAGCTTAGCCTTCTCTACATGTTTCTAGGAGTTAAAATATCATCAAAATGTGTTTTTGGTGTGTGGAAAGCTCAAAATTTAGAACTAGCAGTTACTGTCGATGCACCTCTGACTTCTTCAAAAAAATTGGTGCACCTTTGGATCAAGTTCAAAAAATCCAAAATTTTCTCAAGTGTCAAAACTGAATTTTAGCTTATGGGTTTTCTTCCCCTTTATACCAGGGTGATGTTTGGATGTTTGCTCTTGAATTTCTCTATAATCTTTGTCACTTGGGAAGCTTCCAGTAAATATAATGTCTTATACTTATGCCTAACTATTTGTTGATAGTTACTGACATCCATCCAAATTTCCATAAAATCATCAAGTTTGCTATCAAGTTTCAACAATACCTCTTCATTCTTGAATGCTTGCTTAATATCTTCATCAAATGAAGCATCCTTGAAAGTTCTTTGAAATTGTTCAACCTTGCTTGCACTAACTTGAGCTTTGTCTTTGACTCATCTTCAAAAATCTCCATAGAAATAGCATTGTAATATCTATCTGCCTCCAAAATCTGATTTTGAGACTAGTCTTTCAACTTCTAAATATCTTCATGAAGTTCTTCCATGACCTTATTTTTGGCAACTATATTCTTGATTCAACCTTTAAGCTTATCAATCTCATCAATTGTATACACTTTCGTGAGTGTATGATACCTTTGACATTTTATTCTTTGAAGTTCTTAGAGGTCTTTCCCCCAAGTATGTACAGGTCATCCTTAAGCCCAAAATCCTTGTCTACTATAGATACCAGTTTCTCTACATTAGACTGAACATTATGCAACACGTTCAAATTAGCATGTATTACTTCCACACCTTTCTTCTCAAAAATTTCATGCCATTACTAACAAGCTTCTAAAAATGAATCAACTTGGACACTCCCCTTATCTCTCCTTTTGGATGTTATAGTGAAAGTAATTTTTAGGTGATCTTGGTCCAACAAGTGTACGATTCCATGTATATAGCCTCTTAGATGCCCATTCTCTATGCACAACTTTATCAACTCGTTCTCAGTTATATCTAATTTCTTGAATACCTCCTTGATGCCTATAGTGATCATTACTTTAGTTGTATCTACTATGGGTTTTCCTAATAGGACTTCTTTTATTTAATAGTCCTTAGAGTCAAATCTTTGGTTTCAACATGTGGAGGAGGTATCTCTATATGAGCAAGTAAGTCCTGATCTCTATTCTTCATTATGAATGTTAATTGTTGTACATCACCAAAGGTGGCTCAAGCCTCTTGATGGCTTCTACTAGTGCATCCATAATCTCCTCTTCATTCAAGTTCAGTTGTCACTTCTGTTGAGACATAACTTCTCTCTTTAGCCAAGCTAGTGCAATGTCCATAGGAGATAAGTATTTGGTTGAAGAGGAGGTTTTCTCTGTAGGCCTTTTCCCTTATCTCTCCTTTTTGAAGTCTTCTCCTTTATAAAGAGATCTACATTTGGTGTCCCTATATCCATTGTATCCAAAGTTCTCACCTCTATATCCTAAGAAGTTTGTTGAGGTTCTTTAGGTATTCGTCCCTCCTTGGATAGTTCATCAGCTAGCCTCTGTTCAGGCTCTTCTTCACACATTGCTCGCTCTTCTTTAGTGACTAGAGGGAGAGGAGTGGCTAACCCTTTGTCTAGAAATGACAAGTCCTGATATGGTGGTGGTGAGGTACCTAGAGATCCTTGTGGAAGAGGTGGTATTTGGTTCCAATCCTCTCCCAAAGGTTGATTCTTGGGTGTATCTCATATCTTATCACCCACCAATATAGTCCCTACTAGCATAAAATTGAAATCAAACATTTGGAAAATGTTTTTTTTCTTTCCCCTCTTTCTCATCCATCCACTATTATTGCTCATCTTTTGAAGTTGTGACCTCAATAGGTTGTCTCAGAATTGATGGTGGTGTAATGGTAGAGCTTCTTCTTTTCTCTTCTTGAGTAGCACTAGCCAAGAGTGTTCTTTGATTTAACAGGAGATTATCTTCTTCATTTGCCTCAAGGATGGTTTTCGAGACTAAAGGAATAGGTATCACCTTTCTTTGTATCTTTTTCCTCCTAGTCCTTTTGATTATAGGTTTAACCCTAGCTTTCTTAGTGGCTAATAGAGAGGCTTCTTCTTTTTCAAGTGGTTATACCTCTTGTGCTTCCTATTTTGGTTGTTGTTCTTGTTCCTATTCCTATTCCAGTAGGGACACTTGTGTGGTATCTTGAGCTTGAGCATATTCTTCATTTTGAGGCTCTATGGTCTTAGGTGCTTGTGCTACCTTTGGGGCTTGTGGTTGTTCAACTTTGGACTCGTCTTGCTTGGGAGAATCTCTTTTCCTCTTGTTCTTCCCTTTGTTTGCCCTGAAGTAACCAACTTCCCTATCATGTTTGTATACCATTTCTGGCTTAGCTAGAGATTGCACAAGGAAAGTTGGTACTATCACATTTGCATCTTTACCCTTAACCATGTTATAGCCTGAAACTAGATCCAGCTTAAAATGACTTTTGATTAATTCTCTTGTCAATTGGATGATATGCCTTGCCCTATGACTTATATCTACATTCTCTTCCCTGATAATCTTGGCATTCATGATTGGCCTGTTGAATATCTTGTCATGATTGTACAAGGGATATAAGACATCTTGAGTGTCTTGTTGGACAACCTTTAATGGGATATTTATCTTTAAAGTGCTCCTTGCCAAATATAGAGTCATCGTACAATAATCCCTTATTCAAATATCATAGTCATCTATTGCATTCATCCAATGGTCCTTGATGGCATCTTCGTGCACAAATTATTTTCCTACCATATTGAACTTTTCCAATATTCTCAAAATATGGATGAGCAGAGTTGTAGTCCTCCAAGGGACATTGATCCCATTTCACATCAAAGGTCATGATATCTTGTTTCTGCTTCACTTAAAATGGACCTATAGTGATGGGCCATACCCAAGTCTCCTTATGTTGTTTCCTCACTTTGTCATATGCATATATGAGTTATCTTGGAATCTCTAACAAGATGAGCCTATCTGATGGATATCTTGGGAGTTTCTTTAGATTTTGCAATGCCCAAATTTCTAGGGAAAAATCAAATTTTTTTTTTTCTTTTGAGTAACCCTACGTTGTCGACACTTTGAAAAATATAAGGGTGGATATCTAACATATATTCAATGACCTAATCATAATTTTATTTTGATGATGTTCTTACTACACGATTGCTCATATTAGTATTGATCAAAGCCATAGTCCTCATGGGCACATGCTATCAAGGCTTGCATCTACTGACACACAAATTTATTTACAATTAATTGAATTGGAGGAAGGTGAGTTTTTGTATAATACTTAAGCTTTAAAAATTTTCAAGGATCACAATATATATCTACAAAGGACCCTTGAATACATATTACATACATGGATGTAAAAGTTGATATGTGTACCACTTAGTGGGTAGTAACATAATTTAATTAATCTTATGTCAAGTTTACAATCATATGTGGGTATTAAATGATTTATTTTAATCAAATGAATCATTAATAACATCAAAGATATAATTATGTCTATATTTATATATAGCACAATTACATCTTTCCACTTACAAGTTTGAACTATGCAACATAATGTTGAGCCCAATAGATTGTCACTTAACATCAAAACCCACATATATATCGAGACCTAAAATGGTGATGATAATAGAAGTAAAATTCAATTAATATGTATATTGATTAAATTCAAGGCCACCTTGGTACCATTCCTCGATGTTTATATATATAGCTTTTTTTTCTATCAATATTTAAAAAACTCTACTCCAATACCTAAAATTCTAGACTAAGACTATTCACCCTTTAAATTCTCTAAATCTCCACCAACCAAGTTAATTGTATCAAATTACTAACTAGATTTTAATATATCCCAAACTAATACTACTATCCCTTAAAGTAACATAAATGAATGCATGTAAAACTGAATCTACTTGCCAAGTGACATACTTGATACCATTGATTACTAAGTTTACCCACATAAGCGGATGCATATCATGCGTAGTTCCAATTCTTTTATTAATTACTTATGCATAACCATACACATAATACTCATAACTATTTTATTTATTATTTATGTATATCCATACAAGGACATATTATAAATAATTATATGTATATTAAATTATGAAGTCAAAGCTAATTTACAACAATAATTCCTAACCTATTACTTTCTAGCTTGTATTAACCCCTATCTAATGCTAATTAATTACTAACTAAAATTTAATACTAATCCATAAACAACATCCTACAAACTAACCATCTTTATTTAACATACTAACTAATCAAGAGAACAAAAATGCTAACCATCCCATTTTTACTATTTACTAACACTATACTACAACCCAACTTAATATTAACTCCTCCCTTATCACCTAATTCCCAAGAGCTCACCTAGCCCTTCGAAAGTGCATAAGGCATGTGAGGGGTGTGATGGGAAAAGTTGACCCCACTTTATGATGGTTGTGATGTGATGTCTAGGGAGGAGAGAAGGGAGAAAAGCTGGCATGGAGTGCTGGGTCATGAATGGGACCTTGGAAAGTGGGAAGTTGCCTACCCCAAAAAGGAGCCTCTGATGATACTTTTAAACCATGTTTACTCTTGTCGTATGTGTGGTCCCACAAGCATCACAATATTGTGTTCTTTTTTTAAAAAAGTGATTTGTTTTAAATGAAAGACATGCACTGTCTATGGGTCACGAGATCCTTGTGAATATGTTATGTATGCATTTTTTTTTTTACTAACTTAATTTCTAAACCTAATATTGTTTTATTGCTTTCTAAAGGTTGTGATAATGAAATATTTTTCCTTTCCCCAAGGGTCATGTGCCCCATTTTTTGGGCAAGGGGAAAGGTTTCTAGGAATAGTTTTTGACATTAAAGGTGGTATTATTTTATTTTATGTTTGTTAGAGTTAGTGTACAGTAGTTCAATGCATTTGGGTTTAAGGTTAGAAATCCTAGGGAATATTCTCTAGGATTGTTGTATTAGTTTGTAATCGGGGAGTGGATTATTTGCACTCCCCATACATTTTCTAGAGAGTTGACATGTATTTCTAGGCTTATTGTTTTATGAAATCTCATGCTATGACTTCTACCATCTCACCTCCCTTGCTTTAATGTTTGGTGATATGGGGTTGATTAAGGTATTGAGTTTAATATCATCACTAGGATTTTAATTAATGCATCATCTTGTAGATTTTAGGAGAGTACATAGGTTTATTGAGTTTTCACATTTTATAGTCATACTAATATTTTCATACAACAATAAATGTAAATCTTGTAACATGTTGAACAAGTCCAACTATAAATTCAACTATGTCATACATTCATAGTTACAATAAATCTTTTTAATGAACTCTCTTTTGATCTAACTATATTATTGAAATCATTACTTGATCAAACTTGGTAAGGATATAGTTGAACTCCTTGCAACATTTCTACTATACCAGCGAGCATACTTCCACTTTCTAACTTAATTCCTTGTAGTTACATTCCAATGAGAACAAGATAAAATTACATATTCCTCTTCACAATTCCTTTATCTCTATCATGCAACTTATACATTTCACATTGTGAATAAGATGAAGAAATCTTCATCTCTTACATATGAATGCACATCACTAAATAATGATATAATTACATCTCCACAAGATCCTATATTGTTAACATGTACTCATGCATCATAACAATACAATAAGGTGGGGAATTCCCATTACACTTGCAACAAACTGAAGACAATGTCTCTTTCTTGCTTCATCACCACATGGAAAGACTTAACACTTCTTCATTTAATCTCGAGAGCACAAAACTTGCATCAAGAACACAATCAAGAACCATGGAGACTCACCTCCCATCCTAGGCTTCTAAGAAGCCAACCACCGAGTAGGTAAAATAAGACCCAAATGGTTTACACTCAAACTTTTCACAATGCATGCAAAACTCAATCTCACAATAAATTTACAATCCATCCAGAGTTTGACACAATGATTCACTATTGGAATCATGAAAATAGTGGGTGAATGTGGGCTCTCCAAATAGGAGAATGCCATATCCATATCCATATACACATATACATTTGCAAATGCACAATGCCCTTTTGAGGCTATCAAAATGCATCCTCCTCATCACCTTAATACTCCTATACCTCCCATAATACAATTGCCTCTTCAAGGCTATCAAACAAGGCATATGGCTTCAATGGAGCCCATACTCCATGAACAACAAAACCCTCTCTAAGAGGATACTCTCAACTTTAATTTCGAGCCCAACCAACCCCTTCACCCAAGGCATCTCTTCCCTCCCAAGGGTGAGTGAAGCATTCACACCCATACAACATTCCAAACACATAATCAAGAGAAAATGCAAGAGAAATTCATCACAACATTTGCACATAACAACATATACAACACCACATACATTACATTTTTCCATTCACAATATGAAAAAGTATTCATCACAATGAACAATTGCAATGAAGATCATGGAATGGGCACCAACCTTTGTCCAAGATAATAGGCAATGAGAGTTGTTGAAGAGCTTCCTATTTCCTTAGCGTCCTTTCCAAACCCTAATTGTCTCTAAACTTAGAGAATGGGTGAACACCCCACTAGTTTGTCCAAGACTCTCTAAAAAGGCCTTCTCACTAACTATTTTAGCAAAAACACCAAGCCACTTCCTCTTACAACTTGTCCCCCCTAAGTTTGTTATTTTTGACTTAGTGGAAACATAGGAAAGAGTTCATGTGACAAATCCATTTTCGAATTGGTGGAAGAATGCATGGGTAAAGGGACCCCCTAGGTTGTATAGTCACTATCAAGGTCAAAATTAGGTCCCTAACATGTTATGCTATCATATGGGTAGCTTATTTTCACATAAAAGACACTTTGGGACCACCTAATGACCCTTCAAAATCCTAAGGTAATTAGCTTTAGGGTAAAATTCCACCATGACCAAAACCTTGGATGACATGTCATTAACACACAAAATCCACAAGTGTCAAGTGACACCTAAAAGCACATTCTACATCATCATAACATGTCCCTAATGCATTATGAGGCCTTTGAATCTTCCAAAGATTCACCTTGGCTAAACTGTGTTCACATAGGTTTGGATCTTGTTTCCCCCAAATATTTCCATGGTTCCACTTCCTGCACACTAAAATCGAGCATTAGTAGTCCAAGGAGGTCATATAAAATACATATCATAAATGCATATGAATTTAAATGTTGTTTAATCCATATTAACATAATTTCCTTTACTTAATCATTTAAAATAAGACATTCAAAACATTAAAATATCAAAATCTGCACATCACATTTAACCATAAATCATCATAATCAATTTAACATTTCGCATCACATCATAATCCATTTCCTATCAAAATGACAAAATGTTGAATCTATATTGCTAAATCAGGCAACATGAAAATTACTTTTGATTACATACCTTAGATCAAAACCACCAAAATGTAATCATCACAACTAGTAAACTTGATTCAATTAAATATAGTTTTATTACTAACACTATCTCGTTATCATTATGAGATTACATGATAAGGCATATGTATCTAAAATCACTAATGTTAGGACAGCAGGATGTTTTCATAATCATGTTTTCATAGGTTCAAAGTCAATCATTAGGTAAACCCATTATATCTATTAGTCAATATATTATATCTTCATCTTAATCGTCATTCACTGTAGCCTGTCCATCTAATACTACTTGTACAACAATTGAATTATTATATTTAGACCATGTCGAGCTCTACCAAGTAGGTCTTTATCTAAATTTATAGCCATTTATGTCTATAATTATTATAAGTACTCACAAGGGAAAGTGTTCATTCAGCTTTGCACAATGGCCATTTAAAACAACTATCATAATAGATCATAACATACAATGAATCCTTTGGCATAGTTTCTAAGTTATAAAATCTTGAGTCCTTATTCCATAGGGTCTTAGCTTACCAACTTGATAAAATTTAGAATACGATACTTATGACAATAATGACTACAATGTATATCAATCTTAATAAGATCTTAGGTCCAATATTAATAAGAATGATGCCAATCATGACATACCTAAATCCTAGAACCTACTTATCATCATTCTATCATAAGGTGTATGGTAACAGTCTATAATTTACATATCTTGCATGAGAGGCAAGGACATGACATTTCACCTCCTTACACTTCCTAGTTCTGATCATATTCATGTTATTTAGGGTTTGTAATATGGTACTGAGGAAGGGGTCTTATAGATTTACAGTTGTACCTTCTAGCCTTAAGTAGGTGAATATCTTGAATTCGATGTAGTAGGTGCCTATTTCTGTAATCCTTATTGATGCCTCTACTGACATCCTCTTGGCATAATCACCTTTCATGAATTGGAAGATTGTAAAAATGAAGGCATCATTCACTATTTTGTATTCTTTGCTCTGATCCGAGAGGTTCTTTTTCACTAGGTGGAGGTATACCACATTAGGCTAGACATTAGCATCTTGCATGCTTCACCTTTTGAACAGTCTTAGGTAATCAGTTGTCCTTGTCACCATTAGATACACCAAGTATGATGTCATATAACACTTAGGGTTGACTTTGACTCCTACTAGCTACTCATCTAAGTTTTCACTTAGTATTCTGGCCCAATCAATTGGCAGTTTAGTTGTTCTAATGGTCTCGATGAAATGTACCATCCAAATATTGAGATGCCATGCTGTCGATAGACCTATGACCCTACTTAGAAGCATAGTGGAGTATCTGATGTCATCGTTCATATACCCTCTGGTCATATCTACTTTTCTTGCAATTTGTCCCATTGACATTCTATCAATCAAGAAAGATGATTGCATGATTTTCGTAGCCTTCTGCTCATTATCCCTATACCATCTCTCTACTTGATGATAAGTAATTTTCACATATTTGTCTATTTTTGGGAGATGGAAAACCTTCTCAATGTACCCTAGTCTTAATTCCAATACTATCTCCCCTGTTATGCTCTCCATAACTCTTTCTTTTGAAAAATAATTCTCTGCCAAGACCATGACTAGCTCTGAAGATTGCACTGATGTGGGATGTGAAGCTGAATTAACCAAGTTTGATCTAATAAGTGTTGAGACCATTAGAGACCTCTCCTTAGGTTCATTGTAGAGTACTAGGAACACATTCCAGTCTCTATGTCCCAATTCTATATCTTTGATTTTTGAATGTCCATCTTGGAAGCGTGATTTCTTTGGTGCACCTTGAGACTTGAAAACAACTGGTTTTGGGGCATTCTTATTAGCAAGTGAGGATGAGGAGGAAGTCATTTTATCTACACAAAACAAAACACATTAGTCTGCATGGATAAAAACTAAAACCTAACAAAACCCTAATTACTAAAAAATAAGACTCTGAACCCTAAAACCCTCACAAAACTAGTCAAATTCCCTTTTTAGCTTTGTTTATGTAGTTTAGCACACATTGCACATCATGGTAGGTGTGCTAGCTACACTAAATAACTTTTACATGGTTATTAAGTAAGTAGTGATACACCTACACAGGTGTGCACCCTTGCAAAGTGTGCACATGCACATGTGCACTACTACACACATTTCATGTGCTTTTGAGAGAGGCTTAGGGTTTGTAGGGTTTAGGGCTGCAGATGTGTGCACCCTTACTTGTGTTCTAGTTTGAAGGGTTAGAAATGGTGCACATATGGACAACTTGACAAGGTGTGCATATGCACACTATTACCTAGGTTCTTTTAGGTTGGAATAAAAGATTTTGTTGAAAGGTACACATAGGCGTACGTTGGATGGGTGCACATGTGCATAGCTTTTAATTAGGTTACTTAAGTGTTTCAAGCTTTTTAAATGTGAATAAAGGTGCACACTTACTACACCTTTATGTTTTCTAACTCTTTGTTTTTTTGTTTGTAGGCTTGAGGAGTATAGTGCACCTCTAAAGGTGTAGAGATACACTCGTAGAGGATTTGTTGGAGACAATGTGACAAGAGGGGGTGATCTCAAGCTTTAATAGGCCCAAGATCATGCATGCTCTTTGGATGTGTGTGCACATCCAAAGGGTAGTGCAAGCACACTAGTACATATAGTGCACTTGCACACCTATAATGGGTGTGCATGTGTGCTAGGTGTGCTAGTGCGCACCTTAGTGTAAAAATTCCCCTTTTCATCAAATCCCTCAATTTGGCACATGAGTTTCACTCAGAGGTCAAAACAAGACTTGAGCCCTAGGTAGAGTCCAAAAAAAGTCCCAAGCCTTGGTCTAAGGGTTTGAGAGAAAAAATAATGTAGTAGGGGGTCCCCATTTCTAGGAGAAATGGGGCATGCGTTTTGAAACCACAACAATAACTTGGCAAAATTAACCTTATTTAAAAATAAATTTAAAAAATAATATTCAAAAGAATTTTTTTTTTTTTTCAAGAATTAATAAAATATATAAAATAAAAATTAATTAATTAAATATTAAAAAATACAAGTGTTCATATGAACCAAATGCAGAAGATGTATTTTCCTACTCATCTTCTAGGTGAACCAAACGAGACAAATAATTTTCCCAAAACTAGATCTTGAAATACAAAACAATATTCTAAAAAAAATTGGTTTCAAATCAATCCCTAATTTTACTAATTCTGCGAAACAAACAGGCCCTTATGGTTTACATTGTATTCCATATTAAAATTATATTGTCACTTTCTCTTTTCATTGTATGTTTTCCTGTTAATGATCCTTACATTATTCTTCACATGCTCCCTCACCTATCTACAATTAAGTTTTAATTACTTATTTCCTTCCTTAGTTCAACCTTTGTGATTTACATTGTATTTCATATTATTCTTTTATGGTCACTTTCTCTTTTCATTGTATTGCTTCTAATTGGTGATTCATTTGTTATTGATTCTATATCATCTAAAGGAGAGGGATTTTATGGGTGGATTTCTATTTGATTTTTGAAGCATCCATCTATTGTAGAATTTAGACTTTTTTTGAGGCACTATTGTATAGGTCATTACAGGCTCTTCAAGTTCTTTACCTTAGAGGATTAGGTTTTGTCCATACTTCTTGTGGAATTCAAACCATTTTTACATAATAAGAGCGAGCATATCCTCTTCTATGAGTTTTTTATTATTTAAAGGTTATTTTCTCTCAATGTCATCCTTAAGAAAACTTGCATTATAAGACCTTTTAGCCCTCCCTTTTGTCATCTCCTAGGTCCATGAATGCACTTATACTCTCATTTCTCCCATTCTTGAGTTCCTACCACTTTTTGGTTGTTATATTTACATCCTTGAGATTCCTGTGTGCATCCTAAGGTTTATATTCCTTTGGGTAAGGGTCAAGGTCATCCCTACTTCCAAAGAGAGGAATAAACTCATCACTAATTCCTTGTAAGGGATGACATCATCCCTTGACCAAGGCATTTTGCCTCTGATCATGGATACATTTTGGGTTTTCAATTATTTCTTTCCTTCCTGAGTCCACCCTCCATGGTTTTTTATAAGTTGAAATCTCTCATAAAAGAAGGCCTTCTCTCCTCTTTTAGTTGTCCATGATCCATTGCAATCATATACACACACAAGCATTGCATTATATTCATCCAAGGCATCATCCATTCAAGGAGCATTAAAGAGTTCTATCATCCAAGCATTCAAGAGAATTTCTTCATTCATGGATCCATTATATTTTATTAGTTAATCTACTTGCATTTTTTCATACATCCTACATCATCTTTGAAGTACCATCTTTGTGGATTTGAATCCTTCTATGGATTTTTGACATGCAAGGTGAATATTTGCATTTGTCTTTATTATTTATACTTTATCATTTTAAGGTTGATTCCTCAATCAGGGCTTGACCAAGGAAAATGTCTTCCCCTAAAAAATTTTATTTTGTCCTTTCTTTTTGGTGCAAATTTTTAGGTTTCATATCCATGAGACTTAAAATTTAGAACTAGGGTTTAAGGTTGTAGTTTCATCTTTAGGTCATAGTATTTTGTGTAGAACAGGTAAGGAATGACCTTGTCCCTTATCCATGTTGTTCTTGACCTCTAGGCTGTTCTTGACCTCTAGTTTGTCCCTAACCTCTAGGTTGTCACTATCCATAGACCCCCAAATTCACAAAATCCAAAAATATTAGTCTACAAGTTCCAAATCTAGAATAGTTTCAGATTTCAACAAATTTTTATGACACTTTTGAAGATCTAAGTTTTTCCTTTTCATGGGCTTGCAAGATGAGTTTGTGCTTCATTTTATCATTTCATAGTATCGATATTTAAGTTTTAGATTTGACCCTTGCATGTTTATAGATATTATACAAGATCATTGATTTCTTTCATCTTATGTGGTCAATTCAATTATGCTTGGTAATCATTTAATCAAATCAATGTTCAAGATAATAGTTAAGGGAAAGAATATTAATAGAAAGTGTTCCTTGGAGTATGGATTTTGATAAGGGACATGGATTTGGCATTGGAACCTCTTGAACTTCCTAGGGTTGTTTCAATGTAGTTTGAGCTCCTTTGGTAGGTTATAATTAGAGGCTCTCTCTTTCACTTTCTCTATTGTGGCATAAAAATCAAAGGGAAATTTACCAATGTACACATCTTAGATTGCACAAATTAATCATCATTGTCCATACATTTACATTTTACTTTTATTTTATGTTACATTTCAAGAAAATGGTATTGTTCCTCAAATTTATTTCATTAATTTAGCACATTTCCAACAAGGAGTTAAAGAAATGGTTAGTTACTTCATTGATAGATTTACACATTTGTATTCTCAAATTTATTATCATGTTCTTAATATTAATATACAACATATTTTTATTTTTATTTAGAAAAGGACAATAGAGATAAGATCCTTCTAACTAAATTTACTTCTTTTTCACAATTATTTGCATTGCTTCGCCAAATTTTATAAAATACAAGTGAGTTAATTTGAGAGTACCACTCCAATGGCTCTTGTTACTATTAATAAGATGGATATTGAATCTCATCCAAAAAAAAGTATAATAATAAGTTTTAGAGGGATATTGGTCAAGTGGTAGCAACATATGAAGATGTTTCTCCCCTATCCTCTATTTTTAGACTTAATCATGTTTATACTCCTTTATCTAAATCTTTACACAATGTGATGAGCATGTTACTTAATGTTGGCATCATTAAGATTCCCATAATTCAACCATTGGATATATTTAAACCTCTTCCTAAATCCAATTATGTCAGTTCTTATTGTGGCTATTATGACCAACCTTGTCATGACACTGGAAAATGATATTCTTTGTCAAATACTATTAAGGATTTCATTGATTGTAAGAATACATCTATAGATTCTACTTGGTGTAGGAGAACCTCATGAAGAACAAAGAAAAATTCGAAGGCTCATGGGATCCCATGAATAATAAAATTGTAATAGGGGTACTCTAGGAAGGAATAAGGTCTTATAGACCATGCAGTCAAGTAGGAAATGTAATAAGACCCATTTTATGAGACCAATGACATGATAGGCATGTTTAAGCCATCATGGTAAAACGTGGTCAACGGGGGTCCTAGATGGTCTAGAAATGGGAAGATGGGGTTTTATGTTATTTTTAGTCATTTTTTAGCAAATTGGTCTGGCTTGGCATCACAAAGCACAAATTGATAGAAGTTACAACATTTTGCAAAAGTTATCAAAAGGTTTCATGACAACTTTGACAACTTTTGGAAGGTCAACAAGTAATTTCACCTAATGGCCATAGAATTTCAAAAGTAGATTAGGGAAGTTAATTTGAGGATATTTAAAGGTTTTTAGGATGTTCTTAGGAGAAAAATTGAAGCATACAATAAGATGTGTATAGTATAAGACTCTCACTTCCCAAACATTGAACTACAAGAGGAAAAGGGGCTCCCAGAGATAACTCTCTCTATAACTCAAGTTAAATTAGCACAATCTAAAGAGGATGAAGGGATGCCAATAATAAACCCAAAATATATATAGGAAGTATGCAAGAAAGTCCTCTTTCATTTAATTTTCATTAACTTTAAATGTTAAATGTGAATTTAAATTAAACAAAGTGATTCAATAACAAAGAATAATAGATTTAGGAGTGCTTCAGAGTTCTTGGAGGTACCTTAGGATTTTTGGTCATCCCAACTCTATCTCGACCTCTTCTCCATCCTTCTCGGGTTGCACTTGTACCTATTGGTCATATTTTTTTGGCTTTCTTTTTGCATGTTTGTTCCCATGCATCCTCAACAAACACGCTGAGTTCTTGGAGCCTTTCCCATGCTCATCATGCACCCTTAGACCAGTAAGCCTAGTTTTTCAAAGCACGACAAAGAAAGCTTTTTGTTTGGGCTTTTGCATTGCCACTATGGAGGATCTTGAGCTGCACTTTTGGAGTTCATGTAATGGGCACCCTAGAAATGCCCAAGAACTAAACCAATTACTGAAAGCAATTTAAATGTCTTTGCATCAATTTCAATCAACACAACATGAACAAGAAGGAATTTATGCAAATTGTAGACTGAACCCCTGCTAAAAAAATATTAGTTCTCACAATGATAAAATCAAGTACGCAGCAATGTATTCCAAAGGCCAAATCCCAAGGGAATGACATCTAGAATGTTACAAGAGAGGATGAATGTCCTCTAATGCCAAGAAAGATATTTGATTCACACATCCAAGCTCCTATCAAATGCAATTCACAATCATTGGATGCTAAATAGTGAGACTCTCACCCCTATTTATCCTTTTCCTTCACCCTTCTAGAAGGAACTAAAATATTAATTAATTGCATTTACTAGAGGCTTCCTCCTTCCAATAATTAATGCATTCTCTAGAAACTCCTCCCTGGCAATACAATAATTAATTGTGCTTCTAGAAAATTAAATTACTAGAGGTTTCCCCCTTTCCAATAATTAATACACACTCTAGAAGCTTCTCCCTTGTAATATAGCAATTAATTAAATTAATTAAATATAAAGTCACCTTTTAATTTTTAATTTATTTAATGACTTTATAAGAAATTAATTTAACTATTAAAGTGGGGACATTACAGTTCGCCCTCCTCGAAATTGCTTGTCCTCAAGAAATTTAGCAACACATTGAACTCCAACCTCCACCTAGATCCTAATTGAAGTAGTATGTCATATCCCTATGGACATTAAACCAACTACAAACTAGCATCATTAGGACCAACCATATTTCCTATAGCCTAGCACCCAAAACTTGCACTAATGATGTAGGAGATCTTTGTAACCTTTTCTTCTTTGTATCTACCCACATGATATATATTGGATTGGAATCACCATCATCACCAACATGCATTAAAGAAGATGTAACAACAAGAAAACCATATACACTCATGCCAACTATATCAACAATAGGTGTAGCCTCATTGAAATATGTGGACATAGGAACAACACTAACTACTACAACATAAAACTTAACTGAATCTATAGTTGATGAAAACTCATAATCAACATGTGCGCCATCATTATAACACACATCAACCACTACATGCATACTGCTAAACTCCTCATCAGATGTTTCAACTAACACAGAAGTGGCTACTGATATGACAACATCCTCACATTATCCTAATCCCACTATTGCTACATCACCATCCCTTAACAAAGCTTCATATGTGAACTGCTGACTTTGTACACATGACTCAACACCAATTTGTGAATCAATAATACTAGAGTGTAAACCCACATTGACAGACTCTGTTGAAACATCAACATCACCAACATCATAGCTGGGTGCTTCTATACGTGTCTCGATCCCACCTGAAGAATCAACTACCTCCTGCACTGGAGCAACATACAAATCATCAATATTGATGTCCATCTATCTAGCCATAAGCTGCAACATCATATCCATTCGCCTATTCTACTCCTCTAATGTATCTGGTAACCTAAACATTACATTTTCCTAATACATTTTGTCAAACACTTTTCTCTCTATCTAGCTATTCCAAATTCCCTATAAGACCTCCATAGGATAGCAGGACTTATAGCTCTGATACCACTATAATGGGCACCCTAGAAATGCCCAAGAACTAAACCAATTGCTGAAAGTGATTTAAATTTCTTTGTATAGGTTTCAATCCACACAACATGAGCAAGAAGGAATTAACGCAAATTGAAGACTAAACTATTGTTAAAATAATATTACTTCTCACAATGATAAAATCAAGTACATAGCAATGGATTCCAAAGGCCAAACCCCAAGAGAATGATGTCTAGAATGTTACAAGAGAGGATGAATGTCCTCTAATGCCAAGAAAGATATATGACTCACACATCCAAGATCTTATCAAATACAATTCACAATTTCATCCGATGCTAAACAAAGAGACTCTCACCCCTATTTATCCTTTTCCTTCACCCTTCTAGAAGGAACTAAAACATTAATTAATTGCATTTACTAAAGGCTTCCCCCTTCCAATAATTAATGCATTCTCTAGAAACTCCTCCTTGGCAATACAATAATTAATTATGCTTCTAGAAAATTAAATTACTAGGGGCTCCCCCTTTCCAATAATTAATACACACTCTAGAAGCTTCTCCCTTGTAATACAATAATTAATTAAATTAATTAAATATAAAGTCACCTTTTAATTTTTAATTTATTTAATGACTTTATAAGAAATTAATTTAATTTCCTCTTATGCACAACTTAGCCTTTGGAGAACATTAAGGCTAATTATAGTTCAACATATTTGTTTTTGATAGAAGTGCATGTGTACCCGACCTTTGAATTGGGCCACTTTGCTTGACAAACCCATGTGCACCATTCTTATATTAGTGTTTATTGCAGGGTTAGTGACATGCTCCTTGGCCCATACCCAGTCAATTAGTGATCTTTGCTTCTTTTTTAGAGCTGCACTTATTTTCTTGTGACTATCATGGCCTCTCCTTTGCACAGTTAGCATCAGAATCATTGCAATCCCAAGCCACATTTCACACCCTTTTGTGGTCGAAGTTTATCTTGGTTATCTATACATTTCAAGCTAAGTGAAGGGAGACTCCAAGTTAGGCACTTTCTATATGGAATAGTATCCTTACAATAGGATCTCTCGAGTGATTTTCCAAAATAATTAGGAGCTGTGGGGATTTGGAAGGAGTGTTAACTCTGCAGACCCTTTTTGGTCCACATCTTTGACACTAATTTGGGCATCTACACTTTGGCATTTTTTAGTTTGGAGTTGTGGCTATTGTCCAACCATAGAAATTGGTGGTTTTTTCATGTGTTTGAGGCTCATGTACCACTTTTTTAGTGGCTCCACTACTGTGATTCAGTGCCTAGTGAGTTTCATTTTTTGATGTGACTTGGACTATGAAGTTAATGGGTAACATGCACAATGGTTTTTTATTGGGAGGTGGTTGTTGTTTGGGGAACACTTATAGGCCTTTATTTGTGCTTGGGTACCTAGCTTGGTTAACTAATCTCCTTTGAACATTGAGGTGCCATTGATATTTTGGATCAGATTCCTTGGCCTGTGAGTTTTTTTTGGTAGCCCTTTTTTGGGAATTATGTGATCCATGCCTAGTTCACAAGTTCCTCACTTCATTCTTTAAGTCAACCTCTTTATCCAACCCCCTTCAATGCTAATTAATGCAAAGTGTTTGTTTTGATGCCTTTTTTTTCTCATTTTTTTAGGACTCTATGGTGTGACATGTTTTAGCATGCCTAATGCCACATCACCCTATTTATTGGTTTGAAGACAATGTACTCAATTTTTCTCCCTTGGTACATTTGATGTTTTTACAACACATTGGTGGTTTGGAAATTATTTTTATCATATTCTCTTACATTCTTTTTGGGTCTCCGCTCTACCTTGTGCGATGAGAGTGATTTGGCACTTCTTACATGGGCATTTTATTTGCCAGTGAATCTCTTTTTGCCCATTTTTTTTCACCAACAATTATGCTTTCTCTTGGCTAGTTTTAATCTGGCACCAACCCTTTGTTTTCTAGGGAATTTTTTTCGGTAAACTGGATATTTTTTCCAGCATCAAGGGTAATTTTTATGGCCTTTTTTTTTTTTTTGCCTCAATAATCATTTGACCATCAAATTTTGGCTTATTACTTGCTGATGTCAGTGCCACATTGACATTGCATTAGTGTTCATGTCACCTCCTTGAGCTCTGTTTGGACCTACCTTTGCTTTTTTGCTCATATCTTAGGCATACAGACTTCATTTTTTGCAAATGAGGTATCGCTGAAAAGTTGATTCTAAGGCTGTCATAGTTGTACTATTCATTTTAAGTTTTGATGCTTTTTTCATTTCTTTTTCTATTATCAAAGTTAGGAGTAAATTTTTGCAATCTTGGAGACATATCTCGAGCATTTGATCTCTGATTTGGAAATTATTTATATTGTTGGAAAGGTCTTTCTTACCTCTTTCTAGGCACAATCTATTCAATCTTTTTCATTTATGCATTTTGGTGGATATCTTGGTTACTTCAGGTCCAAGGATCAATTTTGTTGCTTCAAATGATTCATCATGACTTGTACTATCTATTATATTAGTCCTATGTCTCTTTTATCTATTTAGACATCATTTTTATGTATTCTTGGGAATACACTGAGATCTATTGTCATACTGCATCTATATTTTTATTTTAGTAGTTTTTCCTTGTTTTCCCTTCTGATTCGAGCAATTTCATCTAAGGAAACTCATGTATATTATTGTATTCTTGTGATTCATTATGTCTTATGCCTTGTTGTACATGCACTACTCTAATAAAGTGTTATGGGGGGTTGATGTTTTTCCTTTGTTTGCCATCTTCCTTTTTCTAGTGAGTGACCCTTCTATGACATTAGCCTCATAACATATTTGACATTGATCACCTTAGTATACACATATGTATTCTTTGTACATCTTGATCATGGTTCCTTGAATTGTAATTCTTTTGGACCACTTTTTAACTTTCTTGTCACCTCACCCTTGTCTACATTAGGCAAGGTTATTTTGTCGTTTCTCATGCTTCCTTAGTTTGATTGATAAGCTATTTAGGCTTTGGTGTTTCATGCCATCTGTACCTTCAAGTTTAGTTGTTTGCCTTTGTGTGCCTCTCGATTTGATGCAGATTGCAATCTTCTCTACCTGGTCAAGTTCTATTTCAATGGAGGTTCTTTAGATCAATAGTTACTTTTGACAGAGCTTTGCAGCTTCTACATGCTTTAGTGGTGTTCTTCATGATCATCTTTTGTTCCTATCTTCTAGAACAATCCCTAGTTTGGTGGCTTCTTCAGTCCTTCAGTAGTTCTTTTCAACATGATTTCCATCTCTTTTTGGAATAGGGTTTTTCTTGTGTGGTTTTCTCTATTTCTCCTCTTTTTAGAGATTTGGTTTTGCTTAGGTACCTCACCAGGCCTTGTTTATCAGGACCCAAATCTACTTTCAATAGTAGGTTCTAGGTTTTGAACTACTCCCCAAGTTTATCTTATGGAGGGGGGAGGAGGTAGGGGTGTTAGAGTAATTAGATATTTCCTAATTAACTCTAGTTTTGTTCAGCTAAACTTTAGGCATCTTATAATTAATTCTTTTATTAAGTAGTATGATGCAACCTAGGTTAGACCTTTTTAGGGTTTTGATATCCTTTATAAGGATGATCTCTCATTGTAAACAATTAATTGAGATTAATTCAATTTTGATAATAGAAATCTCTCTTTTTACTCATCAAGAATGTCTCATCTATGGATCTAGCAATTCCAACCTCCATATCTTTTGCTTCTCTCTTTCTGTGATAATTGTTCACATGTAGGTGATTCTTGGGAGATGTGGGGTTGATTTTTCATCAACTTCAATAACTATCAACCCAATTGAAGTATAGAAATAGATCTATGGTAAGAGATTAAGAGAAGGAAAACATATGACCTCAAAATATGCAAGGGAAAGTTAATTTCTAATTAAAAAGTTATGGATCTATAATTGCTACAAGATATCTAATCACAAATCTAAAATCAAAATAAGAAACCTAGAAAATCATAAAAATCTTAGATATCCAAGTATATATCAATATGAGTGATGTCACATGTATATTGATAGTTTTATGGGATAAAAAACATGTCCTTAGAGCACTGAAACAAAACTAATCAAGAATGTTCCAAAATATCTCTACTGATAGTTTTCATATATGGAATCCCAATTCTTACAACTTAGTCCTGCACATAAGCAACTTAGTTTTGTTTGTTGGGGGAGGGATTTTCTTTGCCAAACCCTAGATTAAGGAATTGACCTTGTGATTAAAATGATAATACTAATAAAGGAAAATATAGAAAGTGGTAGAATTGAATCTAACAATAAGAAATATAATTACCTTTGTAGATGCAATTGAATTTAGTATGTAATAAAGTATGGTACTTTTAATCACCCAAAAATGGTCTTCTATATTATTAGCCCCTTTCTAAAAATTTTGCTAGAATTATTAAATCATTTATCCTGAACAAATCCTCAAAAATCAATGCATTTGATTATATCCTATAGTTTGAGCACTATATTCTAAGTCATTATTTTATTACAAGGAACATATATCCCTTTGATTAACTAAAAGACCCCTTTCATCTCTTATCCTAAGTTGCACACATAAAATCATTTTCACATTTTAAAAATAAAAGAAAAGTCTTTTGTCTCACATGGAGATATAAAAGTCAACACATTGTGATTGGTGGAAATGATCTTGCACATGGATCATGCAAAATTTAACTCCCCACCCTTCATTATATCTTCTTTTCTCATGATTTCTATCATCTGTACTTCTTTAAAATGTAGAGCTCTCTCCTCATCTAAGGATCCATCTTCGTTGCATTAGTGCTATGTTGCAAGTTTTTCCATAAACACTCTTGGAGCTTTGGAAGATCTTGTGGCTTCACTATCATTCTTGCATAGAAAGTAGTTTAATCTCATATTGTATTAGTGTAGTTTCTTTTATATAATAGAGTAGCACATCTATCTTAATTAGAAGGATTGTAACAATCTCATCTTGCTAGTTAACTTGCATTCATTGCATTTCATATAGCTTAGTTTCCTTTTTGCATAGCATATCATTGTGGTTCTTGGACACTAGCATCCTTGCTCATGTTAGAATCTCTGATTTTTTGGTGTACTTGCAAGGGGTTGTATTCTTATGCTCAATTGAGAGCCATCTTATTGTTATTTTTATTCCTTTTCCCTTTATGACTAGGGAGATCTAGGTTAAAATTTAAGGCTCTCAATCCATGAGATCCTTTGAATAGAAAGACTTAGAGAAGTGTGCAATCTGTGTGTACATTTCTGTGTGGTAGACCAATCATGTTTTGCCTTCTTTTCTGCAATTTTCTTCTTGCTATTCTATATTTTTTTTGTTTGACAAAACTATCATATAATATTTTTCCAGAATCATACAACAATTCCTACAACTATTTTGCGATACTTTTCCAGTGAAAAGTATCACATGCACATTTTTATTATGTTGCATTGTAGTTCTGCATTCTATCACCCATCATAATAAAGAGTATCACACAAGCATAAAGTATTGCCTGGTTGTACATTGAAGTATCGTATGATACTTTTGCAATAGAAAGTATTACCTAGTTAAAAACAGCTTACTATTTAGGATTTTTGTCAAATTTTTGAGTCCTTGGAGCATTCTATTTTTTAGTTTTGTGAATTATTTACTGTCTAACTAGTATTTTGCAGGTTTATTACAATTTTTGGCTAACCCCTTTTAGTATACTAACTCATTTTTTTTGTAGGGTTTCCTAAGTTGCTTGCTAAATTGCTCATTAAAAGAACACATGTCAAAGACTATTTGTCAAAAAGGGCTATTAGTATTTTTGCAAGGCTTCATATGTAAAGTGAAAAAGAACAACCAAGTGTGCTTGATGTTTATTTCATTTCTATGTGTGACCTATACTAGTTGTTTTCTTTCCCAAGCACATAGAGCTTACAAGTAGGTCTCATGTTTGGTAGGAAAGTATGCTCTTCACTCTCGTGCTGAATAGGAAATTTTTCCCTTCATTGAGTCTCAAAAGTGAGTGGCATAATTCACTTTTTTGTAGTCTTAATTAATCTTCTTGGCGTGTTTGGGAGAAGCACTAAGAATAGGAAAATGTATGCTCTTCACCCTTTGGGTGAATCACAAAATTTGACCTCTCTATGTGAATCCATTTTGTCTATCTCCTAGTGTGATATTTTCTCTAAAGTGTCTACTATTGGTAGAAAGCTACCAAAAGGGATGACCCAACTAACCTAACCCACTATAATCACAAACCCATTAACAAAGGCCAAAGCCTTAGGGGGCATAAAACTTGTCTTTGTTTAGTGGAAGTACTTGTTGGATTGTGACCATGAGGAAAATATGAAGCGAGAATGCTTAAGGTACTCTTCTGGCCACAAGGTCCATTACTTGTCTATGATAGGGTGTCCTATTATTAGGTACAAGAGGAGTGTTGTGAATGGGACCCTTTTTAAACACCTTAGGATTAGAAGTTACCCTTATTATGTGGTCAACATCTTAGTGCAAGGATCAATCCTAGTGGACTACTCGAATCATCTGAAGATTTTTACACTCACCATTTGTATCCCTTTGGTTCTACCGATGACACCTCCATGACAAAGCCAATACTATAGTGTTAAACCACTTTGTGTGAGGTGAAGGGGCATCAAGTGTGGGCCAAGTTGTTGAGTAATGAGTTTTGACCTTTAGGTAGTTCTTCTTGATGTATTTTTGAATGTGATAGATTCATGGAACATTTTGAACATAGACACAATGTTAGCATTCATAGGGTTTATTTTTTAGATATCACAAGTGCTTGTGTTGACAAGGTTTCTTTGACCCTTGTTCAATTATTTGAAGACACATGCTCACATCCCCAATTATTTTTAAACATTGTGTCTACTATTGCAAACTAAAATTATCCTTTTTCACAATTATATTCTAGCCTAAAAGCACTTGAATAATGAAACATAGGGGTTTGAGGGATTAAGTCATATGCTAAAGAATTTACTAGATTTTTATCACATGACAGTTCTAAGAAATATCATATCATACTTGTAATTTGCTAGAAGTATTACACTACTTAACAAAGTCTATCACCCTGTTATGATATACTTTATCATTCGACCTACTATAAAGTATCATCTTTCTAGGAAGTATCACCTACCTATTATGAATATTATCATACAATAAAAATTGCCAATCTTCTATCGCCTATTTTGCTGTAAATGGTCACTTGGTTTATGTTGATTGTAGAATTGAGTTCAGATTTCATTTTAGCTAAATTAGGGGTGATTTTACCTAGTCTTATCATGATCTAGTCTTAAAATATCCATGTTTGGTACTATCAAGAGCTAAAAAGATGAGTTTAGTCCCTTGGATACAAACTTAATGTCTCTATTGCTGACTTGTCAAAAACTCGGTTACCTCATTCTCGTGGCTATATTCTATCGAGTTTCTTGCTCAACTCTTGGTGGGAATCACTAGTGTTGTAAACTCCTAAGCACTTTTGACAAGCTATTTGCTCCATTCTATCTTTTGAAAAGGGAACATTTTAACTATACAACTATTGATCCTGAAAGGCTTTACTTTGTCTCATTGTACTAAAGGCTTAACCTAACATGTCAGTTGTGACTAGACTCCAAGTTGATCAAGGAAGGCATCCCTCTTTTACTTTTGCATAATTTTCTACTATAACTAGACGTCCTCATAAGCAAGTCTATGAGGAAGAGCCTAGCCTTGATAGACAAGAATAGGCCAACACCACTACTTGGCATAACCTACTTTACCACTTTGAGAATTTCTTCAATACCCCCTTTGACATCCTAGGGCTACAAATAGTGTCACAATGGATATCGACGAGAGGAACCATCACCTAGAAGACCTTTTTGCACTTAGAGGAGAACAAGCTTGGTTGGATAGAGAAAGACTAGAAGAAGCTAGTGTTGGCAGTGGGTCAGTATCCCTAATAGGATTCATGACATGGTTTAACTACCTCTTGTGGTTCTATAAGACTATTAGTTGTATTGGGCATTGACAGGTCAATCTTTTGGTCCAACAACAACCCTATCCTTTCTAAAAATTAGTATCAAAGCTTAGTCATAGGTTCAAATCTCATAGGCCACAACGAGTGACACTAGTAAGGAGATTGTTGGTAGTGGGCTAGTGTCCCTTGCAGGATTCGTGACATGGCTTAACTACCTCCTATGGTTCTATAAGACTATTGGTTTATCAAGCATTGACAGGTTAATCTTTTGGTGCAATGAAAACCATGTCCTTTCTAACAACTAGGCATATAGCTGCTAGAAAAATGACTCATCCACATGCTAAGACTAGTACTCATGCAGATGATTTTGAGAACATGTATGCTCATGAAAACTATAGCAACTCATTCATGAACAACCCATCTTGTGGAAACAATGGGCATAACATACCACCAAGATATCCAAGAACACACACTATGGGATGTCCCTCACCACCTAGACCCTCACAATTACACCATGAGAGTGAGGTAGATAATGAGGTTACTAGTGATGACTTCATGAGTTTTCAACAAGATGAACTTCTCCAAAAACTTATGCTAAATTCCTTAGAGAAAATGGAGACCAATATTTTCAATACATGGCTTGTAGGGGATGGAAACTCCCTCACAACTATGACATTCAAAAGATCATATAGTAAAGAGAGCCAACTAAGGCTAAGATCCTAAGAAAAAAAATAAAAAGCTAAGAAATCAACTTGCCCAACTACTAAGGGAAAAAGAGCAACCCAAGACATCTTTTGTAGACACCATCTATGCTCTCCCATTTGATAGAAGTCTCTACACGGTGTCATTTCCTTGGGATATAAAGGTTCCAAAGTATGTCAATGATCATGAAAATGGTGACCCACATGACCATGTACATCACTTCTATGCTCTTAGCATGGACTTCTTGCATGATGACACATACATCATGAGACTATTTCCTAGAAGTTTAAGGGGACAAGTCATGGAATGGTTTACCAAATTGTTACCTCCCCTTAAAACATTTGATAAACTTGTGCAATGATTTATCCAACAATATTCATATAATATAATACACCCAATTACCATGTTGGATCTGTGAAACATAAAAAAAAAAGGGGGAACCATTTGCTACATATTTACAACAATGGATAGCATTGCATTCTAGGTACCCCTAACAAATTCTTGAGACTACAAAAATTGACATCTTTGTCAACATACTTGTGCCTAAATTATATTATGATATTAGGAAGTGACTATTTACCCTATTCAACAACATGGTTGAAAGTGCTTATCACATTGAAGATGTTGCTATTAAAAGGGTTGACATTGTTCTCAACAAGGATAAAAATGGCAATAGAAACAAGAAAGATAATGAAAAGCCTTGGAACAAAAACAAGTATGTAGTCAATGACAGAGTTATAGACACTCCTACAACTAAGGACCCAACCCTTCATTTATCCAATGCTATATATATGACTAAGCAACAAGAGACCTCAAAGCCATAGTCTTTTGGCATGTCTAAGAGGCCGTCTAAACCAAGAGACACTTATACAATAATGGTCAATTAATATGAAGTGGTCTTGAAGAAGTTTCTCACCAATAAGTTCATCTTGCTGCTAGACAGTTCCTAACCCTATGACCCACCCATAAAACTTGACTGGTGGAGAGATGACCAATATTGCAATTACCATAGGAAAAAGGGTCATAATATTGAGAATTAATACAAGCTTAAGGATGACATTCAAGATCTCATTGATGAAGGAAAAGTTGTCACGAATGAATTAGTTAAGAATTTTGACCATAAGGCTTTAAACAATAATTTCCTGAATATGAAAGAGAGACATCCAAAACCAACAAAAAGGGTAATGACATCAAGATTAACTTTACATATGCCAACATAGATAATGAGATTAACATGATTGAGCCTATAAGTGAGAGCATCTATATGATGGGCCATAAATTCAATGAGCAACCCAATTATGACAATTGGTGATGAAAAACCTAAGGTGGTCTTGAGAACATGCAACCCTAATCAAAACTCCAAATACATTAGGTCTAGGGTATCCCTTAGGGTGGTAAATTCATCCTCTTCACATGGCGAGACCTTGAACACTATCACTAGGGGGTAATCTAAGGTTGTTATCAAAGTGGATATTGAGCCCAAGCATGCCTCATCTTCCAAACAGGTGGCTCCATTTGCTATATCTATAGTTATGACCTTGTGAGTTAGTTGTAGTGGACTCATGTGCAAATCTCTGTCTTTGAGTTGCTAGAGTTATCTCCTTTGTACAAACAGATCCTGGAGAAGTCTCTACGCATTGCTAATGTCCCTACATATATCAATGCTAAGAAACTCCAAGATATGGTAAATCAAATTTTCTCACCTTACTATCTCACATTTTTTGAAGAGGATGAAAAAGCCTTGAGTCACCCATAGAACCTTTCTCTTCACATCAAAGTTCAAATATACCACACCTAAGTCCAATGAGTATTGATAGACAATGGTGTTAGGTTAAATATTGTTTCCTTTAGTGTGGTACAAAAATTGGGAATGCTCAAATTTTTAATTAATCCTAGATAGAAGATAACCATAATAATTTATGACAAAGTTGAATGATCCTCCAAGGGTCTAATTGTTCTCCATGTCTATGCAAGGAAAATTGCAATAAAAAATATAATAGTTTCCACATAACCCATAATAGATCTACAACAAATATGTGTTTGAAATCCACATGCAAGAGAATAGACAATATACCCACAAAAATGTGATACAAGATATAACCTGTGAAACCCTCATTGTGGGAAAAACCCAGCCTCCAAAAGCATCCATCACCATGTATTATTCAACAAAAACACCATTGGAATACAACCATAGAAGCCTTCAAAACCATAGTCATGACCAAGCAAGCCATGTGAACAAGCATGAATCCACACATCCCATGCCATGCTTCCAACCTTCAGAAATGCTCCTTTGACTAACATGTCAAGCCTTGTCTTGCTCAACTTTCCTTTTTTCCTTTTTTTCTTTTTGTCTTGTCTCTATAGCTACCCTTGTTGCTTCTCATATAGTAGCGAGTCCCACAAAACCACCAAGTGGTATTACATAAACTATGTTCTATCTAACCCATTGACCCCACATTTAATATTGGACATTTAATTATTTTCCCCAATATTAAATAATTACATTAGATACTATCACAATGTTACAATAGAACTCATAAAATATATCCCATGGGAATCTTTACATGTTCCATGTCCATCTAGGTGCTCCTAGGTGCAACATTACATAATAAATAAATTAATATAATATACTAATATTTTTCAATGTGTGTAGCACACATAATCTCAACAATCTCCCACTTGTTGTATACATAGGGAACTAACCATTTCCACATAAATGAACAAGGAAACAATCCATCCTAACACATCCACCATCATAGATTGAAGTACACCAATTGCTCCATCTTAGTACCTATAAAAATATCAAAGTATTCAAAATCTTAAACATGAATAATCCCACGTCCTATTATGCCACTGCCACTAGACATACATATAAGCCATCCAAAGAGAAAGCTACCTAGCTTGTCACATAAGAATCATAAAATCCTGTACCATCTAAAATGTTAAGCACAAACAACTAATCTAAAGGTTGTCACATGTATCCATAGTTGTCAAAATCCATATCTTAAATAACACCCATAATAAGTGCCAAACCCATCCAACTACCCATACCTCCAAAGGTATACCAAGTGAATCTCACATCATCAACATATCCAATCTATAACTTGCAATCACAAGCCTTAAGAGAAATATCTACCACATATACACCAAGAAGTTCCCACTATAAAAGATAATGTCTAATATGTAACCAATCCACTCACAACATCTCATATAAGTGAATCCATGTAGTATCAAGGACATCCACAATACATAAATTGATAACCTACAAGAACAACTCTCGTAACAAGTGTCTAATGCTCTCTCAAGTTCTCCACAACCAACAAAGGAAAGAGATAAAAGGAATAACCATGTCATCTCTCACATGACATACATGAGAAAAAACTACTAATAATAATCTCCAACAACTCTCAAATCCAATGTAAGTGAAATGAAGCATCTAGGAAGACAATCAAGACCAAAGACAAAACATGCAAATCACAACCTATATCATGTCCTTCTATACACATCTCTGGATGTAAATTGTGCAAGTATGGTCTCCTCCATAAAACCCCCAAAAAAAGGCCACAAAAATAGCCAAACTATACCATATATCTAATCATGGATGCAACCCTCTCACAAGAAGATCAAACTCATTAACTATTCCTAACTCAAGGAATAACCATTCCTAATCCAAGGAATACACGTAATACAAAACTATCTCCCAAACTCAGCCAGTATATATATATGCACAAGGAGATAACCAATTCTAAACCATCTCTTGAATTAACCCTCTAGAACTAACTCATGTACCATAGCTCAAGATCCATATCCATGAAAGATAATCATAAAAATAATGCACATAAGAGAAACAATGGACTATATCACTCAAGTAGTAAACCACTAAGTAGACCAAGAGTGGGGAATGAGAATGTTTATCAAGATATCTAACTCTCCAACCAAGACTCATCCAAGAACAATATCCTCTTGAGTTTATATCAAGTGAATACCCCTTAGACTTCCTGGTGAAACCATCAATTATCCCAACAAATATTTCTCTAGTCCAAGAAAAATAAACATCACCATTATCCCTAAGTATCCTTGAGCACCTATAACCAATCAATCTATGCCAACTCCAAATAAAATGTATCAATATCATGAAGTATCCAAAAAATGATCAATGTACTCAACACCAAGAAACTAAATCAAGATCAATGTTAAAGTTCCAACCATGGCCCGAGGAACATAAACATGACAACATTATTTACACCATCTCAACCAAAGAGATAACATGCTTTATATGAACATACCATAATATGTCAAAACTCTAAACATGTATGAAGAGTATACCTTGACATAACAAAATGAATCCATCCTAGCACCAATGATAACATGTCAAGTGCAAGCATAAACCAAACCTTTACCAAGAACCCCATTAGTCCTCAAGATGCAACCATCTCCACACACCATGAAGAAAATTGTCTCCAAACACCATGAAGAGTCATCTCCATACACCATGAAGAAAACTAAGTGCACCATGTAAATGTAATGAAGAGTGCTCCCTTAATACCATAAATAGATTACAAAAATAAAGAAATAAAAATAATTTGTGAGAACAAAATATGGGTTTCCTATCATCGCCACAAATGCAAAATTATAGAATTCAGAATTACAATGTGCTAACCCACATGGGCACCTTCATTACAATAATTTGCAAGACAAATGGTGAGTTATCACCTAGAGGTGTCCTAGACAATGTATGGACATTTCTTAAATAAACAATTTTATGCCACTCGGAAAGGTTCTAGACACTCAAACTTAATACCTAGGGTTGATAGACCCTAACAATACATATAAAGTTAGCCAAATACATTTTGACATTTAATTTGGAAGTTTTGGTCACCCCAAATTTAGAAGACCATAATTGAGCCCAAAGTTTTTATACCAAAAATCTTGAATATCTCCACTAATACTTATGATATGGCACTAAGCCTCAACTACTAGGCTAACATATCCAAGAAGAACATCCACCTCTAAAACTAGGACATTCTGAGCATATATGACTAGCTTACTAAGTAGAAAGCCTCCATAAATAGCAACTCTTCATTAAGAAAACTCTTATTCAAACAACTGCAATGAAATATTTTTGGGTGATGCAGGATTGCTCCTACAACTAGGATGCTCCTGCATTAGACACTTGGGGTAACATGAGAAGTGACCCCATCATGTCTTGGGTATTCAGAGGAAAACCAAGATGATTAACCTTTTCCCTTGATAGCCATGATGAATATTCTATTGGCCTCCCTTTCCATTTGACTAGGTATTATTCATAAGTTCTATTCCTTGTACTTTTGCAAACATGACTTTCTAGTATCTGCTTAATGTCATTTGTATCCGAACTAGCTACTAAAATACTCCATTGTGCTTCTGCAGCTTGATCTTCATCACCTCCTTCATAATACTCCATAAATTTTGAAATGTTAAATAGTGGTGAAGTATTCAATTCAAAAAGAAACATCCCTTCTTAAGCATTTCTAGAATCATGTCTTTTTAGTATCTTCCATAGTCCAAACTTCTTCATTTTCAACTTATTATATCTACCCACTAGAAAATGCTCCTTTCTCGAATGAAGCATGACTTCATCTCCAATCTAAAATTCCTTATACCTCATTTTCATGTATGCCTTAGCCTTGTACTATGTATTCATCTTAGTAATGTGCTTCCTCATCACCTAATGGATGTTCTTCAAATATTCAACAAATTTTCCTGCTTTAGCACTACTAATTTATCCTTTATCCAATTTCCTCAATTCAAAAGAATTTATCAAACTACTCCAATATACAATCTCAAATGATGATTTACTAGTACTCCTATTGATAGGAATATTTGATGCAAATTCTTCCTGTGGTAAAATTAGATCCCATCCGTTTGGTTTATCTCTAGTCAAAGATCTCAACAATTTTCACAAACAGTAATTAACAACTTTTGTTTGCCCATCAGTTTATGGATGGTGTGATGAACTAAACTTTAGATGTGTCTTCAATTTCTTCCATAATGTACACCAGAAATACCCAACAAATTTGGTATATTCATATGAAACTATACTCTTTGGAAAACCATGTAGTCTCGCCACTTCTCTAAAACATAACTCAGCCACATGAACAACATCACTAGTCTTCTTGTAGGGAATGAAAAGTGACATCTTTGAGAGCCTATCAACCACCATAGAAATAGAATGACATCCTCGCTAATTCCTTGGTAATCCTAGAACAAAATGCATGCTAACATCCTCTCACAGTTTCTCTAGTATAGGTAATGGCTGATACAATCTTATATTCTTCTTCACTCCTTTCACCATCTGACATACTCTGCAACTGTAGAAAAAATTCTTCACATCTTGTTACAACTATGGCCAGTAATAATTCTTAGGAACCCAAAAATGGTTTTATCTCTACCAAAGTGTCTAGCCAATCCTCCACTATGCTTCTCCTTAATGAGATTCTCTCTCATTGATTTTATTGGAACACACAACTAGCTTCCTTTGAACAACATACCATCTTGGATTATTAAATCTAACCATTTCATCATGTCAAGTGTAATAGGTTTTTTACAAGCCTTACACACTTCACTAAAATTAGGATCCTCTAGATACAAATTACTGAGTTCCTTGAACCAAACCACCTCAATCTGCATTTATGTCAGCTAAAGTTGTCTTCTACTAAGAGCATCTACAACTCTATTAGACTTCTCACTCATATGTTTCAAAACGAATGTATAGATTTGCAAAAAATTAACCCACTTCAAATGCCTTTGGTTTTAATTTTCTTTGACTATTAAAATATTGGAAAGCTTAATGATCAGTATACAAAACAAACTCCTTAGGAAGAAGATAGTGTCTCCACTTCTTTAATGCCTAAACTATAACATAAAATTCATAATCATAAATAAAATAATTTCTTTTGGCATCATTCAACTTCTCACTAAAATAAGAAATAGGTCTACCTTCTTGGCTCAAAACAACTCCTATTGCAATACCACTAGCATTACAATATACTTGAAACACCTTGTTAAAATCTAGAAGTGCTAAAATAGAATACTCTATAACTTTTCATTTCAATAGATTAAAACTTTTAACTAATCCTATAAGTCACTTAAATTCTTTCCTATCTCCTCTCATTATTTTATTCAAGGGTCCACAAATATTGTTAAAATCTCTTATGAAATTTCTATAAAAACTAGCTAGTCCATGAAAAGATCTTACCTCTATACCACTCTTTGGAGTAGGCCATTCAAGGATAGCCTTCACTTTCTCCAAGTCCTTTTTCAAACCTTCTGTTGAAACTACAAATCCCAGGTATACTAACTCCTTCACAAAACTACACTTCTTCAGGTTTATCAACAACTTTTCTTCCCTCAACTTATCAAACACCTTTCGAATATGCATCAAATGCTCCTCCAAAATCTTACTAAAGATCAAAATATCATCTAGGTAAACAATGACAAACTTACCCAAAAACTCCTTCAGTGCCTTATTCATGAGCCACATGAAAGCGCTTAGTGCATTGGTTAGCTCAAAAGGCATGACTAACCATTCGTACACTCCTTTCCTTATCTTGAGAGTTGTCTTCAACTCATCACCTTCTTTGATGTGAATTTGATGGTATCCACTCTTCAGATCTATCTTTGTGACATACATAGCTCTACTCAAATAGTCCATAATATCTTCCATCCTTGGTAATGTAAATCTATACTTGATTTTTATCTTGTTGATAGTGCAAGCAACTATTCAAATCCTCCATTCTCTATTCTTCTTAGGTGCTAAAACTATTGGTACAACACATGGACTGAGACTCTCTTGAATCAACCCCATTTGCAACAACTCATGAACTTGTCTATTCAACTCTTCACTTTCTACTAGTGTCATTTTGTGTGTTGCCTTGTTTGAAAAACTTTCTTCTAGAATCAAATCCATTTAATGACTAATCTTCCTTATTGGGGATAATCCATTAGGTTCATTATCTAGTACAATATTAGGAAACTATCCCAATAAATTTGCAACTTCTACAAGTACTTCATCTACTTCTTCTTTACCATCTTTTGGGATTACAACAAAACACATATGCTCATGCTTCATACCTTGGAGAAACTCATTTCCATCAACAAAACATATTCGAGTAGTTCATGTCCATATGTATGATATCACACATCACCTCATCTTGGTAGCTTCCAATCTTGAACTTCACTGATGATTGCTCATTGACCAAGACCTTGTGGTCATCTTACACCTAGGAAATATAGTGTGGGTGCAGGTGTTTCTGCCACTTTAGCTTCAACTTTGTGACCATATTTTCTAACTCTAGATTGGTAGTACTTCCACCATCAATGATCACATCAAAGTACTTCCACCATCAATGATCACATCATAGCACTTATCTTCATATTCGTACCTAGTGTGAAATAAGCTCCTTCTTTGTTTAGGTTAATTATCACCACTCAATAAGACTCTTCTATTAACTAGGACTTCTCCTCTTTTAGCATCTTTAAAATATGATTATTTGTCATCTTCATCAACATTTGTAACTCTGGCTTGACCTTTGGTTCTTTGATCTATCCTTCCTTGGCACTAGGAACATTCAAATTCTCTATGCCCTTCTTCTCTATAGTGAAAGCATTTTTCATGGAAACTTCCTCTTCCAAATCCTTGTCCTCTACCTCTTCCTCCCTAATCTCTTTTATTTTGATCATTGAAATGATTGGAAGTATTTCCTCTCTAGTTCTTTTTAGAAATAGATAATACTGAGGATGGGGGTGAATCAATATTTTGCCAACTTTTTCCTGCAATTCGATATTATCAATTACTTTACAACATGCATATGTAAGTAAGCCAATAATACTAAATAGTAAATAAAACCATAAATGTAGAGAACCCATAACACCATTATTTGTTAACTAGGGAAACCCTAGCCAAGGGAAAACCCCATGGCGATGATACCCACAAGATGATCCAATAAAGAAAAGAATCATGTTAAGGATATTGACCCTATTAGAATTCTATCAAATACATATAGTGTCTCGAGTCCTTGTTAGAGGACTAGGCCCTGTTAGAAGCCTCAACCCTGTTAAGAGTTACTTCAACCCTATTAGAAGTTGGTAGAACAATTAAAAATTTATGTAAGAAGAGCTCACTAACCTAACATGCAATTTCATATGTATGCAAGAAGAGCCCACTACCCTAACATGCAATTTCATATGTATGCAAGAACAGCCCACTGTCCTAACATGCAATATAAAAATAAGTTTCTTCACAAGAATAGATAGACATACAATACTATACCACTATTGTGTTTCACACTTCCTTTGATCATATATTAGATTTCACTTAACACAATGCTTGCATATCACATATAGTTCCTTCACAATAATTTTCATCAAGTATTCACATTCCTCTTAGCTACACATGATATGATCTTTACTTATACCTTACCAATTATCAAAACTTTGTCTAGTCGGCCTTAACACTTCCACATGTTTGGCTAAATATAAAATTAACTTAGGGTTAATATCTTGGATTTACTCCCATCATAGTTAAGTAATTATTTTGTTACCAAAATAATTTTTTAAGTCATATAATTCATTTTACTCTTGTGCTTTGTTTTGCTATGCTAATTACCTATACTGGTAATTTCTCTGTAACTATCTATATAGGTTTGGTCACTGACATATGTCATCATGACAATGTTAACTATCAGTCCTTAACTACACATGTACTAACTTAGAATCTATCATCCATACTTACCAAACCTATTTTTGTGGTGCTACAAACTGTCCAATACTTAGACAATTTTCTATCTCCTGATTTCACAATGAAATACCAAAATATATGTTGTCATAAATAAAAATACTATATCAAATTACCTACCCATATTGCCAACAATCTCACCCTTTGGCATTGATGGTAACATTTGGGAAACCTGGCTAAGTCCCAAAATGATGTCATACAAAACAACAATAAATACAAAAAGAAATTACTCAGAACTGGCCTTCAAAACTTGAAAGTTTTATTCATGTCTTGATGGATCATTACATTCCTTATCTCTCCTTTTACAATGATTTCCTATATACATACCTAAGTTTCCCCTTACATATAAAAACTTTTTAAATACAATTTTCCCTTACATTCTTCTCCCTCTTTGACATCAATGACAAAGGGGTCAAAATATGTACACAACAAAATTGGGTTACTTTTATCTATTCAACTTGAAATTCTTGATATACAATCTGCAAAACCAAGTCTTATCTTTTCAATCTCCTTCTTCCAATTGCCTTTTACTATAACAAATATATTGATAAGTGTACAAAGTGCATATGATGCTACTTCTACTGCACTCAAATCTATGAAGGTGAATTTTTCATAGGATTCCTTTGCAATAGGACTCTCCTCCAATTGCCTTTGCAAAATGCTAACTTTAGGGGATAAATATTCTCAAAGGATAGAGAATCTCTTTATTACCTTCTCCTTTTCAAATTTAATGCCTCTGATAGCATTGTGAACTATCTCCATTTCATCTTCAATGTCCTCAATGCTCACATCTGGCTATTGTAATCTAATAGTGATTGTTTAAAGCTCACTCATTCTGCCTTTGATGAAATTATCAAATTCTAATAAGTAATTTTATGACATTGTACATTTTCCACACAATTTCTTTGCTTCATCTATGTTCTTCCTTAGCTCCTATATGCAAACATTCAAAGTCAATAGGTCATTTTTGACATTTGTACATACAGTATCACAAAGTAATGCGTCATGCTTAGCCTAAGATTACACTGAAGCAATATTAGACAAAGTGGTGAACTTTGCATCAAATAATATTATCATTTCCTTGGCCTTCTTCTAAATGTATGGCTTTGTAGTAGTAGTCTGCATTATCTTTTCCATTCTTTCAAGAACTTCTACCAAAGTTTTCTCTAAAGTCTTAACAAACTTGTTCTTCTTCAATAACTTGCTCAGAGATGTCATCATACCCTTCTAATCATCATCCTCATTAGATATTATTGGAAATGTAGTAACTGCTGCTACTATTTTGATAGCTATTGCAATAGGTGTAACCACTTTTAGTCTAGTGATCTTCCTCTCTTCCTCTTTTCTTTCTTTCTCATTCTCTTCTTTCATTCTTTCTTCTTCCTTTCTCTTTTCATCTTTCTTTCTTTCCTCTTCTTTTCTTTCTTCTTCCTTTTTTCTCGTCTCATCTTCAATCCTTTTCATCTCTTTTTGTTATACTTTCCTTTTCTTTTACTCTTCTTCAATCTTCTTCTTTTCAGTGTTTCTCTTCTCTTCCTTTTCATCCTCTTCATCAAAACTAGTCTAGGAAGTAATATTGCCAACAATGTTACTCTCATACTCTACATAGGGATTTTCCTTATCATCTATTGTTATGTGAGTACTATCCACTGGAACAAACTCAATCCCAATAACTATATATGGAGGTCAATTAATTTGTTGAGTTTCCTCAACCTCTTCTTTAGTAAGATTAGGTAAGCTTTCCTCCTCTGACTGCACACTCTCCTTAGTGACTTTAGGCATAGGAGTCATATAGCTAACTATGGCTTCCTTAATTTCCCTATTTACCTCTTTGTAATTTCCTCCCACAAGAATAATTTCTCTTCTCTTATTTCTCAAAAAAGGATCAATACCTTTCAAAATACTTTCTACTTCATCATCAGTGCTTACTTCACATAATTTCTTAATCAAATTTGTTCTCAATTTTATTTCCTCCTCTACAACTCTTCTCTTCCTAGGAAGTGCCCTATTATACAAGTCATTATGGATCTTATTCTAAATAATATCAAATATTTTGTTCCTTGGAATCATATTTCTTTCTATAGCATTCTCTAACTAGCTTCTATCCATGTTATTGTACAAATTGTAATATTTTTTTAATTGAACAAAACTATCATTCTCAATGATTTGCATATTTAGATTTTCAATCTTAGGTTTCTAGACTTTCTTGCCAATTGATGTTCAACCTTCACCAACTACCTATTCTAATGCCTTTTCCTCAACTTCTTCCTTGGACTCATCAGACTCATTGATCTACAATATTTTTCTTCTTTTTCCCATTCTTCTTTATCGTAGACCGCTAGTGGTCTTCTTGGTCCTCTTTCTAGGAGATGGTGTAGGTTCTTGCTTTACCTTCACCAATCTTTTTTATTTCCTCTGGACATATGCTATAACTATGAAATCTTCATTAGATTTCTTCTTCAATCCAGATTACTCTTTGATAGGTTGCACTTGTGCAACTATGGCATAAGGTACATTAGGTATCTGTAAAGTAGATCCTATTACTATCACTCCCTCTAAAGGTGTTGTAATGGAAATAGGAGTAGCTACCAATACCTTAGTTTGTCCACTAGCCTTCATTTCTAAGGCTATACCCTTAATCCCATTTAATTCCTACCTTGTCATACCTGATTCCTTGAGAATAGATTCTATCCTCTTCTCAACATTCTTCTTTATTTCCTTGGCGTGAAGTTCAGAGTAAACTCCCTTCATCATTTTTTCATATGTTCCCCATCTATGGCATTTTTTATCTCTTTCTTATTACAATATTATCTTCATGTAACCTTCAATGAGTTCTTCACTCATTTCATAACCCATAGGTTCTATAAATTTGACTCTAGGTTCCATTGCCTCAATACAAGTTGTATTAGTTTCTACCATAAAACACATTTCATCCTAATAATTTTGTACCATAGAAGGAGGGATTTTGTATCTCTATTTAATTTCTACTCTAAAGTTCTTCATCATTCTATCAATGTCCTTATCCATGACATTTTCATGTTTGGCCCTGTAACATTGAGTGATCAGCTTCATGGTGCACTCATTACTATTCCAACTTGTCATACTAGGAAATTGCTTGGTTACATGGAAAAAAAAGTAGGTTAGTAAAGATTCAAATCTAAAAATTGCATTCTTATATTTCTTTTGCTTTGTAATGTTATCCAACAAGTTTACTTTGACAATCTCACACATGTTCACCTTTTTCTTTTCAACAGCCATCACATATATTGCATATAGAAATTTTGCTAGCATAGAATCTACTCTAGAGTTGTGATTAAGCTTTTATCCAATAATTTTTCTCAAAACTCAACTCTGGTACCTCAATTCGATCAACCTTCATATTTCTTCCATCAAATTTGGTCTTTATATTTGTTTCAACAATCTTCCTGATGTTTCTATCATTTACTAGGTTACATCCTTCATTGCTCAATCATGTGATGTTATGAATTAGGTCATTATCAATTACAATAGATGTATCTCCTACCCAAAACATTTCTTCATGTACTCTTCTAAAGATATTCCTACTCCATTAATGATTATCAAATTCTGTATAAAACATATACTTGATCAGGTTAAACTTATTCAAGTACGAAAACTTAGGTTTCAAGGTTAGGTTTCCATTACACATTGTACATAAATCCTTATGATTGTCTTCATCTCCAATACTCTCAAATTTACAATGAATGTAGCTTCTAACATCTTTTATGTGAAGTACTTTAGGTGGGATTTGTGAGAGAGCTCCCAAAGGATCATCAATTAGAGAAACAATAGGGTGTTTCTTAAATTTATACCTTAGTCTCTCACTAACATCACATACTGACTGGCTTTCCATAATGCTAACATATTATACTAAAAAGCCTAATTGAAAGCTCTGTAAAATACCTTAGTTATCATGTATTAGGGCTTCCTCAACTTCACACTTTTAGATGCTTCAATTCACTCTCAAATGTTGTCAAATCACTCACAAATGTTCCAAACTCTTTACACAAACAAATTATACTCAAAATCTTGTTCACAATCCTTAAATCATTTCAAATTTAACTTCACATTAAATGTGTATCTACTTCATCCATTAAATTTTTTACTAAATACTAGTAAGACTACTTTCTTTTGTACAACTTACTATGATCATAAAAATTCATGCATACTTAACCATAGGTTCCTTATTGCGTCTTCTACCTTTTGTTGACTATAAAAAATCTAATCTAACCTCTAACTTCAATTTTGATGGACTGATGCTCTACCTTTATTGGAAATTCTTAATTCAAATAAGATGAGTCACAAGCATGTGGACTTCAATCTTCCATCAAGTGCATCAAAATATTTCTCTTCTAAAACTGTATGAGAACTTTGTGGATTACTAGCTTTCACAAATACTTCCTTTAGTTCTTTTTCATGCTCTTTCAGTCTTTCCTTCTAACCATTATTGCTACCATTATCATTTCTTCTATCATTCATGTTATTGTTTCTTTTGTAATTAGGATTCATGTTGAAATTCCTTCTATCCATTCTACAAAATCTTGTTGTATGTCCAAAGTTATTGCATAACTGACATACAGGTACATTCCTTCTCTGATTAGTTCCATTCTGACTATCAAGTGCTCTGTAATTCCTTGCAACATGTCGAATATTATTTCATTTATAATATATAATTTATTTCCTAGCTTCATTGGATATTTATCCATCATTAGATCTACTTTGTGATCTCCTTCTATCATTACTTATAGGGTTAGTATCCCTAAACATTCTACTATTTCCATTACTACTATCAAACATAGGTTTCTTACAATCTACTGCTTTATGTCCAAAACCATGATAATTATAACAATAGAAAATAGTAATAGGTCTAAAAGACTTACCTATGAAATATCTCTTCATATGACCAACTTCATTGCATATAAAACATCTACCTCTGAATTCATGTCTAATTTCCTTAGATGGTTGCTCTTTTTTATTTGGTTCATCATGTTTCTCAAATAGATGAACTTGCTATTTTTTCTTAGGTTCCTCATGTTTCTCAAACAAATCAACTTGCTCAAATTCTTTAGATACCTCTGTAGATATGCTTGGTTCAATCCTAATTTGATTAGTTTCTCTAGGCTTAGGGGTTTCAACAACTAGATTTGGTTCTTTCCTAACTTTAGTTTTCTTCGCTGATTTTTCTCCAATAAAATATCCAAGACCTATCTTATCATAAGAGAATCTCTAGTAGAATAGTTGTTCATCAATTTTCTCACTATTGGAATAAAGCTTTTCTAACTATTGTTTAGCTTGTTGCAATTCTCCTTTCATAATAGCATTATATTTTTCTAATTCTACATGTTTTGTTTTAATAGAATCTAATTCAGATTTTACTAGAGTCAACAGGGATCTTAAGTCCGCATTCTCAATTTTCAAATCAGGTTTACTCTTATTGTCATCCTTCTTAAGACTCAACTTAAGTTCAACAAATTTTAACTCATGTTTCAAGATCTTATTTTCTTTCTTGAGAGTTCCTACTTTATCAATGTCACTAGGCTACACTTTTGATTCCTTCCTAGATTCCAGATGATCAATCTGATCTTTTAGTTTTCAAACGTAATCTTTTACATTTTCATACCTATCTTTAAGGTTGTCTATTTCTTTTGTAATAAGATCAATTTGCTTGAGATCTTCTTCAAGATTTCTCTTTAATTGATCCATATCCATAATGATCTTACTCAACTTTTTTAGCCTCTTTTGAGTAAGTATGCTTTGATACCAATTGTTAGAAATAGATAATACTAAGAGGAGGGGTGAATCAGTATTCTACAAACTTTTTCCTACAACTAGATATAATTAATTATTTTACAAAATGCATATGTAAGTAAACCAACAATGATGAATAATAAATAAAACCATACACACAAAGAACTCAGAACACCATTATTTGTTAACTAGGGAAACCCTAGCTAATGGAAAATCCCATGGGGATGATACCCACAAGATGATCCACTAAACAAAAGAATCACCTTAAGGATATTGACACTATTAGGAGTGTTGGAAATATTCAGGATAAGATAGGTTACTGAGAGGGGAGGGGTGAATCAGTAATTTATAAAACTCTTAAACAATTCAACATTTTAACCATTCATCATTTATTCATCTAATCTACTGTATAACTGAAAGAATTGCACATGTACACAGAGATTTGGTGACCCAAAAACATTCCAAATAGAAAGTAAAACTGGGGTGGGGATGATACCCACAAAACTTCAATACTGCAATATAAAGTTGGCCTATTAAGGCTTACAATGATCACTTCTGATGATCTGCCCTATTAGGAGCAAGTAGGACTACTAGATCCACCTTGTTAGAGGATTTACAAACATACAGTAAAGTATGCACTCGGTTAGGAGATTTACAAAAAGACTATTAGGTAGACCCTATTAAAGGATTTATAAACTAATTCACCTATTAGGATGAAGTAGTGGATCTACTTACAACTATTTTCTGATAAGATCCTTGTTGCATTGATCACCTGATGTGATAGATATAACTTTTCTGCTCCTATGTTGACCTTGCTAAATTCCTTTTACTCTGCTGCTGATTCGCTTTAACTTTTCTCAAAATATAGCAATACCTTCACATGCGAACATCACTCTCTTTATATTTTCATACGCACCATACCATACTACAAATGATATCATACATTACATATATACCATTCCAATATTTACAACTGTAAGGTCGGCCAAAACATGAGTGAACAATACATTACTGAGTCAGCTAGATAGTAGAAAACTCGGGTTCCTCAAGATGGCTCGGTGACCTTCTGATACTCAACATCCACTACATTACTTGGCATTTCCATGCACTTGGTAGAAATAGAGGCTCGGTTCATACTAGCCACACAATACTACTTGGAACTTGGTAACCATTGGTGACTTGGTAGATATAGTGTCACTCGGTAGAAACTAACTTCTTCATTTACCTTGTTGTACTTGGTAAACATTGAGTTCTTCATTTACCTTGCTTTTCTTGGTGAACACTGAGTTCTTCATTTATCTTCTTCACTCAATAAACACTGTTGAACTTATAAGGTAACCACTGATGCTTGGTATACACTGTAGACTAAGTGATGAGCTCGGTAAGCATTCGGAATCGAATAAGTGTTTGCACTAATGACAAATATATCATAATTCCAACAAGGAGTCTATCAAATACATATAATTTCTTGAGTCCTTGTTAGAGGATTAGGCCCTATTAAAATCCTCAACCCTATTAGGAGTTGCTTCAACCCTAGTAGCTATATTCAAGAAAATCTCACTACTCTAACATCCAATTTCATATGTATGCAAGAAGGGCCCAATACCCTAACATGCAAAATACAAATAAGTTTCTTCATAAGAATAGATATACATACAATGCTATGTAACTATTTTGTTTCACACTTCCTTTGACCATACACAAATTTGTCTTAACACAAAGCTCACATATCACATGTACTTCCTTCACAATAATTTGCAACACGTATTCACATTCCTCTTAGCTGCACAAGATATGATATTTACTTATACCTTGCCAATTATCAAAACTCTATCTAGCTAGCCTTGATGCTAAAATTAAATTAGTGTTAACATCTAGGATGTCATCCTGTGATATTTAAGTAATTATTTTGTTACCAAAATGATTCCTTAAGCCATAAAATTCATTTTACTATCGCGCTCTATTCTACTCTATTAGTTACCTGTACTAGTAATTCTTATGTAACTATCTTTTTATTGTCTATATAGATTTACATATTGACATGTGTCATCATGAACTATCAACTATCAATCCTCAATTGTGCATGGGCTAACTCAAACTCTATCATCTCTATATACTGAATCTATCTTTGTGTTGTTGTAAACTGTCCAATACCTAGAGAATTTTATGTCTCTTGATTTCACAATGAAATACCAAAATGTATGTTTCCATAAATGACAAAACTATATCAACTTACCTACCCATACTATCAATAGCTATGATTGCTACTGTTAACCTCATCCTTATTCTTCTAATCATCATTTCAGCCTCTGTAAGACCATCCATTAGATCTTCCACTATGACCTTTTCTACTATTCTTGTTATCAAAAATTTTGTTCAACTTCTCCTCAACTCTTATAGAAAACTAATACGCCTCCTTGTTATTGGTCATTTGAACCAGGTTCAACTCCTCCTAAATTCTTGGTCTTAACCCATTAAGATAACATGAAACTTTCTCCTTGTAAGCTTTTGCATGGTTGGTTCTGATGAGAACTCAGTAGAACTCTTCGGTATACTCTTGAACACATCTTCCTACTTGCATTTTCTTCAACATATCAAGCTCATAATCAATTGGAATGAAATATCACTTCATTTTTTCTATTATTTTATCTCATCTAGTGATTTTGTCCTTTCCTCTTCTATTTCATTCCAACTTGATCTCCTCCCACCAGATCTTTGTGTGACACTTCAATTTGGCCTTTGCAAACTTGACCCTATCCGAATCTTCAATTTATTCATATTCAAAGTACTCTTCCAATTCATTGATCCAATCGATCAATTCCTCTAGGTTAAGATTTCCCAAAAAATGTGGGAGCATCAAACTTAGGTCTTTTTCCAATCTTGGAAATGGCCTTTAAAATATTTTCCTCCTCTAGGTTAAGAACTTCCTTTACTACTGCTTGATAAGTGTTTCCTTCTTCTTCTCTTCCATCCCCACTTTCATCATCTCCAATAGAAAGATCCATTCCTTTGTGAATTTGTTCTTACAATGCTTGAATTTGCCTCTAAAGGGCTCTAGAACCCTCAAGTTTAACACCTACAACTCGTCCATCACACTCTCTTTGTGGAGGCATTTTAACGATTCTACTAAAACCCTAGTATAAACTACCTCACAATTGGCGATTGGTCTACATGCTTAGCCCAAACCATGGTCTTGCTGCAAACTACCTCATAATCAATGATTTGTCCACACACTCAAGAACTCCAACTCTAATACCACTTGATGAAGGGTGCTCCCCTTAATACCATAAACAGGTAACAAAAACAAAGAAATAACAACAATTCGTGAGAACAAAATATGGGCTTTTTATTATCGCCACAAATGTAAAATTATAGAATTCTGAATTACAATATGCTAATCCACATTGACACCTTCATTATAGAGATCTATAAGACCAAACTGTGAGCTATCATCCAAAGATATCCTAGGTAATGTACAAGCATTTCTTAAATAGGTAATTTTATGCTACCCGAGAAGGTTCTAGACACTCAAACATAATACTTAAGGTTGACAAACCCTAACAATACATATAAAGTCACCCAAATACATTTTTGACATTTATTTTGGAAGTTTTTGTTGGCCCAACTTTGGAAGGTCATAACTCTTAAATTGTTTCTCTGATAGGCTATTATAACCACTTTTTAGAATTCTTAGCTTCTGATCTACATGCTTGAATTGGTACAAGTGCCCATCCATCAAGGTTTCAAGTCTTATCCAGGCATGTTTAGACCTTCAATGGTGAGGCTAAAGTTTTTATACCATAATTACAAACCAAAAATCCATAATAAATCCATGAATACGCATGATATGGCACTAAGCTTCAACTGGTAGGATCATATATTTGAGATGAATATCCACCTCTAAAATTAGGACATTCTAAGACCATATGATTGACTTATAAAGTAACAAGCCTCCAAAAACAATAACTCTACATTAAGACAACCCTTATTCAAACAACTAAAATGAAATATTTTTTGGTAATGGAAGATTTCTCTTACACCTAGGATGCTCCCACATCAAAATGTCAAATACACTTCTACAACTATAGGCTCTAATACAAACCTCCAACATCTACAAATACTCAATAATTATATCAATGCCAATAACTCCCACTCAATTGTGGTATTGAGTTACCAATGAAAATTTAAAATACATCTCCTACATGAAGATCCTCCAGGTCTACACACACAACCAAATTATTAGTACCAAATGGAACTAAGATCTCCAAACCAAGAAGGTACAAGCCAAACTAGGAACTAATCCTACAATGCCACCTCATCACTATCACAAGCTCCCACTAAATTGTGTATGCAAGTTATCCAAGATATTATGATGAAAACCATCCTCTAACCATGAGAATCAACCAAGGCATTAAACCATCAAAGAACTCATAGTACACATTATGAGCTCCTCGAAAGAAATAAAATAAACATGATCCTCAATGAAGTAGATATACAACCATCACCAAATAAGGAATCGAAGCCAATGAACATCAAGGATGTACCTCTATATCCAACCATGTCATGCAAAAATCTATGGCACCATGATCACATCCATGAACCAAGCAATTAACTCTCAATGTTTCCAACCTGTCAACATAAAATAGTTAACCACAATCCTCTACCATTACTTTACCTCGTAACAACATAGCATCCCTTCTACATGAAGACAAATCAACATTTAATGTAACTTAGGGCATAGACAACCTAAATCCAAGCCATCAATTTTAATATGCACGAATAATGAAAGATCAATATATCATCAAATAAATCTTGCCAAACATGTGCCAAATTTGAATCAATGTCTAGATCTCTCTAAGAGCTTTCCTTTGACTATTTCAATTCCAAAATCTGACTCTATATGCCCAAGTTATGCCCAAATATATTTTCAAAATAAATAATACCTAACTTTCAGGGTCTTAAATATTGACAAAATGACAAAATAATAGAATCAAACCAACACCAAGTTGTAGTGCTTTGAATTATCTTTCTAACAACTATAAGAAGTCAAAAGCCCAATATCGAGAGAGAAAGTTATGATCTTTTGACTAAGCCATTCTTTTTACCATTTTCACTGTGATATTATTTTTATTTTTTGACAAAAATTTTGATGAGATTAAATTTGATGGCCATTATGGGATGAAACTAAAACAATTTTTCATTTTCTCTGAAGATGGTCAAACTAGGGCATATTATATATCAAAATTTATGAAAAAGATAACCTGGATCCAATAGTGAGGTCTTTTTTTCCTAGGAGGTCATTTGTGCAAGCTACCCCCTATAAATGCCATTTAAATGAAATATCCAAAAAACCCTTTTGACCAAAAGAGTTTACATACCCAAAATCTGCCAACATCCCATCATGACAGCAAATCCAAAACCCTCATATCTTCAATAAACAACCTACAAAATCCATATATCTTGTCCTTTCCTTTATCCTCTCATCCATTCCCACAGATTCAATCTAGGGTTGTAACAACAAAGCCATAGCTCTGACACCACTTGTAAGGAAACTTACAATACAACATATAACTTCTTCCACATAATCCATAATATATCTTAAACAAATATGTAGTTGAAATCCATATGCAAGAGAATAGATAACATATCCACAAAAACACACAAGATATACCCTAGGAAACCCTCATTGAAGAAAAAATGAAACCTCCAAAAGAAATCATTACCATGTATTATTCAGCAAAAACACTATCACAATACAAACATGGAAGCCTTCAAATCCATAGTCACAACCAAGAAATCCATGTGAACAAACATGAATTCACACATCCCATGCCATGCTTCCAACCTTCACAAATTCTCCCTTAGCTAACCTATCAAGCCTTGTCTTGCTCGACTTTCCTTTTTTCCTTTTTGTCTTTTTTGTTATCTCTACTACTACCATTGTGGTTGCTTCTATAGTAGCAAGTCCAGAAAAATCACCAAGTGGTATTACATAAACCATGGGCTACCAAACCCATTAACCACATATTTAATATTGGACATTTAATTCTTTTCCCCAATATTAAATAATTACATCAAATATTATAACAATGTTGCAATACAAATCATCAAGTATATTCTATGGGAATCTCTACATGTTTAACATCCGTCTAGGTGCTCCTAGTGCAACATTGCATAGTAAATAAAATAGTACAATATAACAATATTATGTAATGTGTGCAACACACATAATCTCAACAGTCTATGTGGGTCCCATAGAGAAATATGTGGTCTTCCAAGTATTAGACATCCCACTTTTCTTATAATATTTTGTCCGATGGGCCATGGATCTATAAAATGCAAGCTATACCATCAACACAACATCAATATATCAAGTTTTTGTTTGACAATGCAGAGATTGTCATTCTAGGAGATAATTCCACGTCTATCAATATGCTTATTGTTATAGAACCACTAGTGCCACATAATCAACCTTCTAGTGACATCAAACCATCTCTTACATAATGTGAAAAGAAGCTAACAATGAAGAGTATTTTCATGGGAGAGTATACTTTGGACTTCATTGCAACATTACCTATTTCTCCACATTCTTATGATAAACTATCTAAAAAAATGAGGCCTTTGGTTTTCGGTATGAATATCTTTGGAACCTTTGTTCAATCCTCACTTCCTTTAGAAGATGAAAATGAGGATCAAGTTGTTAGACACTAGATCTATAGAGAGGAAGATGATAATGATAAAGCCATATTAGCCACCCCTATTTCACCAAAAAATATTGGAATTACTACCGATTTCTAATAAAAATGGGTTATCATAGTCAAGGACCTTTGAATGATAACAAGAATGCAGTTATATAACCCACGAGTCACAACAACGGATGAAAAATGAAAGATACTAGAGGCTTAGGATATGGTGTTAAAGATGACTTGCTAGGGTTTGATAGAGAAGTCCCTACAACCAACAAATATGAAGATGACATTCAACTCATTACTATTTTTTTGACACATGAAGAGGATTTCACCCCTTCTACCTCCCTTATTTGGGGAGAAGATATGTTTTTTTATGATAAAACCGGTGAAGCATCTACATCTAGGCAGCCTGAATTTGATGAGTTTGATGTTGAAAATCATAATAAGATAATCAGGAGGAACATTTTTTGACTTTTGCCCAAGATCAAAGTACCGACTCTTAAGAATATGAGTGGGAGTCCCTTTCTAATGCCTCTCGTGAATTGGATATAGATGTGATATGTGCTTATGTTACCAAACCTAACATAGTTGATGAGTCTCATCTAGAGTTAGACAAGTTGGATCTGCAACTTTCCTTAGTGGATTACATTGATCTCTCTAGGATGTATCTTGATTTGGATTCCTTTGGAGCCATCTTTATAGGCTTGACCTCTCTCATCACCAGAGATGATTCCTCTTGCATCAAAAACCTCGAAGCTTCGACCTCACTTTTACTTATGCACCTTGATCTCATAGATTAGTCTATTCAAAATCAAAGCCCTAAGCTACCCTCATTTAAAAATGATTATGATATCGCATGCTACCTAAATTATATTGAACCCATGGTATCTTCCACTAGTGAACCAACAATTAATATGACAAAGATAGACATTAATTACTTTAGTCAAAATTGAAGAGAAAAATGAAAAATAAAAATTCAGATGGCAAAAACTACCTTGTGGCGGCATTTGAACCAAAAAAGAGTAAAAATAAAATGTATTCAAAGGTGAAAACCTCTTTGAGACACATGAGGATGAGGTATTGGGTAGTCTTCTAGGTTACTTTTAGGATAGATCATCGATCTTGATAGAAGAGACACAGCCTATCAACCTAGGTACTGATAAATCTCATAAGATTATACATGTGGCTTAACCTTTATCATTAGAAGAAAAAGAAAAATTCAAAGAGCTCTTTAAGGATAAAAATATTAACTTTGCATGGACCTATGTGAATATGCCTAGCATAGATATAGAGCCCATTATGCATCACCTCTCCATCACTCCCAAGGTTAAACCTATTAAGAAGAAATTAAGAAAGATGCATCCTCATATCACCTTGTTAGTCAAACTTAAGCTAGAAAAATTTCTAACTACTATGTTCATCAGAGCTATTGACTATACAGAATGGTTTTCCAATATAATGCATGTTTTTAAACATGACAAGTCCATTTGTGTCTACACTGATTTTAAGAATCTAAGCAAGGCATGTCTAAAGGATGATTTTTCTCTACCAAACATTGATATGATTGTAGACATTACTACGAGCTATGAAATGTATTCCCTAATGGATGGCTTCTTAGGGTACAAGAAAATTATGACGACTTGAGAAGATTGAGTGAAAATATTTTTCACTTATGCATGAGGTACATTCTATTGGAACACCATACCCTTTAGGCTCAAAAAAATAGGTTCTACATACCAATATCTATGGCCACAATCTTTCATGATATGATACATAAAAACATGAAGGATTATGTTGATGATAACCTCACAAAATATAAGCAACAAAATAATCACGTATCTAAGCTGAGTTTGTTATTAGACCATCTAGAATTGTTTCAACTTAGGCTTAATCCCAAAAAGTGTGCTTTTAGTGTCACATTTGGAAAAATTCTAGAGTATATAATATGAACTTAAGGCATAGAGGTTGATCTAGAAAAAGTGTAAGCTATTATGGAAATGTCACCTCCAAAAAACATTAGTCAACTAAGGAGTCTACAAGGATGTAGTTAGTCCATGAGGACGTTTATAGCTCAACTAGATGATAGAGCACATCTATTTAACAAAAATCTACACAAAAGGGTTCACATGCATATGGAATGAGGAGTGTGAGAAGAGTTTGGCTCAACTCAAAAAGTATCTAGCAAAGACACCTATCCTTATGCCTCTAATAAAGGGGAAGCCATTGATTGTTTACATCTCATCTACTGCAAGTTCACTGGGAGCTTTATTAGAACAACATGATGAGAATGGGAAAGAAAGAGCTATATACTACATCAGCTATATATTAGTTGCCTATGAGCTCAATCACAACGCTATTGAGAAAGCTTGTCTAGCTGTAGTGTTTGTGTCACAAAAACTTTAAAACTACATACTCACACATACCACCCAGCTGGTTGCTAAAATTAATCCTTTGAAATATGTGTTGAGTAAGGATGCACTTACTGGGTAGACTAGAAAAATGGATGATGATTCTTTTAGAATTTGACATTTAATACATCAAATGTAACGCTTATTAGAGTGGGGTTTTTATTGCACCAAAAGATCGATCTTTCAATGCCCAATACAACCACTCAACTTAGAGTACATAGGAGGAAGTTAAGCCCTTGTCACGAATCCTGAGGGGAGCACTAAATAAATTTATAACAATATCCCCCTCAGCATTACTCGAGGATCTAAGGATTCAAACCTGTGACCAAGCTCTGATACCACTTATTAGAGTGAGGTTACTATTGCACTGAAAGACCGGTCTTTCAATGCCTAATACAACCACTTAATTTATAGTACATAGAAGGAAATTAAGTTCTTATTATGAATCCCAAGGGGAGCACTAAATAAATTTCTAACAAGGCTATTGTTGATCAACTTGCTAGATTCCCAACCACAGATAACACTCCCATGGAGATCAACTTCCTTGATGCATCTATCATGTATATTACACAAAGGACTTGGAAGATGTTCTTTGATGGGTCTTA